>CM035429.1:133487729-133777729 GCA_020310875.1 Ceratopteris richardii | reverse complement strand
AGTAAATGCCCACTCTTCATTTTCATTAAGATTGGGAGACTTTGTTTTAGTTGTAGAAGCCTCTTCAACGATCATTCTAGCATCTTTCTTCTTTGCCTTTTTGCAAGTAATTTATGAATACTCTTTATTTGTGATCATTTGGCTACAGTACTTGCAAAATTGTTTCTATTTTTCTTTTTTCTTGTCATTTTTTTCTTCCTTCTTTGAATTTTCAGCATTAGCAAATTTTTGCTTACTAGTGTATTGGTGAACCAAACCTTGTATATATGTTTGGCACAAAAGAAAAAAATTGCATGCACTATAGCTACAATAGTGTGTTCGAAGGTCAAAACTAGCTCGAATTGAAATTTCAATACAACATAATGAAGCTATTTTGAACTTCTAATCATCTTGAGTATGCTCACCAGTTTTTGTATGATTTTGAGACTCTAACCAAAGGGGTTTCAAGGACACTCTAGATGAAGTGGTGGCCTTCTCTAATACCAATTGTTGGAGTTCATGGTCTACAAAACCACATGAATAGCACAAGGGAGAAGAAGAAGGATGGAGCACAACACAATATAGAATGTATTATCAAGTAAATGTACAAAGACCCATTAGGATTATAGGTGTATATACAATGCGAGAGGGGAAAAAACTTCTAAGAGAGGGGAAAAGTGCTCCAACAATCTTAAGTGTGTTCATACACATCACTACCAAAATATATCAACAATAAATAATTTATTGTACCTGCAATGAGATATAACATACACAATGTAGTGGATAAAAACTTCACTTTGTGGGCTAGGTGATGAATTCAAATCCCACCCTTTGTAAATGTGGTATTCTTTTTCGCCTCTATTTCTTGAAGAGGTTCAGGTGTAGAGAATGCACCAATTGATCCATGAAGCGAAAGATTTTCTGGCTACCAAAGATGAACAAGGTAATACCAAGCTCTATGCCTTGGTTTCCACATTAGTCATAAGATGTGAAGTGTTGAGATTTGATTAAGAGAAATTGCAAGTTTGGGCGCCATCGAATGGGATGCTTTGATTATTGGCCTAACTTTTTTCAAGTGAATATGTAGTCATTTCATGGGTATAGGACATAATAGCTGATAGATGTACAAGGATGCAAATCATTTACTACTATGTTGAATGTCTGATAGCAGTTATGATCTCTGATACCAATGTTATGGAGCTATGATAACGTGTAGTGTGAAGATGCAAATAGAGAGAGAGAGAGTATGCATAGAGAGAATGGAGCACATTCATGCCTGTATCCAAATAATGCCAAACTTGTATGAAAAAGTGAACTGGCAAAATAGAGATAAAAAGATATGTAACATACAAAGTACTAGGTACAATCACCCTTTAGCTACTTCGTTGGATATGTCCCAGAGGTATTGTATTTATAAGCTATTGTATTTATAGATAATTTCTAGTAATCCAAAAAAAGAAAACTTTTTCTTACAAGTAGAAAAATGAAAATCTAACCACTATTATTACAAAAAATATCTAAGAAGCCATTCATATATCTATATAAAGAAACACACACATGATTATATTTAAAAGATAATAAAAAATTATGAGTGATCAACCCTTCAAATACAAGCATTTTTTTTGTAAGAATATGTAGTCTCAATTGACTAAAGTTTTACATACATGATGATCCTTGACCTATTCATCGGAATAGTAAATACATTAAATTCCTCTATCTAGCAGTCGTAATCTCTCTAGTATGACATGTTTGATATGCAACCTGTCATTACTATGCAGAAAGTAGAATAAATGACATATAATAACCATAAGGATTGTGGAGAGCTTGGTGCAACTGCGAGTCCTCATGGGCCAAACTCATTTTCAGGAACAAGAACGTGATTATGTTGGAGGGCCTCCTTGGTTGGAAGGACTTGGATCTCCTTGCCCTTTTATTCTCCCCAATCTCAGTTTCCCCTAAAGGCTAAAATCTGGTGTGCTCCCTATGGAAGAGTTGGAACAAGTTCAAACAATTTATCAGAATCAAAGAAGCAAGCTTTGGGTAATCTAGTACATGTAAGGCTAGATTATGAGGAGATATTAATGAGCTAATTCCACTTCCTATTTGTATGATATACTACAAAACGTGCACTAAAAACCTCACCAATAAGTGCAAAATTATGCGCCAGAATTTCACACTATCTATAGATAGCTTCCACTGCCAATGGAACACTAGTGAGAGGTGCATTAAGGAAATTGCCTCTAACACTTCCTCATTGCTCAATTCGTAAATTAAGAATAGATTTGAGGATCAAGGGCAAGAGGCTCCTTAGATTATGCACACAAAATCATTCACATAAAACACGCATGGCACTCTCAAGGCAATGGTGAACCACGGTGCCTTGTTGTACAAACACAATGGCACTCTTAGGGAAGGTGTGATCCACTCCACCCTTTTCTTACACTTAAACCAATCAAAACAAAGGTACTATTAAGGAAGGAGTGGTCTTTGTGGCCCCTTTAACACTACTACATAAATAACATGAGGTTACTATTAAGGCAAAGGTGTTCCACACCGCCTTCTTAGTATTAATGCATAAAAACAATAGCACTTGCAAGCAACCAATTCTTAGTGATATGAGGAGCTAATTACTTCCAAAATCCTCAAGGGTTTGGGTCACTAGGAAAGAAAGAAGGTAGATGGCCAAAACAGGCAATGAGATGAGAAGAGCAAAGGGTGGAGAGGATAGAATAAGGGGAGGTTGACGATCATAGAGATAGAAAAAATGGGAGAAAATTTTATAGGTCAAATGTCAAGAGAGAATACTTCTCCATTTACTTTTCTGAGTTCTTACAAGACCAAGGGATACAAAGATAAGTTTCTTGAATGTATACACCCTAATAAAATGGTTTTGCTAAAAGCAAAAGTAGGTATATCACATATATAACTAGAATTATGCTTAATGATGCATGTTCCTTTTTGTTGGAGGATGAATACTTCTATGTGCACACTGAAAGCAAATGATCCCTTCTAGGATCTTGATTTTTTTAGACAAAGTCTCTATGTTTTCTTATTTTCTCTTACTAAATAAAGAAACTATAAATGAAACTTTGAACACTTAAACTAGACTTATAGAGCTTTCAAATGAGAGTAAACTTTCTCCATTTGGACAGTAGATGATGCCTCGTCCAGCTGCATCAAATAAGACTACTTCATCTCTTCATAGAGTATTACCTAAGTACTTGGACAATGTTTTGGTCATTTCTATGAACTTGTGCATGCACTGATCCTAAGACTTATACCACTCAAATGAGACTTTAGAAGCTTTCCAATAAGACAAAATTCACTAGAAATGAATTCTAACAACAATTCCAATAATGAGGGGTGGATAGAGATCATGTACAAAGATAGAGTATAAAAAATGAAGTCCTTGCAAAATATTCAAAGAATAGCAAGCAGAGAGTGTTCTTAAGAAAGAGGTCAGCTTGGAGACACTTTCTGTGATATGCTCTTCTTTTGCGTCTCACTCTTGCTGGCGTGAGCTACGTGAGATTTAGTGTGATATGTTGTCGACCACACACACAGAGATCAATAACTATTCTTCCACCCGACCGCCGAGCGTTCAAAACTCTTGAATACTCCCTTGAGAGAGAGTGTTCCTACTCTATATTCTACCAAAATTATCTAATGATATCCATAATATGCTATGTGGCATGAACCACCCTAATGAGTATCATATCTCAATGAATATCATATGACATTTCCTTCCCCATGAAAGCATTTTCATCCTCGAAAATGTAAATGAAATGTCCGTAATGGTAGAAGAAAGTGCTCAGACTCCCCTGAACCCCATGTACTCTATGTACATGGTCATCTCTGTGTGTTGTTTCCCATATCCTTCCCCTTAAGAAGTCTCATATGAGATCATCTCAAAGGTGGGAAACCGTCTGAGTGCTGCCTACTATCTCCCATATACACTCCACCTCCAAACTATCGCTCCCATAACATACAACATCATCCAAATGACCTAAGTCCATAAGATGTATCCTCAATGGAGTAATAGTATGAGAAGCAAGTGTAAAGTGCCAAGCGTATATGCTTGACCATATCCTAATGGAGATAATAAACCATATAATCCTCTAAAATATAGAACAAAGTCCCATAACAAGTGACTCCAAACCTATCTAAGACAAAATGATAGATTGCCCTCATATCACTCCAGGTCTTCCTAACCTTGAGTGTGCTCACAAGTAATAGTTTCCTCTAACTACCTTGTGACTATGCAATTCCATCATCTAGCTCATATATAAGGATTTCTTGGTAGTAAAATGCAATCTCTACATTTCACCAACCAAGAAGTATGTGGTTTGTCATCCTTTACCGTTGGACTAGGTTCTATTGGAAGAGCATCTATTGGCACTTGTGCAAACTCTAATATTTCTCTTCCCTGTAGTTTTCCATAAGGAAATGTCATATGATATTCATTGAGATATGATACTCATTAGGGTGGTTCATGCCACATAGCATATTATGGATATTGTCACATAATCCTAGCAGGAGATGGTTGAACCATGCCTTAAGAGAGAGGATTAGGAAGTAATCCTCAACCATGGGCATTTGGGGCAAGTGGTTAGCCCATCGCACTCCTAACCGGGAGGTTGTGAGTTTAATTCCCAACACTGGTATCAGAGCCTATTTGAGATATTGGGCGAGACGGAGGTTCGCGCCTCATTCGTGGGCACTTGAAAAAGGCGCTTATCCGTGGTGAGTGTGAAACTAGCCTTGGATGAAGGCGCATGGGCATTTGGGCACCCACGGAGGGTGGGATAGGTCCAAATTTGGTCCATGTGCTGGAGTTTGAGGTTGGTGGAAGCGCTCATGCATGGAAAGTGGGTCCAAGAGTTAGAAGGGTCCACAAGTGAGCATTGAGGACAATGTTCAGTCTAAGGGGGAAGGAATGTCACATAATCCTAGCAGGAGATGGTTGAACCATGCCTTAAGAGAGAGGATTAGGAAGTAATCCTCAACCATGGCTTTTGGGGCAAGTGGTTAGCCCATCGCACTCCTAACCGGGAGGTTGTGAGTTCAATTCCCAACAGATATCATATGACATTTCCCATATGAATGCAAAAAGCATTCCCTTTGAGATTCAGATAATCCCTAAGTACCCATCCTCCTAACTGATGTTTACACATCATGTTCATGATGCAACACCAACTAAGAGTTTGGTTCCTCAATATGTTAGATATCTCCCTATCTCCTAGAAACTCTAAAGAGAAAAGTCATACTCAACTCCCAGTCTCACTAATGTCAATAACTAGATCATCTCGTCTAGTCAATGACCATAACTGGAAATAAACATAACTACTTCTCTCAAGAGTCTCCACATGAGACTCAATCTAACCATCATGATTAACTGATCTCCCTCTTGTCCTAGATAGAAGAGTGCCACTTCTATCTAAACTATTCTTCCACCCGACCGCCGAGCGTTCAAAACTCTTGAATACTCCTTTGAGAGAGAGTGTTCCTACTCTATATTCTACCAAAAATATCTAATGATATCCATAATATGCTATGTGGCATGAACCACCCTAATGAGCATCATATCTCAATGAATATCATATGACACTTTCCCATGACTCTTATTCATAATAAAACTCATTTGAGTTTTTTAAATTCATGTATTAACCTCTTAAAACAATCAAGAATATATACATGTCAAAAATTGAAGTCCAATCACATCAAGAGGTGACTTATTTTCTCTAATCAATTTCTTTACATTGTAAACATTCTTTGATCATCCTTGCTACCTCCCCAATAAGCATAAATATATCCTTTGATACTAGATAATCATCATAAGGGTAAATTTTATCTTGATTGATGGTGTGCTTGATTTATCATATCACCTTCCTTGCCATCAATACATGATCATGAGTGGGTGCATGCAAAAATTGAGAGAGTACGCCTACTACATATGCAAGATCAAGTCTATTGTATGTAGCAAACATTAATGAACAAATTACGCTTCTATATAGTGTAATATCTTCTATAGATTTCCTTGACTTGCAACCAACTTTGTACTAGGCTCCATGGACTGAGAAAGTTGTTTACAACCACTCATATCAAACCGTTATAGCACATCCAACAAGCATTTTCATTGAAAGAAGAAGATGCTATTGTGTGCATAGATTACATCTATTCCCAAGAAGTAATTTAATGTTTAGATCGTATATCTTGAAATCCTTTCCTAGATTTTATTTGATATCATTGATACCTACAATATCACTTCCTATGATGAATCCACATAGATGTATATGTACACCATGTTGTCTTCTTGCTTCCTCATGTAAAGTGATGGATCTAGAACACTTTCTTTGTATCCTCAACTTAATAAATAATCCACTAAACTCTTATTCCATGACCTTGGGGCTACCTTTATTCCATATAATGCTTTCCTTAGCTTGAAAACATGATTTGGGTACCTAGTATTAGCAAATCCTGGAGGTTGTCTCATGAAGACTACTTCTTCAAGCTCTCCATTGAGGAGGCATTCTTCACATAAAAATTATATAAGCTTCATTTATTTGATGTGGCTACTACAATTAAAGTCCTAATTGTTGGAATCTTGGCTATAGGTCTGAAATTTTCATCATAATCAATCCCATACCTTTGGGAGAAGCCTTTCGCCACCAACCTTGCTTTGTATCTAGCGATGGAACCGTCTGAATTTTTTTTATTTTGTAAACTCACCTATTACCTATCACTTTCATGCCTTCTTGAGCTGTCTCCAAGCTCCAAGTTTGGTTTTCATCAAGTTCCTTTGGCTCTTCATTCATTTCCTCTTACCACTCCTTGCAATCTTTCATCTTTATAGGTAGTTGATTATATGTCCTTGATTACTTGAGTCATGTATGCATAATGCCTTGCAAAAAATTATAATATGTTAACCTTTGAACTAGATATTTTACCCTTGATAAACTTCTTTCACTTCCTTTAGGTGTGTTTTCCATCTTCTTTCTTTGTTTGTCCACTCTTGGGTTTTTAATCTATTCTATCTCTTCATCTTCAAACATGCTCTTATCCATGTACCTTCCTTCTTCAATTCCAATCTTCTATTTGCCTTTGACTTTTCTTTCTTTATAGATAGTCTCTATTTTCCTTATCCTTCCACTCCAATGTGAGGGCATCCTTGTGTTGGATGAGTTTCTTGGACCACCTAAATCCATGATTTCTTGAACTCGATTGTCATTCTTCTTTAACCTGCAGTGAACTTGTGCATGCATACCAAGGCTTTAACTCATCAAATTCAGCATCCCTACTTACCTTCATATCCTTTGTGATGGGGTTACAGCATTTGTACCCCTTTTCTTTCATAGAATATCCCAAAAAGATACACCTTTCAAATTTGGCATCCAACTTAGACCTCAATCCTTGAGGTACATGTACATAGCATATCGGAGCATTGAGGTTGTGCAATATTATGCATATGATGGCCTTTTAATATCTTGCACCACAATTTGAAGTCATATCATTTCTCCGTAAGTGCCCAAGTAGAGTCTCCCTTGCAAGTCAATGTCAATCACGTAGTTTTCTTTGAAGCCCAAAGTGCCCACTCGTCTTTCTTTTTCTTGGAACCCAAACTAATGCACACAATTGCCCTTGTTTTGAATGGAGCCATATGGAAGGCGGACTCCTCTTGGCATAGATCTACCCCTCTAAAATTGGGTGACTTAGTTTAGGCAATGCATCTCCTTGCAACATAAGACAACAGGCAACCTCACTCACTCCTTGCAATATAAGGCAATAGGCAACCTCAGATTGGATGCTCATTTATGATAGTACATTTGACTCTCAATATGATGCATGCAAAAAGCTCACTCAACGGTGGTTTGGGCCATACATTGTATCAAAAGTCAACAACAATGGTACGTATGCTCTTTGTGAATTAAATGTTGTCGCACTAAAAACTTTGATTTCAGGTAAAAGGATAAAGCTATTCAAGAAACTGTTGGAGATAGACGTCTGTGGAAGCACGCGAACAGCACAAGGAAGAAGAAGAAGCTTGGAGCACAACACACAAGACTGAATGTATTACTAGAGAATGTACAAAGATAAGTAGCCCATTAGGGCAATAGGCGTATATACAAGCCGGGGGAAAAAAACCTCCTAAAGAGGGAAAAAAGTGCCCCGGCGGTCCTAGAGTGTTCACACACATCACTACCTAAATATATCAACAAATCCCCCCTGGGAGTGATGCGGTGAACAAGGAGCTGGCACTCATGTATAAGGAAGTGCCAAGCTATGTGGAAATCACTCCACAAAAGGAAGTAAGCCCAAAGCTTTGCGGAAAGCTTCAAACTTCTCCCTAGGCAGAGCCTTCGTGAAAAGGTCTACAATGTTCTCCTGCGTGGGCACATATGCCAAGCTGATCTCCCCAGCAGAGAACCTCTCCCTGACATAGTGATAATGCACCTCAATGTGCTTAGTGCGAGCATGGAACACGGGGTTCCTCGCAACTGCCAATGCGCTCTGACTTTCAGTGAAGATGGTGGTGGCAGAAGACTGGCCAACACCCAAATCAACCATAAGGCGTCTGAGCCACACACACTCAACAGTCGCTGTGAAAGCTGCCCTATACTCAGCCTCACAACTAGAAGTGGCCACAGTAGGCTGCTTCTTGCTCAACCAAGATATACATGAGCTACCAAGCATGAAGAAAAAACCACTGGTGGACACACGAGTGTCATAGCAACCAGCCCAATCTGAGTCAGAAAAAGCATGCAAATCTGGCGGTAGTGATCCCCCATTGGGATAAAACAACCCAAGTAGTCGAGTACCACTCAAGTAGCGAAAGATGCACTTAACCGCTTTCCAATGCGTGACTCCTGGGCAATGCATAAACCTGCTCATTTGTGAGACAGCAAACTGAATATCTGGCCGAGTAATGCATAAGTAAATCAAGCATCCAACAGCCTGCTGATAGAGAACAGCATCAAATGCATCTCCAGCATCATGAAGACTCAATCGTAAACCTGTCTCCATAGGAGTGGCAATAGGCTTACAGTCTTCAAGGCCAAAACACTACAATAATGTGTCAATATATTTCGTTTGACACAAAGCCATTCCACCATCAACATGCATAAACTGAATGCCCAAATAGTGATGCAAATGCCCCAAATCAGACATCTCAAATGAGGCATGCAAATCAGCCTTAAAATCAGCAATATGTGTCTCAATAGGACTAGTGAGCAGCATGTCATCAACATAGACAACAATGATCAGAAGCACATCATTAGCACGCTTAACATATAAGGTGCTTTCAGTTGGACTATTCTCAAAACCATGTGCAATCAGATAGGCATGTATCTTCTCATACCAAGCACGTGGTGCTTGCTTTAAACCATATAATGCCTTCTTTAACCTGCAAACCTGGTTTTCATGCCCTTTCTGCACAAAGCCACGGGGCTGAAAAACATACACTTCTTCATGCAAGTCACCATTCAGAAATGTTGTTTTAATGTCCAACTGATGTACATTCCAACCATGATGGGCTGCAAGTGCACAAATGCTGCGAACAGTAGTCATACGGCATGTAGGTGCAAAGGTCTCATCAAAATCAATGCCTCTTTCCTGTACATAACCCTTTGCAACAAGCCTAGCCTTATACCTGTCAATTGTACCATCAGGTTTACGCTTCAGCTTGTATACCCACTTAATGCCAATGGCCTTCTTGCCAGGAGGCAAGTCACATAAAGACCATGTACCATTCTTCATTATAGCATCATATTCAGATTGCATAGCAGCCATCCAATTTTCTGAATTTTGTGCTTCATCAAAAGAAACAGGCTCATTCTCATCACAGAGACTAGATGCAGCCATAGCATAGCAATCTGATGCAAAGGAGGCACTATGAGAGCCTGAACGAGTACGATATGACAAAGGTGCATCTAATTTGCTGTCACGCAAAGTCTACACCAGCCATTTCGGCATAGTTTTTGCCTGCTCAATATCAGCTCTCTCATCAACAAGTGCATCATGTAAATCTGCATCAGAAATGGAATGATCTGCATCATCATATGAAACCTGTAAAGGTTGAGAAGTTGCCTCATTAGGACCAGCACTAGCCTGTCCACCTGTAAAAAGAGGCATCAAAGTATCATACATGTCTTTGGAGCTAACAGATGTCTCCTTAGTACATGAAAGCAATGGTTGAATAGCATCTTCCACAAAGACAACATCACGGCTAACCAGAATGCGTTTAGTCTGTGGATGATACAAACGATAGCCTTTACTTTCAAAACTGTACCCAACAAAAATACATTTTACTGCCTTATCATCCAATTTTCTGCGATGTTGTTCAGGCACTAATGCATATGCCAAACAACCAAAAACATGCAGATGAGCAACAGATGGCTTGCGGTCATGCCAAGCCTCATATGGAGTGATAGACTGCAACGCTTTAGTGGGACACCTGTTCAGTACATATGCTGCACACATGACAGCCTCAAGCTAGAAACTATGTGGTAAAGCCTGACTTTTGACCATGCACCTCGCCATCTCCATGAGTGACCTGTTCTTTTGTTCAGCAACTCCATTCTGTTGAGGTGTATACGGCACTGTACACTGGTGTTTTATCCCACGTTCAGCCAGAAATGCATTAAAATCTGAAGACATATATTCCCCCCCTCGATCAGAACGGAGGGTGCCCATTTTACATGCTGACAGATTTTCAGCTAAAACCAAAAACTGTTTGAAGCACATGAACACTTCGGACTTTGCTTTGAGTGGATATACCCATGCATGCCTGGAAAAATCATCAATGAAAGTCACGAAGTAAAGGTAATTTCCAAAAGAGGGTGTCTGCATAGGACCACAAACATCACTATGTACAAGCTGCAATTTCTGCGTAGCCCGAACTGAACCATCTTTTGGAAAGGAAGAATGCTGCATTTTGCCCAAAATACAGCCTTCACAAACATGTTTTCCAGGTGCCTCAAGTTTGGGCAAAGAGGACACCATTTCAGATTTCTGCAGGCGTAACAAACTAGCAAAATTCAGATGACCAAATCGTGCATGCCAAAGCTTTGCATCTGACATAGCCTGAGAATCATGAACTGCACATGCCGAATCATTCACAGATCTTTCATAGTCTATGAGCTTATACAGCCCACGACATAAAATGCCAGAAGCAATAATCACATCGCCATTTGAGAGATCATGGACTGTACACCTGTCATCAACGAATTTCACAACCAAGCCAATCTTGGCTAATGCAGAAACTGATAACAGGTTCTTTTTGATCCCTGGCACAAATAAAGCATCTGACAAAGTGAAAGAACTACCATCAGCAATAGTCAGAATGATCTTACCAACTCCCATAACAAGATAAGAGGAGTTATTGGCGCATGTGACAGTATTCCCTGTAGGGGCAGGCTCGAGTGAAGAGAAGAAACTGCGCTGCGAGGTAATATGTTTGGTCGCCCCACTGTCAAAGTACCAAACATCTGAGTCTACTGCAGACATGCACTGATCATGAGAAGATGGGTCAAAACTGCAGACAGTAGTAAACGCCCATTCTTCTTCCTGCACAAGATTTGCAGACTCTGTTTTTGGTGTAGAGGCCTCTGCAACAACCATTCTAGCCTCTTTCTTCTTTGCCTCTTTAGCAGCCAGTTTTGGACAGTTCTTTATAATATGATCATTTCCTTTATAGTACTTGCAGAACAATTTTTGCATTTCTGATTTCTTTTCATCTTTATCCTGGTTCTTCGATTGTGCAGCATTTGGAGATTTTTGCTTACTAGTGGAAGAGCTCCATTTTCCTTTGCCCTTCTGACTAGCCAGGAAAGCTTGATCTGCAACACGCATAATGGACCTGTTCTGCCTGGACTGATCTTCCTGCAACAGAATAGAGACTAATTCCTCAAATGACAAGGCATTCGGATTGCCTTTCATCATCAACCGAAGAGTAGAGGCAAAACTCTGATATGAATCAGGAAGACCATTCAGAACGGTCTGCACAAGTGAGCTATCTGGTATAACCTCATCAGCAGAAATCAATTGTTCCTTCAGGTCTTTGATCTTTGTAAGAAAACTGTCCATAGAATCACCTTCATTCATGTGCTCACTCTCCAACTGTTTTCGGAGGTAAGCAACACGAGCCTCATTCCTAGCCTGGTACAAAGTGGTAAGTGTATCCCAAGCATCCTTTGTTGTTCTGCAAGAGCGAATGTGAGGAATAATGGCACGTTTGACAGACAAGGCTATCAATGCATATGCCTGGGCATCTCTGCCATCCCAACGAATCTGCTCTGCAGTAGGTGCAACAGAAACAGCAGCACGAACAGGAATCTGTGGAATATCATCTTCGACATCATCTTCATCAGCTTCAACACCTGTATTTGCAGTACCTGTCGTTACAGGTGTAACAGGACGTCTTTCAACACCCTGGACAATGTTCCACAATCCTTTTGCAACCAGTACATGTCGCATCATATAAGCCCATAATGGGTAGTTGGTACCATCCAACTTATCCTCAACAGCCAACATACGGAATACATCACTGCTTTCAGCCATGGTCGGTGACTAAAATACCTTGATGCAGAAAATTGACTGTATCTCAAAAAGTTGAACAGAACTGCCCAGACGAGTTCTGCTAGACCTGTAGCAGACTTTGAGACGCTTAAACTGGCGAACAGAAACTGGTATATACCTTTGGCACAAAAGGACGAAATAGCCTACACAAGCGCTACGATAGTGCGTTCGGAGGCCGAAACGAGCTCAGATCGCAATTTCGGCACCACACAGGGAAGCTGTTTTGAACTCGGAAACACCCTGAGTATGCTCACCAAATTTCGTGCGAATCTGAGACTGCAAACGGAGGAGTGTCGACGGCACCCTAGAAGAAGCGACGACCTGCTCTGATACCAATTGTTGGAGATAGACGTCTGCGGAAGCACGCGAACAGCACAAGGAAGAAGAAGAAGTTTGGAGCACAACACACAAGACTGAATGTATTACTAGAGAATGTACAAAGATAAGTAGCCCATTAGGGCAATAGGCGTATATACAAGCCGGGGGAAAAAAAACCTCCTAAAGAGGGAAAAAAGTGCCCCAGCGGTCCTAGAGTGTTCACACACATCACTACCTAAATATATCAACAGAAACGTGATAATGACGAGTACATTTTGGATGAGGACATTGAAGAAGATGACAACAATGAGACTAATTCATAAACAAGAGTATCCATGATAAAAAAAAAAAAAGGAAGAAAAAAAAACAAATATATATATATATATATATATATATATATATATATATATATATATATATATATATATATATATATATATATATATATATATATATATATATATATCATTACTTTTTCAAGTTCATGTTGCTTTGTTTTTTTTCAAGTTCATTCCACTTTTTTTCCATTCTTGTGTGTTTGCAATTTCACTTCATGCATGTTTCTTTTCAGTCTTTGCAGTGCATTACATATCCACATCACTTGAGTCAAAAGGGGCAAATGATGATTTCTCTACTTGTGTAAAATTGTATCTTAAGTAGTAATTTATCTACTAAGAAATCGATTATAATCTAGGATTATGGAAAGATAGGCATGTAGATTTGGAGGTTTATTTTGCTAACATGACTTTCATATATAAACATGCATATGTATCTTGTATCAAAAGCATAATTGTTGAAGTCCTAGATCCTGCTATTACATGTTTCTACATCCTTAGTCCACCTCATAGCACTTGTACCGGAGTTTAAACGACTATTCTCCGTCATCAAAAATGGTTGTATCGGGCTTTAATTTTTCCCTGTCATCAAAGAAAAAAAAGCTGCTACATGTTACCAAGAAGTTTACACTTTCTTCCAACCCAAAAAAGTGAACGTAACCATAAAGTCACCGAATCATCATCATCATCATCAAAAAAGAAAAGAAGGGAGAGAGAGAGAGAGCAAGCCGAAGGAAGCTAAGGAGGCATAGCATAATAAATCACAGGCTATATAGGTAGATTTATGCATTAGTGGAGTTTAGTTAGATTTCCATGCATGTTATTAGAGAAAGAGCATATTCATATTTATGTAGGAAAGGAGTTGACCTAAAATAAGCTAAAGATGAAAGATGTCTCTTGAAAATCATAAATCTTTGTTTATAATTGTATTTAAGGTAGATTGCTTTATCAAAAAGGTACAAATTTTTCTTCAAGATGAGAGGAATTGATGTCTAAAACGACTCAATACATCCACTTCCACTTCATATTTATGCTTGTGTGTTTTCTTTCTTTACATGTTGTCAATGTTCCCTGTTCATTTGATTATATGTTGCCTATTTGTTCATGCATATTCATGTTTCAATTCTTTCTTTCATGCAAATTTCGCTTCATGTCATGTTGCCTACTCATTCTTGCATATGATCAATTTTGTCTTCCATGTTTCTTATGTTTCCTATAAAAGAATTTGATGCTTGAAACTTTTTGTTTTTTAGAGATACCAGAGTGGCGCTTCCGGAGGAATCACAAGTTTAGTGGGGTTGAATGTCGTCGAGATTTTCTCTCCTCTCTCATTCATGAAGGCCTACAGGAAAGACATTCGGTGAAGGTAGCTTAAATTCCCTGAGAAGTCCAAGGTGCATCAAGGATATCAAAGGGATTTCACATGCAAACTTTGGAAGAAATCAAGCAAATCCAAGGTAGCGGTCAAAGCTAGTCAAACTTTGGAAATTAGGGCTAAAATTTCCATATCTCCAAATCACATGAAAATTCATATACTTGTAAAGCATATCAAAGGTAGTTTATAGCCCAAATTTCATATGGAAATGGATTTTCTAGCACATTGATATGCCATGTGCATTTTGTAAAAAATGTAATTTTTCCGCTTAGACCCTACAAAATGTTGTATAGGAATTTTTGTTAGCCATATGGTTTGACATGTATAAAGATAATATGTGGCTACATATTTATATAAATTTTCAAGACTATCAGAGCTTCCTAGACACCTTAATGCCACCTTGCAAACTTCCAAATGTAGTCAAACTTGTATAAGGGAGATTCGGATGGGCATTTTTTCTGCATATTCCTAAAGGAGACACCCTTTCAAAACATAGTTCTACAAATTTTCATCTTCATCAAAGGATATTTCAAAGGTCAAAGAACACAAAATCTAGTTTTCAAGGTCACCGCAATTTCCTAGAATAAGAAAATTGAACGCTTGAGGGCTACCACATGGCAAACAATGATTGGACCATGTTGTCTGATCAAGATGAGCTCGCATTCAAGGGTGGAGATGCACTAAAGCATAAAGCAAGGAGGATCCACGAGTTTTTTTCATCGGATAAGCTTTTTTGATGATCAAAGATCAATAATGCAAAGTCTCTCCAAAAATAGTAGCTTATCTTATCCAAATTGATGTCAGCACTGATCCGACGGTCCAGATCAGCCCCAGATCCAATGGTGGAGAATGAATGCGCCTATTTTCCCCCCCTTTGCCCTAGATATCATATAAAGAACCAATCATAGCCATCCATTTGATAAATCCAATGGTTGTAATCAAAAGCAGCTGATCTTAGGGTTGAGAGTTGATTTCTCTAGATCCAAGAGTCCAAATTCATTCAAAAAACTATATAAACCCCCCTCAAAATGCCTAGAACATCATTGTTAGGCATCCATAGGGCCCTTGCTAGCACATGGTTTCCTTGAGACGGTCACCCTCAGTTGAGCGTGTGAGGATCCAAGGTGGGCTACTAAGAGCATAGATCCTAGAATCAATTTTAATTTAGACTTCCACTCTAGGATAGGCTCATAAACCCAGTTTCTCTTTCTTTGCTCATCCTTAGTGGAGCGTGTGAGTGAGTTAGAGTTGGTTTTATGATTCTTAGACTTCTTTAGAAACACATTACGGTCCTAGAAAGACATAGGATCAATGAAGTGGAACCTATCCTCTTACATGTGACATTCGGTTGAACTGTCATGGTGAGAGGGTCGTGTTGACCACCTTTGAACAGTAGAATGCTTAGCTTCACGTTTCACAACACTCATGTATATGTATGTCATAACAATATCTTCTAATTCATGTCTCTTGTCTCTTGTCTCTTAATCTCTTATATGTTTTTACATGTCACCTTCTATCTCTTTCTATGTGTGAGAAGGCTCTATAGTATTGTGTTGAACCAGTGAGGATGATCCATTAAGGTTGAGAGAATAATTTTCTATTCATTCATAAATCATGACCCACATGCATTCATACCACCCACAAACACCCATGCCTATGTTTTAGTTTCAAAAGTGTATAAGAAGCTCCATTCTTGGACCATTCTTCCTTTCGAGACTGATTCATGTGTGTGGTTTTAGTTTTTTTCTCATCATGCATTCATTCCATCCAAATTAAATTTGGAAAGTGTTTAAGAAGCTCCATATTTTTGGACCATTCTTCCTTTTCGAATTGATTCATGTGAATGGTTTCTTTTGTCCTCGTCATTCATGTTCATGCATTTATCTTGCGTTCATATGTTCCCCTTTCTATAATCAAATCATGATATCTCTTCCCCCATACCCAACTTCATCTTCACCTTCACATTTTTTATTACATAAACCTTCCAACACTCACTAGCTTCGTACACTCTGCATGTGCCACGGCTAGACCCGATCCACCCGGATTGCGATCACCCTCAACAAGGAGTACTTTGATTTTCTCTCTATGACCCTAACTCTCAAGCTCTCCATCTCTAGCAACCATGCCAATAGAGAAAGAGAGAGAGAGAGAGAGAGAGAAAGAGAGAGATTCACCTTATCTTTTCTCTCCTCTCTAATCTTTCACAAGGGAAACGAGTTCAATATTATTTTTTATGGATGCATGATAGAAGTTATGTTCATCATATCTTTATTTTGCTATGTGAATAAAAAAGAGAGACGGCTATGTGTAATAAATTCTTTGGTGTGTGTCTTCTGTGTGAAGTACTTTAGATTCATCTTTATGTATGAATATAGATGGCAACTACCATGGCACTTGTCTTGAGAAAGAAAAAGAGACAGAGAGGATTCCATCTCTTTGTAATCCTTCCTTTTGCTCCAATTTCATAAACAAAAATAGAGAAACAAAACTTTTTGCATTACTGTGATTCGCGTGAAGACGTAGAAGAGAGAGGGATGTTCGGCTTCCTCATCAATGGATCTCTGACCTTCCTTGTCAGATACTTATCAGTGAGTAGGTCAATTTCACATAGTGGTGTGATATTTGATTCCTATGGCTGTGTGGGGGACACATTCTTGTGCAAGCTTGAATCTTAATCAATAATTTTAGACTACTTGTTGTCTATCTTATTATCCTCGTTGACATACTCTCTAGTTCTACGAAGAAATCAACTCAGCATAATGGAAATTTAGGAGAATGGGTGGATGGTCAGACCTAGTAGAATAATAGGCTTTTGATGATTATTACAACAATCCTAGTTTTGGCTCCCTTGGCATCCTTTTGGCATATTGATTCTTTGAAGCTATCATCTACATTATTATTTGCACTTGCGGTTTTGCTAAAATTGTTGTGTAGAAGGTCACACGTGGAAACAACTAGTGATGCATCAATTTTTATGAACTATTTATCTATTGTGCCGATTCTAGTAACAGTTTTCATTTTTGAGTCCATCTTGTGCTGAATGAGCTTGAGGATGATAAACAATCCAAGACTATGATCACATGGTCTACTTCAAGAATTTTATTGGGTTTTTTTGGTGTTGTTGTCTTATAGGATATGGTTGGGATTACATCACGACAACAAAAGATGCAGAGAAAGTAGATAGATGCTACAAAAAGGAGGTGAAACAGGGGGGAGAGAGAGAGAGAGAGAGAGAGAGAGAGAGGAATGCATTGCAGAAAGGGCAAAAAAAGGAAAAAAATGAGGGAAATTCAGAGAAAGAGAAAGGGGGAAACCTTAAAGAAGTCAATTATGTCGACGATGAGAAATTACAAGAGATTGATCTATCTAAATTTCATGCAGAGATGAGAGAGAGAGAGAGAAAGAGAAAGAGCGAGAGAGAGAGAGAGAGAGAGAAAGAGAAGAGAGAGAAAGAGAGAGAAAACAAGATGCTTTTGCTACCCTAGTCACGTGCTCAAAACAACATAGAGAAGATGTCGATTATGGAGCTCTACATGGAGAGAGAGAGAGAGAGAAATAATACAAGAATCATAGTCGACAATGGCATGCACTGAGATGTCGAAGATATAGATAAGGAGAAGGGGAGAGAGAGAGAGAGAGAGAGAGGGAGAGAGAAAGAGAATTGAAGATTTGGTAGAGTTACATAGAGATCGAAATCAAAGCATAGAAAGAATTAGGGATTTGGCTAATGGAATCAGCACAGAAAGCGGTTTGGTGCATATTTAGAGATGGGTCACAATAGATCGAATTGCGGAGATGAGTTTGCCTATAGAGAACCTGAGGAGAGAGAGAGAGAGAGAGAGAGAGAGAGAGAGAGAGAGAAAGAGAGATGCAAGAAGAAGGCCACAGAAGGCGGTTATGGAGAAAAGGAGAGAGAGAGAGAGAGAGAGAGAGAGAGAGAAGAGAAGAGAGATGCAATACTAGATCAATAGAATTACCTAAAACTTTTTATATGGTGGTTTCTTTCTATCAGGAAGATTACATAGTTCTTATCAACTTATTAGATGGTAAGGTTGCTGAAGAACACATAATTCTATGATCATGATTCCTGGAATCCTCATGGCACATCCCATAATGTTGGAGACAAGGCCACAGAAGACATGCTTCGATGAGAGAGAGAGAGAGAGAGAAAGAAACAAGAATAACTTTCTTGAAATGTCTCACAATTTTTGTGTCTCATTGAAATGCTATAGCACGATACAACTTTAGGCAATTTCTTTGTGCACGAATTTTTATAAATCACATTGATATTACTTACGTAAATGTAATGATACCAATCCATTAACTCCTGAGATCACATGGGGCAAAGCAAATGAAGAAAAGAAGTGTTTATGTTATTTTTTCTAATTGAAAAGGTTCGATTCATATGTTCATCATTAATTTGGAGTCTAGCAAATAAAAGTTTGTAAATTAATGAGATCTTTATTGGAAACCATTGATGAAGGAAAAAGTTTTGAAAGAAAATTGCTAAATCAAGATCATTGTGATATGGACACAACAGTAATCAATCATTCAAATGATGCATTTAGAATGGCTGGATTCAATTCACACAAGCTTGTGCTCATTTACACACATATTACACCAAGAAGATCATGAGACAATGGTTAAATGGAAATAGTGAATGATAGAGGATTTTCACACAAATAAATAAGAAAATAAAAAAAAAGAGGATAAAATGAATGATTCTTTTTCTATGCACGTTTAAGTTTTTTGACACTAATGATAAAACTAAAATATTCTTTTTAATGGGAGTTTTTTCTTTGAGTATCTATCTTTGAAAAATACTAAATGAGAATTTTTTTCCCATTATCTTTTTCAAATATCACATGAAGTGAAGAAAAACTTTTGAAGTAAAGTGAAGAAGTGAACAGGTGTTTTTTTCCCACATTGAGGCCGAGAAATACGTTCTAACTTTTTTCCCTGATCCACACTATAGAGGAGCATTTGATTGTCATTGTCGTATCATCCATTTTTTATTGGTGATTTATACTTTGTTTCTTAGATTTTTTTGATCGATCTCATCACATTCAGATTTGATGTATTAGTCGATTGAAAGAAAACCATAATAATTTTAATCATTGGATCTAGTATTGACGAGCACGATGTTTGACTTTGAGTTACTCTATTTTCATTCAACGATCACAAGCATCTTCTGCGACGATCTGCTTTTTTTTACTCCACTTCCTATACCCACGAAGGGTTTCTTTAATTCCTCTCTTCCACGGCGAGCCCCAAGTCATTTGCATACATTAGGAATTTTCTTATGTACTATTCTTTATATATTGCACTTATTGTATTGTTGTTTTAGGTCATTCTTGTACATTCCTTTTATGTACATTCCTTTTGGGTCACCTAGTTCTGAGCAGATATTCTACTCTGGCAGAGGAAGAGGCAGAGGTAGATGCTTCGAAAGTGGAAGAGGAGCATAAGCAGGTACAAAGCACGATTGGTAGCAAAAGGATGTGCACAGACATATGGCATTGATTATGAGGAAACTTTCAGCCCTGTAGCTAAAATGTCTACTGTCATAACATTTGTTGCAGTTGCTACAGCAAAAGGATGGACTTTGCATCAGATGGATGTGAAGAATGCTTTCCTACTCATGGACGACATGTGTCCCAAGGATCTTGTCGTAATTGACAATTAGCAAACATTTAATAAACACCCCCTAATTTAGATGTAGAAATAATGGATTGTTATAAAGTTCTTATCATTATGATATCATTTCAAACTTAGAGATGGTGTTGACCCTTCTACTCCACTATTTTTGTATCATTTACCGAATAAATGCATCTGTGTGATTATCTTTTTAAGTGTCACAAAATCAGATTCAAAATATTTCATGTTCAATGTTGTAAATCAAGATTGATTGTAAGACGATAATGAGCTCCCGAATCGGTTTATGAACATGGGCATGAACATCAAACGTTATAAACATCATTTCCAAAGAGCCCTTAAATCCTCATCTTCTTTAAATGGAGAAAAGACTCATGAATTAAAAATGTCAATGTCAACGAGAATATTGTAATTCATTGTTCCATAATAAGCATGCCTCCAACCCCATGCTCAAGTTCAGCCAAAACTTTGAACCTGAAAATCACAAATAAAGACTACTGATACCCCTGCAATGATACTTGAAATAGAAATTTATAATGTATCATTGATACAAAGCAATTAAAATGTTAGAAAGCTAGTAAGGAACGACTAGAGATAAAGAAAAAAGATAACAAACCAAACAATCATCTTATAATCACATACTTATAACGTTAACCCTCAGAACTCTCAAATGCAATGGATGCATGGCCATATGTAGTGAGTAGCCAACATGGCCATTACTCCATCGAAGAAATCACCAAAAAGGGATAGCAAACAGGTGACAGACTAGTTGAATTGATTCTCCTTTTATACTACTACATATAACTCTCAAAGTGTAACGGATGAAAAAGCTTTCTGCCATTGCCTTTCACCATCTGCTTGAGACAGCTGGTGACAGTGTCTGACTTCCGTCTAAACTGAAAAGGCAAAACGAAAAAACACACTCATACATGCATATAGAAAGGAAAACCAGGTCAAAATGCAAAATTGTCCTGGAACCTGCATAAAAACTTGCTAGCCCTAAAAAGACTGGTGTTTCATGTTTTGTATATACAGAAAATAGAATATACAACCCAGTTCAGTCAAAAGCATTCTAGTGCCTTCAGCTATGTTGAATTCTCTAGTAAGAAATATCCTTGGATCCTGTTCCTGTAAGCAGTGCAAGGATGCTGCCACCATGCACCCTTTCTTCTCCACTATGCACATCTTCGCCCATTGACAACAATGCTGTATTAGTGATGTCTGTTTCAACTGCAATCGAAACCCTGGTATGCTTCCCATAGCCTGGTAAACACTGTCTCGTTTGCATAGATGGAGGCACCAAGACTTGAGGTGGGAGTAAGGCCCGACGAACAGGTCTTCCTCCTAACAACATTTGATTCCCCATTGCAGAATCTCTCATGGCATGAACACCACATAAAGAATTTGGATTAGCAAAACCAACTGCTTTTGAACTGATAGTATTGTTAGCTTCACACTGAATAGCTTCAGACGCACCTGCCCAACGTCCCTGAACTCCAAGATTGGGGATTACAAAACCTTTACTCATCAGGTTTGAAGATTGCACTTGGTTTGAAATAATAACATTGTTCTGTATCCACCTTGACTCTGCATTTTGACTTGCAAAAGCTTCTGAGAAGACATGGGCATGCTGTAATTTTTTGTTCACAAGGGGGACATGATTTTTAGATGGCCAGGCATTGTCTCGGACTCCCCTGGAAGAGTTCAAACCCTCATTTCCCAGGTTGTAATCCTCATTCCCCTGTGTGGCAGACTGATTGCCCTCATCAAAAGCAGCCACACCATACTTTGCTTCGACAGTTGTGTAATGCATTGGTCTGCTTTCACAATCTTTGCCTTGATCTTCATTTCTTTCAAAGGATGTCTTGCATGACTCAGACACAGAAATTTCTTGATTAGTTTTAGAAGTTGCTCCAGTTACTAATCCTCTGAAAAGTCCTGGGCCAATACCAGCAGGGAGTGCACTGCCTAAAGTTCCAACCCCATGCACTCTTTGATCCTGCACAAGAGCAGTGTGTGCAGCACAAAGTCCAATCTTGCCTCTTGCAAACCGTTCACAGGGTCCCTTCAGTAGTTCATCTGTATTATCACCTACATACTCTGCATATGGAGAGCCTTCTTGACCCCAGCAGCACCGCTTCCCCCCACCATGAGCCTTGCAAAAGTCAGTGCTTCCTTGTGCACTTTTGGAGCAATTATCGAATTTGCATCTCTTGCCACCACCATGTCTTACACAAAAAGCAGTTCTTCCTCGTGCGCTTTTTGTACACCCTTCTGCACCACATCGCTTCCCTCCACCATGTGCAACACAAAAAGAAGTGCCACCATGGACACTTTTGGTACAGATACCACCACCATCAAACATGCATCTCTTACCTCCACCATGACCCTTGCATAAGGGTGTGCTTCCTTCGGCACCTTTGGTGCATCCCTGAATCATACACCGTTTCCCACCTCCATGTGCCTTGCAGAACCTTGTACTACCCTGGGCACCTTTACTGCATCCCTCTGCTTGACAACGTCTTCCTCCACCATGTGATATGCATAAACCTGAATAGCCTTCAGCACTCTTGGTGCAGCCTTCTATTTGGCATCTTTTTCCTCCACCATGACGTATACACAGGCCTGAACGTCCCCTTGCAGCCTTTGTACAGCCATCTTGACTACATCTTCGACCACCACCATGCCCTATGCAATATTCTGTCTTCCCTTCTGCACTTTTCGTGCATCCTAAACTCAGGCACCTCTTTCCACCTCCATGTGATTTGCAATAAACTGTCCTCCCTTCTGCACCCTTATGACATCCTGGTCTCTGGCAGCGCCTTCCACCACCATGAGTTATACACAATCCAGAAGCACCTCTAGCACCCTTGCTACAACCAAGAAATTTGCATGTTTTGGGGGCTCTATCTGTGACTGAATATGGCCCGATAGTGTCCGTGCATACACTACTGTTACTGGTTTTAGCATTCTCTGATATTCCATCCAACTTCCTAGATTTATTACCAGAATCCAAACTGTTCTGCTCATTTTGAACTTGATGCACAAGACTTCGTTTCCTTGCAGACAGTTGTTCTTCTTCTTTCCTCTGGCCAAAAGAAACACCATCTAGCCTGCGTCCCATGAGAAGGGATGGTATGTATCCTCCAACTTTCACTGTCCGTGCAGAAGTAGAACCTTCATCATCAGCTATCAGGTTAAGTTCAAACATATCGGTGCTATCTCTCTCATTCGAATAAATCTCCGTAGATATGTTTCCTTTATTGGCATCATGATATGTGCTAGCTTTTTCTTGACCAGAGGGCATGTATGATACATGATCATCATCAGAAACAACTGTAGAGCTGCTTGATAAGCTCAACTGGAGCTGCATCCCTAGATCACGCCCAATAGCCTTTTCATTAGTGAAATTCAAACATTTACTAGTCCCGTCTTTGGCATTATTTCTAAAATAGTGGATATCGGAAGGGATTGATCTAAGATAATTATCTGCACTTTTTCCTTCTTCTGTCAGAGATCTAAACTCATGAGTTTTAGCAGGGATGGGTATTCCTCCAGACATGAACGATCTATCGACGCAACCATGCTCAGAAGAATGAGACTTGCCTCCAGTGAGTCCCAAACAAAGGCTCATCGGGGGGGCCTTTTCACTTTTGTCTAATGACAACTTGTCTCTTGTACGTGCGCTAAAATCAATATCGTACGGAATAGATTTAGCACTGAATAAGCCCAAGTCTCTACCTCCGATTACAATATCATTTTCAAACGACAAGCCAGATCGTTCAGTTTCAGAGATTGCGTCAGTAGTCCCCTTTCCTAGATTCGATCCTGTTGAACTGCTCTGAATATCCCACCAAGTCCGTTGAGCAGAAGGTTTGTTCGGCAGCTTCACGATCAGGTCTGGATTCTCAGTTATATCGGTGGCGAATGCAGGGCTCCCTATCGAGAGAGTCATATTCGGACCATTTGGAGGATCCATACAACTGTGGAGAATTTAGACTGGCAGTAAAAAGTGATTTAAGAAGAGAGAAAGAATGAAATGGAAAGAATAGGGATTTGTAAGCTCTGAAGATTAGAAGGGTCAAGCGATGGATCTATAAAATCGACGACAAAGAGGAGGTTGTATGGAGATGATCCAGCAAGAAGTTGCGGAACACAAGCAAGGACAAATGAGTTCTGAAGTAGCAAACTGGAATAACTCAGAACGTATTAAAATAATATGCAGAAACCGGATCTGATTACAGATCTTCGAGGGTATGCTGAAAGACGGAGAACCTGTCTGTAGGCAACAGTTTTACACAGTGGATTATGCTTCCAGCAACCATAAATCAACGATGAAAACACCTTCCTCCGAGGCTTAGATGATTGGAATAATCCCAAATCTTTCCCCTGAGCTTAGCTCTTGCTGGACTTTCACCCCTAGCCTCCTGAGTGGAAACCATATGATGCAGAGAAGCCATTACGATCAGCCTTTAGGGCTTCGATTTGCAGAAAATATCGCTTGACACAAAAGCAGGAGGACGAAAAGAAGACAAAAATGCTAATAATGAGAATAGTCACGAAGAAAGACGCGAGAGGGCAGACAGCTTCTTACTTCGGCTGCAACTCAAAGATGACGATCGAGACTAGGGTTATAAACTGTATTTTTAGAGGTTGCCCATGGCGGATAGGATAGTAGGACCCCCTCAAGGGGATACCCAAGAGAAAACTTAGGATACAGAGAGCTGAGAATGGGGCGAGCTTGACCGCGTACCGTAATCCGTTGCAGCAGTATCGACATGCTAGAAACGCGCAACAGGACCAAGGTTGAATGGTGCCAGATGAGGGATAGTGAAAGAGCTAAACACTCAGAAGTAGATGCGAATTACGCCGTCCAGATTCCGCATGTAAAACCGATCACACAGCAGAGGGCAGCCATCCAGCTCTTTGTTTTGCTTGGCTTTCATCTCATCTCATCAGGTGCTTTGTGGCCTTTGTCGTCCTGAGACATTGCTCTCTTTTGAGAAGCGAAAACCCGTAAGCGCTCCCTAGCCTATTCATGAACAGCAGCCCCCGATCATTGATTCTTTTTTGGTTCTGACGTCGTCTCTGCGAGTTCCGACTTCCGAGTGCCCCGACCAGTCACTCGAAGAAATAGGACAATGTTTAGACTTCTACCACTCACTCATATTGCGGCCGAGTTAAAATTGTTTCCCGTTACTTCAATATCCCATCGTCAATTCCGTGGGGTGAATTTCTGAGGCCTCAAAACTGAAAATTGGATATTATATTTGCCCGCTTAAAAGTTAAAGACGCCCTTCCGGGGGTTTTAGCCTCTCCTAGAACCTGAAAGCTGCGACTCGCGAGACCCGACTCCCGAGGCATGGGCTGGTTACGCTGGTCTGTCATGTTGCATAAAAATTAGGGCCTTTTCACATAAGGCGGAAGGTCAAGGACCAAGCACAAGTTTACACGTCTACACATCTATTGAGGTTTGGTGGCACTCTATTTTTTTTGAACAGAACAAGAAATTTAATATAAGAGCAGGAAAAATAAATATACACTGAGTGTGACCAGATCCTTGTTGCAAAAAACTGCTCTACACCTGCCAAGGTAGCTTCAAGGATAGTAATTAGACACCTTGTACTTTCTAAGAATGCATATAGACCACCTTAGTGCTTTGCAAGATCAATCTCAAATTGTTACATCAAAACAGATAACTTAATTCAAAATAGATGACTCAAAAACTTGCTATTTTGGGATGAGGTGCTCTCTAGATTTCCACTCAGAAGTCACAGCCTGCTGAGAATTGTCAAGAGATCTTTTGCACACTTTAAATTAGATATATGATGAATCTAAAGCAACAAATTTGATAAATTTTGATGAAACATACTAAGAGAATTTAGGTTAGGAACATTAGGGTATCATCCCGACATTTTCAGGGAACATCTACCTTCATACATAGGTCACTTCAAATAAATGTAGCTCATAGACTAATGAATCAAATGTGATGAAAATTTATATGATGCAAATAGACTTGGCACTTTACCTATACCAATTTAAATCTCATCAAAAGACTAAGTATACACAGAGACATCAATGATCAAAGTTGACTAAAAATGAGACATAGACCTGTAGGAGCAATTGAAGTGAACTCCAAGATGTGTCTTGCAAATCAATCTGTATGGCACATGTGATACACGAATTGATTGGAGATGAGGCTTGGGAAGGAGGAGCACAATGTGTGCTTTAACAATAGCTTTACACTTGAATAGAACTTCCTCTAAATGTAGCACAAAAGTCTGCTCTCTACCACAAATAGTTTTGGGTGTATATATAGAGAAATTTGAATTCAAAGCTTGGAGGGATTCCACCTAAAAAGTTCCCTCAAGTTAGGGGAATATTTGTTTGATCAATTTCTCCTAACTAGCCTCGTGATTTGTGCCAAGCTAGGCCACAATATTCTCAAGGATTTTACCTTTTGATGTGATTACTTTTCAATGAATGACTTTTACAAGAGTTAGTTTTTATGGCTTCTCTCATTGAGAGCATACATAACAAATGATGAGTGAGCAAGCACTAGGCTTGGATAAAAATGCACCAAGAACAGTGCCCCCTTTCACCAAATTAGAATTCCACGATCTAAATCTGAAGGCACACCACAAGGTGCCCCATCCGCTCCTCTTGTACCACCAGAATTTCAATTTGGCACCATGGGAGACATCGAAAGGATGAGCACTTTTGATTTTGAATCTTTTTTGCAATCCACTCACCTCTCAGATGTAGAGTTCTTTTCAAATGTGGAAGGCCCTAGCACTTCCACCCAAAGAAGGGGACAATCCATGAACAGTCGGCATGTACACTGGGAGGAGGACCAACAGAGGACCCTCTCTCAACAATTAGAATGACCAAAGGGTGCAAAAGAAGAAGAAGAAGAAGAAGAAGAAGACTCAAGAAGAAGAAGAAGAAGACGAAGAAGAAGAAGAAGAAGAAGAAGAAGAAGAAGAAGAAGAAGAAGAAGAAGAAGAAGAAGAAGAAGAAGAAGAAGAAGAAGAAGAAGAAGAAGAAGCTATCGAGGCACAGGCTTACACTACACAACATCGCAAGTTATACCAAACAATGGAAAGAGTGGAAGCCAAAAGTTGCTTTTTGAAGAGAGCAATAGAGTACTCATGGCCCAAGTGTTGGAAGAAGTAGGCGTAGATTCCCATTTCGACGAAACTCTATAACTCCTCTCAGAAACTTGTGGCGTAATGGAAGCTATATGATGCGCAATATGATCCATGTAGATTGCAAACACAACCAAGGTCTAGAAAGAACATTTAGATCCCCATTACTATGGTTGAAGCAAATACTATGACAACTTAACCAATCAAAACCTCCCAAACAACTGACACCGCAATGCCCAGCCCACCGAGGCAACCAGTGAGCACTCCTGGGCATGAAACGACCATCACACATGAAGATACAATGGAGCCACTACCCCCAACACCCCACCATCATCCCCTTGCACCATGGATGTAAATGTTATTCCTATGGCTGCTATCCAAGAGCAACCCTTCATATTCCATAGCCCCACTTCCACTTCAACCGTGTTCTCATCCTTCACCAACCCCTTGTATCATACCATCACCATTACAACCCAACCCCTCATGGACCCTCTTTTGGGATATCCCTCTTCCACAACTTTTGTAATCGGCCACCCAGACTTTAGATCCACATTTTTAGGTTTCACCATATCTGAAGATGTTTCATGGGTAGTTCCACCTCCAAGTTCAAACGCTCCCACCTCCATCCCATAAATCCTCCAACCATGCCTGCCTTTTTTGCTAGGCTGTTACGACCCTTCACCCAAACCTCCTTGTTGGTTTCATTCCTCGCACCCACCTCACAATTATTCACCGCCACCTCACATGCTCCACCTACCATTCCGATGTACATGGTAGACACTGCACTCACCTCCACATCTAATAGTATGGACATTTCACCACCTACAACACCTCCTCCTCCCATCACAATTCCAACATCCCCCATTCCCTTGCCACCAAATTCACTTGCACACACTACCATGTTAGACAAAACATCCACACCTCCCATTCCCCATTCCTTTCCCATGCATTAACCAATGTACAAACTACATCTTCATCTATAGATATTGCATTTCATACTATGATTGAGTGTATGATGTAGCTTAGGACAGGATACCATCAGCTCGAGGAACACAATAAGATATTACAAGATCGCTCTGTGGAATTACAACATCACATAGCGACTCTTGAGGAAGACAATGAAAGTCTGCAAATGCAGTTTCATACTTTATAGGAAGCCCATAGCACATTGGAGGTGAAGTTTAAGGACATAGACTCAGAAGCCATGCAACAAGTTGAAGGTCATCTATGAATTTAGATGGAATGCAACTCTAAAATCTAGTACAACATGGTGCTACTAAGAAGGCATCTCGCAGCAAATCAAGAGGAAAATAGATGTTTGCTGCTCCAAAATCAAGAAAATTTAGAAGAAACCATAGAAAGCACACTAGGGGCACCCATAAGTCCATCAAAGTTTCAAGTCATGCCACCTTAGACCATCAGAATTATCTTGGAAGATTATGCTAACCTGCTCGAGGCCCATGAAAAATTATCAGAAGAACTCGATCAACTTCAACAACAAAGAAAATAAGATACTACAAGTGTCCCACATACCATCATATCAACCTCTTCAATCATTACCGACTCATCATCGCTATATGAGCTACACAAACAAGTCACAAAACTACAAACGAGGCTATTACAATATGAAAGACTACCATCCCCACCAGAGGCCCCTGCACAAGAAGAAAGAGTCTCCATTCTAGTAGAATAAACGTTTGGAGATGACTACAATCCACAACCCATTCTTGGTGGACGTATAATAGAATATTTCCCTTTGAGAAATTTTCTTTGACTATTAGGGGAATATGAACTAATCATCCATAGAGTATGATTCTCACTAGACAAAGAAGAGGTCTATAGTGAACATCTCTTAGTTGAGATTTGAGGAGTAGAGTTTTGGCTCACTTTAAAATTCATTTACTCTTCCTTTGATTATAGTTTTCCTTCATATGGGAGTTTGATTCTCCACTATTTTTCAAGAGAATTTTATTAGAAGCTCTTTATATCTTTTTATCTATGGAAGAGTAGCGAAAAGGAATTAATAACAATTTCTTTCAATGGAAAGGGAAAGTGGAAATTATTCCATTAGTAGACTTCTCTTTGTTAGATAAGATAGAGAGAGTTATCCACTGTCTAGATTGTTTGAATATGGATGACACTATCCTATTATAGGTGATAGGGAGATTAGATAGCCAAAATGTACATATTGTGTCTCACCTAAAGACTTTAGGATGGAATTTGTTAGTCCTACTGATGGTCTTTGGCAAGATAAGGAGTTCTAGTTGTTGGGACTGGAGGGTTGAGTGATGACTTTTGTCTTTAGTTTTTTTTGGAGATAGGGATGAATCTGATTTATAGGAGCATCCATCTCATACTTGGTGTTATCCCATAAGTATGATGCCTCAACACATTGTAGGAAGATTAGTATTCAAGGATTTTTTGAATCTCACAAAAGGAATTATTATGCATTCTCATTGCAAACTAAGGGGAAGAGAAAAAACTAGAGTTTGCATCATAGAGTTAATAGAAGATATTCCAATAGAACTTCATCCAAATTATACGGATGCCAAACTAAGAGCCTCTTGGATAGTAGGATGTAGAGATTTCATTATATTAACAACAATTCCTTATATTTCATTATATAGTAGGATATAGATATTTCATTACATTACCAACAATTCCTTATATTTGACACAAAGATAGTTTAGGACAAAACTATTGCTTGTGAGTACACCCAAGGTTTAGGAATACCTAGAGTGGTGTGCAAGAAATTCTATCATGTTAGCTCTAGAGGGGTTTGGAATCACTTTTCTTATGGGATTTTCTTTTATCTCTTAGAGGAATACACAATGTTTTAAAGTATCCTAACCAAGGTTAGCATCAAGAAAAAATTATATTATTTTGAATTCATAAATGAGCAATACTTTTAGCCTAGTGGTTATATCTCATGAATGGGGAGGAGGTCTAGGTTCAATCCCCACAAGTACATTGGGAGAGTGTTTTTCTAGAGATTCTTTGGTGTCTTCTAAAAGCATCCACTCAAGGCAACATGAGCTAACAAGAATAGATTGAGACACAGGGTAGACTTATCACATAGTGGACTTGTGTTCTTGGACACCTCATGTCGGTAGATGCCAAAAGACTATTAAGATAGTTGTTTCACTGTGCTTACACATGCACGTGTTGACACCAGCTAACTTAGGATCTCACTCCTAGATTAGAACCTACATATGGGATGGTTGGGAAGAAGATTGCACTTGATCTCTTGTGTCTAATCACATTACTATTAGATCCAATGGCATTTTCACTTGGCTCTTCAAGAATCATGAAGATGGTCATCATAGATCTCAAAATTTTAGTCCAGATAAGTCTCTCTCTCTCAAATCTTTTTGAGCAATGATAACTTTCCTCTTAATTCACCTTTGCAAAAGTGTAGAAGAACTCTTCAACATTTGTAGAGACCTCACAATGAGCTTTAACATAGTATGTTGGAACCTTCCAAATGTATGGTCAGTTAAGGGCCATTGCAACTCCTCATATCAGAGCTTAAGTATGCATCTCAAATGTATGGAAGAGAGGAGCATCTTTCATATGTCATCTTGCTACTCCTTCCTTTGAGTTGTGAGAATGAATCATCATTAAGCTCATCTTATACTTGTGCTCCAACATGATACCAACTTATATGGGATATTTGTTTCCCCTCTCAGCCATGTGCATGCTTTTGGCCTATTTCTCTATCACTTTCGCCCAAGAAAATATTGATCCACTCTGCTAAATATCTAAGGTTGATCTCTCTTTGGACCCTCCATACATGAGCTTAATTTGTATTTTTCTTTGCCTCTCCATCCCACATGCACGAAATTTCAGCACTCCAACATTCTCTACCACCCATAAGCACCTATATTTTTCTAAGGTTGATCTCTCTTTGGACCCTCCATACATGAGCCTGATTTGTATTTTTCTTTGCCTCTACATTCCCCATGCACGAAATTTCAGCACTTTGGCATTCTCTACCACCCATAAGCACCTGTATTTTTCCTCAACTAAGGTGTAAATATCTAAGGTTGATCTCTTTTTGGACCCTCCATACATGAGCTTGATTTGTATTTTTCTTTGCCTCTCCATCCCACATGCATAAAATATCCACTCTCACATTTTCATGTGCGTAAATATCTAAGGTTGATCTCTCTTTGGACCCTCCATACATGAGCTTGATTTGTATTTTTCTTTGCCTCTCCATCCACCATGCATGAAATTTCAGCACTCCGACATTCTCTACACCCATAAGCACCTATATTTTTCCTCAAATCTCTCCATATCTCAACCATGAGCCCTTTAATAGATATGTTTTCTTTGAGACTGTCTTTTATGGAAGCTTGCGAGCTAATTGAAAAGACCAATCATTATCATGGAAATGGATCTTAAAATGGATATCTTGGAAAAGATTTAGCCCAAGATCATCTTGAAAACGTTTTTTTTTTAAGGATGAAAGCATAAGGCACAAGGATGGTGATAAGTTGGAGTTCTTTGAAAGGAAGAACCAGCTAGCAATTGAATCTCCCACAAGCAGGATGGAACTACCCATTACTTTGCTTTGAATCATAAGTTCTTTTCTACTTTTTAATTATACTATATTTCATCAAGAAATTTTAATCAAAATAAAATATACTATAAGCAAGAATTATTACAATATGTGCATCATCTTTGTATGGATTTTTGCCAGATCCATGTTTCTAGTTAGAAGGATATCATATGGATTATGTTCCATGCATAAATCATATGATGGATGAAGAATTTCTAGGAAAAACTTCATGTATCTCTTTTCTCTTTCTATGCATGTTTTAAAATGAAAAGAAAATTAGACTTTATTTGAAATATAAGAGATAATTTAAGTTTCCATCTCTTGCATAAAAGATAGGAGTGATTTTATGCAAATAAAATTCTAGTTGCTTGCATCCATGCAAAGATGGTTTAGGAATACTCATCATGCATTTGTGTTTTATAAACAACATGCAACCAAAAGAATATTTTGTGCATATTTTGCATGAATATTCTTGTGTGCAGTGGGAAAATAAGATCAATACATTATGGCACAAGAAAGATCACATGTATGAACACTTGTTTGTATCTCTTGCATGAAAAGACTACATGCATAAGTTGTATGGATCCTGAACATATAAAAGAACGTGCACTTTTTTATGAAAAAGGCATAAGGTGAAGGAAATGCAGGCTCATGCATATTTTCTTTATGTTTTCAATAAAAGAAATAAGAACTTCACTTTGAGATACCTAAGCGATTGCAGATTATTCATGCTCAATGTTCAAGTTTTCAAGACCTTCATTTGAAAGTAGAATTAGAAGCATACAAAGAATCGAATTTTTCCTATTATGAAGAATGGTACCTGGTCTTTATGTGATTTGCCTCTTGGAAGAAAGGCCATTGCCACAAAATGGGTATACAAGCTAAAACATAAACCTGATGGAACAATTGACAAGTACAAAGCTAGGCTTGTTGCGAAAGGTTATGTTCAAGAAGGAGGCATTGATTTTGATGAGACGTTTGCACCCACATCTCGAATGACTACCGTTCATAGTATCTCAACACTTGCAGCCCATCATGGTTGGAATGTACATCAATTGGGCATTAAAACGGCATTTTTGAATGGTGATTTACATGAAGAAGTTTATGTTTTTCAGCCCCCATGGTTTTGTGTAGAAAGGGCATGAAAACAAAGTGTGCAGGTTGGAAAAGGCATTATATGGTTTGAAGCAAGCACCACATGCTTGGTATCAAAAGATACATGCCTACTTGATTGCACATTGTTTTGAGAACGGTCCAACTCAGAGCATCTTATATGTTAAGTGTGCAAATGATGTGCTTCTGATCATTGTTGTCTATGTTGATGACATGTTGCTTACTGGTCCTAATGAGAAGCATATTGCTAATTTTAAGGCTGATTTGCATGCCTCATTTGAGATGTTAGGTTTGGGGCATTTGCATCATTATTTGGGCATTCAATTATGCAAGTTGATAGTGGAATAGCTTTGTGTCAAACAAAATATATTGACACATTATTGTAGGGTTTTGGCCTTGAAGATTGCAAACCTATTGCCACTCCTATGGAAATAGGTTTATTGTTGAGTCTTCATGATGCTAGAGATGCATTTGATGTTGTTCTCTATGAGCAGGGTGTTGGATGCTTGATTTACTTATGCATAACTCGACCTGAAATTCACTTTGTTGTCTCACAGATGAGCAAGTTTATGCATTGCCCAAGTGTCAAGCATTGACACACAGTTAAGTCCATCTTTTTCTACTTGATTAGTACCTGACGACTTGGATTGTTTTATCCCAAGGGGGATCACTACCGCTAGATTTACATGCTTTTTTTACTTTGATTGGGCTAGTTGCTATGACACTCGTGTGTCCACCAATGGTTTTTGCTTCATGCTTGGTAGCTCACGCATATCTTGATTGAGCAAGAAGCAGCCTATTGTGGCCACTTCTAGTTGTGAGGTTGAGTATAGGGAAGTTTTCACAATGATTGTTGAGTGTCTATGGCTCAGATGCCTTTTGGTTGATTTGGGTGTTGGTCAGTCTTCTACCACCACCATCTTAACTGATGGTGAGAGCGCATTGTCAATTGAGAGGAACCCCATGTTCCATGCTCGCACTAAGCACATTGAGGTGCACTATCATTACATCAGGGAGAGGTTCTCTACTGGAGAGATCAATTTGGCATATGTGCCCACATAGGAGAACGGTGTAGACCTTTTCACAAAGGCTCTGCCTAGGGAGAAGTTTGAAGCTTTCTAAAAAGCTTTTGGGTTGGCTTCTTTTTGTGGATCGGTTCCACATAGCTTGATACTTCCTTATATATGAGTGCTAGCTCCTTGTTCATCGTATCACTCCTAAGGATAATTTGTTGTTTATTTTGGTACTGATGTGTGTGAACACACTTCGGACTATCGAGGCACTTTTTTCCCTCTTTAGGAGGTTTTTTTCCCATAAGAAGTGTCCAATGGCCATTTGGCCTTTCACATGGACAATAACAGTAACAATCTCCCACTAAAGGCCAATATGGCCGAAGTAACTATGTGAGAAAAATAAAGAATGATAAAGGATACCTGAGTGTAAGTATAAAAACTATACCTCCCACCTGATGGGCATGTTACACAATTTACAAGGGATTGTGTTAAGATCATAAATCAAGTAGCCCCCATCAAGTGACAACAGTGTCGAAAGCTATCCTATGGTAGAGCTTTAGTCACAACATCTGTAGCATTATCTCGAGTGTGAACCTTCTCAAGAATAATGCGCTCAACAGCTAAGCAATCTCTAATGAAGTGACACCTCACCTCAATGTGTTTGGCCTTTGCATGATAGGCCAGATTCTTGGCCAAAGCAATGGTACTCCGACTATCACTGAGCAAACGAGGTACATGCTGAGGTAAAACCATATCACAAGCAAGACGAGAAATCCACAATGCTTCATTACATGCCTCACTTGCTATGATTGTTTACACAACCAATAATGGATGCTTTCCCTCTACCTAAGCATAGACACTTGTCCTTAGTGCCACTCAGATATCTCAAAAACATCTTGAGCGCTTCCTAATGTTTCTTGCCAAGATTTGACATATATTTGCTCACAACTCCCACTACAAATGCAATGTCTGGTATCGTAGCTACCATAGCATACATGAGACTACCAACAGTAGATTGATAGGGAATTTGGTCATGAATTCCTTTTCCTCATCTAATTTGGGGCAATCATCCTTGCTCGATTTCACATATGTGGGTAAAGTTGTACTCAATGCCCTTTCCACCCTGCATATGGAACCTATGAAGTTCTTTGGATATGTGATCACTTTGAGACAAGTATATGCATCTTTTACTCCTATCAAGAGTAATGTGCATGCCAAGAATATGTTTGGCATCCCCCAAATCCCTCATATCAAGTGTTTGGATCAACTTCTTTTTGAGAATTGATAAGTCAAAAGAGGACTTCCCAACAATCAATGTATCATTTGTAGAGAGTACACACATGGAAGAAAAATGAAAAGAAGAGTGTACTCACAAAAGAAAGAGTGTGTGAGACTCAAAATGAGTAGACCATGAAATGGGTAAACTCATGTGGATTAGAAATGAGCTTGCCAAGAGCATGGAGTAGGCTCCTCAAGCTTCTAACCAAATACAAATGGGGGAGAGACCCTCCTTATATAGATTTTGGAGGGGCTCTCAAAAGTACATCTCATGTGGGATAATTCCCATGAAAGGAGAATGAATACAACTGGTAGAAGCAAATGGCAAGGTAGCCAAATACAAAGGTGATAATATAAAATGGAAATATAATGGAAATAGAGTGATTCCAAGATACAAAAGGGAGATGCACTCTCATATTCTCAACACCCCCTCTGCAACTCCATTTTGTAGAGTATGGAGGTTGCTAGGGTACGAGAGAAAGATCCACCAAGAACTTATCTACACGAGCACCAAATAGAAAGTCTTCGTCTAGGAATCCATAGCCTCCAAGTGGTATCGACCACGCGAGATCACCACGTACTCCATAATATGTCCTCCAGATGGATCAAGTGAATGCTCTAGAGGTATGCCACCAACAAGGTACAGGAACAGAACAAGATCTCATTGGACAAGATCACCTCCATGTGGGATAGGTAGGATGACTCCACGTGGTACATAGGAACCTCCAAAGCTTTGAAAATATCCACCACGAGATGTGTATCGCTAAGAAGTAGGTCCTGCAAGAGTGAAACATAAATCATGAAGTATAAAAACATAGTCACATGGTAATACATCTGTATGCGGTAGTCCTCCATGGAGTGTACAAAGTCATGTTTTGTATTGGTAGGACCATGGAAGCCCCCTCTGAACTGAGAAGATGGCTCAAAATAGGATCCAAATGAGTAATGAATCCATGTAGATGCAGGAGTATCGTGTGGTAAATGAAAAGATGCTAGACTCCATGATGTGTAGAGCGCCTCAATGGTTGCTGAATAGGAACATTTGCAGACTAATCTAATCAGACATTCTCTTGAACATCACTATGTACAACATTTTTATGCATGCTAATTGGAGGACTAGTATCCTCGAACACCACTCTTCTCACTTCAACCTCCTTAATGGGATGTTTATGCATCTTAGAATCATTGAAAATGATTACTACTTCTTATCACTAACTGTGTTTTAGGATCCCATAAGCGATATCCGAATCATCCTTCTCCACCATATCCAAGAAAAATGCATTTATTTGACTTATGGTCCAACTTTTGTCTAATATTCTTGGGTATATGAACATATGCTTCACACCCAAAAACTCTAAGATGATCATAATATAGTGGCTTCCCTATCCATAACTCTTGTGCCACTTTCAGACCTTTGGTAGTACTAGGTGAAAGGTTAATCACATGAACTATAGTCAATACTGCTTCTGCCCAAATGCCTTGTGAAAGGTTTGCATGATGTAGCATAGAGACTACTCTATCATGAAGAGTTATATTCATCCTGTCAGCTACACCATTCTATACTAGGGTATAAGGAGCTGTAAACTCTCTATGAATTTGTCTGGACTGGCAGAAAAGGCTGAATTAATGTGAGGTACACTCACCCCCATTATCTGAACGTAAAGCTTTGAGCTTAGTTCCTTTTTCAGTCTCAACTGAAGCAGTCCATTTTTTGAAAGTAGGGAATACCTCATCCTTCAATTTGATAGGATATACCCAAACTTTTCTAGTAGCATCATCTATGAAAGTGACAAAGTAAAGAGAACCACCTAATGGCCTTGTGGGCATAGGACCACACACATCTATATGAACGAGATATAAAGGCTGAATTGAAGAGTCAATGTGCATTCTATGCACATTTCTGGTTTGCTTTCCATATTGACAATGCTCACAAAATGGAAAACCAGAGAAAGATAACATAGGTAAGTAGCCAGAACGAGAAATATTTTCCATTCCACTATGAGATATATGGCCCAAAAAACCATGCCAAATACAAGCAATAGGTTGTTCAATAACAACTAACAAGTGTTATTTTTGTGATACAAATAAAGGATAAAGTGATCCAACTCTGCTTCCTTTTACAATAACCATATTGCCCTTTGATATGCAAAAGGGCTGAGCATAAAAGATCCTTTTGTAACCAAGGTCATCAATTTGACCAACGGACATCAAACTACATGATAACTAAGGTATATGGCATACATTATGCACAGTAAATTTTGAACCATCAATGAACTACACAACCACATCTCCAATCCCCACAATGTCACACTGGTAAGAGTCATCAAGTCTCACGGTACCAAGAGACTTTGCTGCATGATTAGAGAATCACTCTTTGTGTGGTGTCACATGGAAAGAAGCATTAGAATCTACCATCCATGTGTGGGAAAGAGAATCAGCCGTAAGAGCCTCAGTTGGCATAGCATTATCAAGTGTCAATGCATCAACATCATAAAAAAATAGCATTAATTTCTTGAATCTTCACAGTCGAAGTAGATGGTGCTTTAAAAATAGGCTTTGAAAGCAAAGCATGAAGCTTTGAGGGACCAAAACATGTTCAAGGTGATGTTAACCTTAGTCTTTCCCCTTCTTCAGACACCACTAAAGTGTAGCTTAGTGGCAAGAGATTTCCACGATTAAGCGAGCTCCAGGGGGAACAATACTGGGATGGTTGACTTCTCGGGAAGCACTCGGAACCTCTATCTTCCTTGATCATTGAGGTCCTCCCTCGCACGTGGCCAATGGCACCAATGGTGAATTCAGTGACTTGGATGACAAGGTATGCCAAGGTCTATGCATTGGTTGCTACCTTAGTTGTAAGCCTTGGAGAAAGCCTTGGGTGGGCAGGTAGGTGCTTGCTTCGCTCACACAAAAAGAACAAAGATTTTTTTTTGAAATGATCTGATACCAGTGAAGTATTTCGATTGCGACACACCAGAGTGCACTCTCCTTATCGAGAGCTCCACGATGATATCCTTGGAGTAGAAAACCAAGCTCCAAGTGCGCACACAGTACTCTACACAGAGGCTGTAGAATAAGCAAAAAAACCACAGCCCACTATGGCTGACCAGCCCACTATATGTTTAATTAATGAATATATACAAAGAAGTGTTCAATGGCCCTTTGGCCTTTCACATGGACACTAATGGTAACAAATCAATCATATTAGAAGCTATTGAAAGTAGATTTCTTCTAATTTGTGGAACATACAAAAAAATTGGATTTTTTTTTATATCCCAATTAGTATTACTAAAAGAAACCATAGCTTCACTCTCTTTAGGATACCTCACATTACTTCCTACCTTTACTATGATGAGTTCCTTTAGAGGATGTAAGGAACTACAAATGTCTTTTTTTGCTCATCATGTGACAAGCAGCATCACTATCCATTACACATGAGCCATCTTTCCTTGGTCTTTAGTAGAGGAACATACCTCTTCTATCATTAGAAATAACTCAAGCTCTATCAATAGTGTTGCTAGAATCCTTTCCCTTGCCACCTTTTGAAGAACCATCTTCTCTTTTGCCTTCTTGATGTGATAGTTTTGAATTTTGTGGCCATCGTTTTTGGAATGGAAGCATTCTTCCTTGTCTTTTTATCATTACTATTTTTTTTTTCATCTTTTGAAGAGTCCTCTTTGCCTCCTTTGACATTTTCTATGAATGAAAAAAGGTCCTTTGCTATTATGACTTGTCAACCTCTAGTCCAGTCTGATGAGGGAATAGGACAGGTCTACAGGGTTATTGGGTGGTGGAATCTAGTAAAACTGGATTCGTGTATTTCTCCCAAGGGACTTAACAGTGAATTACTAAAACAGTTATTGAATATGGTGGCAAAACTTTTTTTTTTACCATCAGACATCTAGAGGCCCTAACACTAGCATGCATGGAGGATGTGAACCCAATAAAAGATCAACTACAAAAAGATGAACATTATGCGATACACAATACTGAATGTATTACTAGAGAATGTACAAAGATAAGTAGCCCATTAGGGCAATAGGCATATATACAAGTCGGGGGAAAAAACCTCCTAAAGAGGTAAAAAAGTGCCCCGACGGTCCTAGTGTGTTCACACACATCACTACCTAAATATATCAACAAATCCCCCCTGGGAGTGATGCGGTGAACAAGGAGCTGTCACTCATGTATAAGGAAGTGCCAATCTAGGTGGAATCAATCCACAAAAGGAAGTAAACCCAAAGCTTTGTGAAAAGCTTCAAACTTCTCCCTAGGCAGAGCCTTCATGAAAAGGTCTACAATGTTCTCCTGCGTGGGCACATATGCCAAGCTGATCTCCCTAGCAGAGAACCTCTCCCTGACATAATGATAATGCACCTCAATGCGCTTAGTGCGAGCATGGAATACAGGGTTCCTCGCAATTGCCAATGCACTCTGACTGCCAGTGAAGATGGTGGTGGCATAAGACTAACCAACACCCAAATCAGCCATAAGGCATCTGAGCCACACACACTCAACAGTAGCTATGAAAGCTGCCCTATACTCAGCCTCACAATTGGAAGTGGCCACAGTAGGCTGCTTCTTGCTCAACCAAGATATACATGAGCTACCCATCATGAAGCAAAAGCCACTAGTGGACACACGAGTGTCATAGCAACCAGCCTAGTGAGAGTAAAAAAAAGCATGAAAATCTGGCGGTAGTGATCCCCCCTTGGGGATAAAACAACCCAAGAAGCCGAGTACCACTCAAGTAGGGAAAGATGCGCTTAACTGCCTGCCAATGCTTGACACCTTGGCAATGCATAAACCTGCTCATTTGTGAGACAACAAACTGAATATCTGGTCAAGTAATGCATAAGTAAACCAAGCATCCAACAGGCTGCTGATAGAGAACAACATCAAATGTATCTCTAGCATCCTGAAGACTCAATCGTAAACCTGTCTCCATAGGAGTGGCAATAGGCTTACAGTCTTCAAGGCCGAAATGCTGCAATAATGTGTCAATATATTTCATTTGACACAAAGCCATTCCACCATCAACGTGCATAAACTGAATGCCCAAATAGTGATACAAATGCCCCAAATTAGACATCTCAAATGAGGCATGTAAATCAGCCTTAAAATCAGCAATATGTGTCTCAATAGGACCAGTGAGCAGCATGTCATCAACATAAACCACAATGATCAGAAGTACATCATTTGCATGCTTAATATATAAGGTGCTTTCAGTTGGATTGTTCTCAAAACCATGTGCAATCAGATAGGCATGTATCTTTTCATACCAAGCACGTGGTGCTTTCTTTAAGCCATATAATGCCTTCTTTAACCTGCACATCTGGTTCTCATGCCCTTTCTACACAAAGCCACGGGGCTGAAAAACATACACTTCTTCATGCAAGTCGCCATTCAGAAATGCTATTTTGATATCCAACTGATGTACATTCCAACCATGATGAGCTGCAAGTGCACAGATGCTACGAACAGTAGTCATTCAGCAAGTAGGTGCAAAGATCTCATCAAAATCAATGCCTCTTTCCTACACATAACCCTTTGCAACAAGCCTAGCCTTATACCTGTCAACTGTACCATCATGCTTATGCTTCAGCTTGTATACCCACTTAGTCCCAATGGCCTTCTTGCCAGGAGGCAAGTCACATAAAGGCCAAGTACCATTCTTCATTATAGCATTGTATTCATATTGCATAGCAGCCATCCAATTTTCTGAATTTTGTGCTTCAAATGAAACAGGCCCATTCTCATCACATAGACTAGATGCAGCCATAGCATAGCAATCTGATGCAAATGAGGCATTATGAGAGCCTAAACGAGTACGATATGATAGAGGTGCATCTAATTTGCTATCATGCAAAGTCTGCACCAGCCTTTTTGGCATAGTTTTTGCCTTCTCAATCTCAGCTCTCTCATCAACAAGTGCATCATGTAAATCTGCATCAGAAATGGGATGATTTGCATCATCACATGAAACCTGCAAAGGCTAAGAAGTTGCCTCATTAGGACCAGCACTAGACTGTCACCTGTAAAAAGAGGAAGCAAAGTATCATACATGTCTTTGGAGCTAACAGATGTCTCCTTAGTACATGAAAGCAATGGCTGAATAGCATCTTCCACAAAAACAACATCATGGCTAACCAGAATGCATTTAGTCAATGGATGATACAGACGATAGCCTTTACTTTCAGAACTGTACCAAAAAAAAATACATTTTACTACTTTATCATCCAATTTTCTGCGATGTTGTTCATTCACTAATGCATATGCCAAACAACCAAAAACACGTAGATGTGCAATAGATTGCTTGCGATCATGCCAAGCCTCATATGGAGTGATAGACCGCAGCGCTTTAGTGGGACACTTGTTAAGTACATATGCTACACACATGACACCTTCAAGCCATAAACTATGTGGTAAAGCCTGACTCTTGACCATACACCTCGCCATCTCCATGAGTGACATGTTCTTTCGTTCAGCAACTCCATTTTGTTGAGGTGTATACGGCACTGTACACTGGTGTTTTATCCCAAGTTCAGCCAGAAATGCATTAAAATCAGAAGACATATATTCCCCCCCTCGATCAGAAGGGAGGGTGCCCATTTTACATGTTGATAGATTTCAGCCTAAACCAAAAACTGTTTGAAGCACATGAACACTTCGGACTTTGCCTTCAATGGATATACCCATGCATGCCTGGAAAAATCATCGATGAAAGTCACAAAGTAAAGATAATTTCCAAAAGAAGGTGTCTGCATAGGACCGCAGACATCACTATGCACACACTGCAATTTCTGAGTAGCCCGAACTGAACCATCTTTTGGAAAGGAGGAATGCTGCATTTTGCCCAAAGTATAGCCTTCGCAAACATGTTTTCCAAGTGCCTCAAGTTTGGGCAAAGAGGACACCATTTCAGATTTTTGCAAGCATAGCAAACTAGAAAAATTCAGATGACCGAAGCATGCATGCCAAAGCTTTGCATCTGATATAGCCTGAGAATCATGTATTGCACATGCCAAATCATTTACAGATCTTTCATAGTCTATGAGCTTATACAGCCCATGACATAAAATGCCAGAAGCAATGATCACGTCGCCATTTGACAGATCATGAACTGTACATCGATCATCAACAAATTTCACAACCAAGCCAATCTTGGCTAATGCAGAAATTGATAACATATTTTTCTTGATCCCTGGCACAAACAAAGCATCTGATAAAGTGAAAGAACTACCATCAGGAGTAGTCAAAATGATCTTACCAACTCCCATAATAGGATAAGAGGAGTTGTTGGCACATGTAACAGTATTCCCTCTAGGGGCAAGATCGAGTGAAGAGAAGAAACTACGCTGCGAGGTAATATGTTTGGTCGCCCCACTATCAAAGTACCAAACATTTGAGTCTACTAGAGACATGAAGTGCTCATGAGAAGATGGGTCAAAACTACAAACAATAGTAAACGCCCATTCTTCTTCTTGCACAAGATTAGTAGACTCGGTTTTTGGTGTAGAGGCCTTTGCAACAACCATTCCAGCCTCATTCTTCTTTGCCTTTGTAGCAGCTAGTTTTGGACAGTTCTTTATGATATGATCATTTCCTTTACAATACTTGCAAAACAATTTCTACTTTTTTGATTTCTTATCATCTTTGTCTTCCCTCTTCGATTGTGCAGAATTAGCAAATTTCTGCTTACTAGTTGAAGACCTCCATTTTCCTTTGCCCTTTTGACTAGCCAGGAAAGCTTGATCTGCAACACGCATAATGGACTTGTTCTACCTGGACTGATCCTCCTGCAACAGAACAGAGACTAACTCCTCAAATGACAAGGCATTTGGATTGCCTTTCATCATCAACCGAAGAGTAGAAGCAAAACTCTGATATGAATCAGGAAGATCATTCAGAACAGTCTGCACAAGTGAGCTATCTGGTATAACTTCATCAGGAGAAATCAACTGTTCATTCAAATCTTTGATCTTTGTTAGAAAACTGTCCATAGAATCACCTTCATTCATGTGCTCACTCTCCAACTGTTTTCGGAGGTAAGCAACACGAGCCTCATTCCTGGCTTGGTACAATGTGGTAAGTGTATCCCAAGCATCCTTAGCTATTCTGCAAGAACAAATGTGAGGAATAATGGCACGTTTGATAGACAAAGCTATCAATGCATCTGCTTGGGCATCTCTGCCATCCCAATGAATCTGCTATGTAGTAGGTGCAATAGAAACTGCAGCACGAACAAGAATATGCAAAATATCATCATCTTTGACACCTTTTGCATCAGCTTTAGTACTTGCTGTTGTAACAGTTGTAGGTGTGATAGTACATTTTTCAACACCCTGCACAATGTTCCATAGTCCTTTTGCAACCAATACATGTCGCATCATATAAACCCACAACGGGTAGTTGGTACCATCCAACTTATCCTCAACAACCAACATACAAAATACATCACTACTTTCAACCATGGCCGATGACTAAAATACCTTGATGCAGAAAATTGAATGTATCTCAAAAAGTTGAACGGAACTGCCCAGACAAGTTCTGCTAAACATGTAGCAGACTTTGAGACGCTTATACTAGCAAACAAAAACAGGTATATACCTTTGGCACAAAAAGAAGAGTAGCCTACACAAGTGTTGTGATAGTGCGTTCGAAGGCCGAAACGAGCTCAGATCGCGATTTCGGCGGATCAAATTTCGTGCGAATCTGAGATTTCAACTGGAGAGGTGTAGATGACGCCCTAGATGAAGCGACGACCTACTCTGATACCAATTGTTGGAGTTAGATGTTGCGCAAGCATGCGAGCAGCACAAGGAAGAAGAAGAAGCTTGGAGCACAACACACAATACTGAATGTATTACTAGAGAATGTACAAAGATAAGTAGCCCATTAGGGAAATAGGCGTATATACAAGCCGAGGGAAAAAAACCTCCTAAAGAGGGAAAAAAGTGCCCCCGACAATCCTAGTTGTTCACACACATCACTACCTAAATATATCAATAATTTTAAGCAATCAATGAATCTCATCCATTTGCAAAGTGAGAGTACCATCAGGTGTGGCACTGGACATTGAAGCCAAAGACAAAATTGCTTTGCTCTGAACATTTTCCAATTGCAAACCAAATTCTTCTTGAACATAAAAATCTTGTTGGAAGATATGTTTATGTCATTGCGTTTCAATTCAAGCAGTCTTCAGAGCTTGCTCCTTGAGTTGTTTTTCTTGTTCCAAACTTTTCTATACGATAGAAATATATTGTTGCACAGAAATCACTTGCTATTCTTGCGAGTCTTTCTTAGTGGACATTTGCTTGCTAGTTTCCTTCAGGGCAATTACAGCCCGTTGAAGGAGTTCATAATCTTGAGCCTGCTCCTATAGGTGAAACTTTGGCTCATTGATCACTGGATCTTGGACCATTATTTCTCTTTCAAGTTCGTATATCCAGAGGAGATGATGAGCATTTGCTTCTTGAAAATTGCTCACTCTCTTCTTATAATGTTCTGTTTCTCATTGTGATTCTTCAAAAAAAAATTAAATACATGATTTGCTTGGATTTCGGGTAAAACTCATCTCCAAGCTGATGATTATTAAACACTTGATTGATAAGCTCATCCTAAAGCTGTTGAGTACCTAGCTGTAACCACTCATTGTGCTCTCATAAGCAGCTAAAAGTTTGGTGGTAATAGTACATATCTCGAGCCATACGGGATTGAATGTGCATGAGATAGGTGCTAAGGTGACCAAACTCATGGAGACTGCAATAATCATTTACACCAAATTGCCAAAAATTTTCATGAGGGACCGGAAGTGGCGATAAGTCAGGGATATCAACATCATCATTGAGGGCAAGTTTGATAGAGTCCCATGGAGATAATAGTGAGGATGGGGTGGACCATCCTGTGCTCGGAGGAGTGCTTGGCGGAGAATAGGATGGCAAGGAAGGCCAGGTAGGGAGCAATGTGGTACGATTAGGGGAAGGATACAAAGTAGTATTTACAAAGTTTAAAGAATGGGAGGGAGGAGGATTGGTAGTAGGCAAGACAGTCACTTTGGAAACGAGACGAGGGAGTGGGGGTGAAGGTGGAGAAACATCTTGCATGTCCTCGTCAACCAGGGTGTCCAAAAAAACGAGTGAAATGGAGTGTGGTGAGACGCTATAATCGCAATGGTGGCCAAATGGACTGATTCATCAGTAGTGGATGAAGAGGAAACCCGTTGCCCCAGAGAAGGACGAGGGATGAATGATGGCTCTGCAACCATAGTGGGTCCAAAGATATCTGCACTAGAGGAGGATGAGCTTAGTGCCACCCTAGGTCGACAAGGACATCACATGATCAAATTGACACTCTCGTCCTCTTCTTTCATAGGTGAGGTTGGTTGAGCCAACCTTTGTGGAATCAATAGCACATGAGGTGAGATTGGGAATTCCCCAGGGCATAGGATAGACAATAGGTAGGGTAGGCAAGTTTTTGGGTGGTGACAAAGATCTAACTTCCAAAACATGGTTTGACATTCCCTATGAATGTAGTTAAAAAGGACAACTGACTATTTGATTGAACAATGGGCGACATGGGCAACTATATAATAGAATTTTTGTGAAATGCCATAAGGGTGATGTAGAGATTCATGGCAATAACAAGGAAGCAGAGAATGGATCGCTCTAGTTTTGGGAAGCAACTGATGGCATATTCATTTGAACTGTGTCGAGGAGAGAATTGTTGCATCGTGGCATGGGAAATGGATGGAAGAGACACCAAAACATTGTTGGGTAGAAAAAAAATGCTGAGCCACCTCGATAAGGGTCGTGTGGAGCTCCTATTTGTTGAACAACACCATCGAGAATGCAATGGATGCATGCTTAACAACGATGGCACATATTTTGCGTTTGGCAGTGGGGTGTGCCACAATAGCATCCCACTACATGAGGCAGAAGTGGCCAAGATGATGGGGGTTAAGGAAGGCATTCATCTCATTTGAGAAGACTATTGACAGGGGTTTGATGGCTACTAAGGTCTCCATAACTAAACACAACACAGAAAACAAGAATAGCCAGCAAGCATGGCTAGCAAAATGCAAGCTAATCATAGGTACACACATGCTATAGTAGCCATGGATGGTGAGGCAGAGATATTTTTAAATAAGAGAGAAGCAGATCAACATGATGGAAGAGAGGGACAGACAAATTGAGGGAAATTATGCAATAACTATCATGCAAAATCATGCAGACATGGGTGGCAAACAAATGATTGCACACATGGAGGGCGATGAAAAAGGGCAAAGCTTTGACCCGTTGATCGGATTTGTAATCGGTACTTCGGCAAGTGTCTGCAATCAAAAAGTTGTCAAACCTAGCTATCCCGAAGTTTTATAAGGATCGAACCACCTGACTTTAAACTTTCCTATGACCTGATCAAACTTCAAATTGTAAAACATCACTAATTGGCCTTCTTCAAAGATCGAAGTCCGTAAAAAGTGATCATGAGTCTGCACTTGTTGCAATTGCACTTCTTGTATTACCATTAATCTTTCAAACTTCTATTCATTGAGAGCATGCAAATCATCAATTCGAGCATACCATGAATCGATTGGTAATAGTTTGTGTTCAATGGCTACACATAGACTGGGGATGAACACCTCCATACGGGCAATTGCTTTAATACCATATGCCAATATAAAAGGAGTATAACTTGTAGTAACTTTATAAATAGTTTTGTATGCCCAGAGTATCGTAGATAGGAACTAGTCCCATCGATTGAATAATTAGCAATTAACTTCTTAAGTAGGGTAAGCAGCATTTTTTTTGTACTTTCAGCAAGGCCATTTGCTCACAGGTAATACAAAGTATTGAACTTATGAAATCTCAAAACTTCCTTGGGCGACTTTGGTGGTGGGGCTTGCAAAATGACCTGCACCTTATCTAGGTGGACCTGAATCCTCAGCAAGAAATAATGTGGCCCAATAACTTTCCACAAGTTATAGCAAAAATGGATTTGTTTGGATTAAGGCTCAGCCTATAATCTCTACACTTTAGAAAACAAAGGCAAAGGTGTTGCAGATGTGCCCTTGTAGCACCTGAAACTAAAAAATCATCAAGATATACCCTCATGAAATTAGTGAGGTAATACATTCGGTATTATGTGTTGTGCTCCAAGCTTCTTCTTCTTCCTTGTGCTGTTGAAATGCTTTCGCCGACCTCAAACTCCAACAATTAGCGCAAGTCATCGCTTCATTTAGGGCATAATTGACACCCCTCCGATCACAGTCTCAAAATTACATGAAATTTGGTGAGCATACTCAGGGTGATTAGGAGTTCAAAATAGCTTTGCTTTGTGCGCAAAAATCATGATCTGAGCTCATTTCAGCCTCCGAATGCACTATTGCAATGCTTATGCAAACAATTTCATCATTTTGTGCCAAAGATATAAACAGGTTTTGGTTTTCCAGTATACGCATCTCAAGGTCTGCTACATGTTTAGCAAAACTAGATGGGTAGTTCTGTTCAACTTTTTCAGACACGACTGATTATGTCACCAAGATGAAGAAAATTTCTTATTAGTTAGGAAGCATTGGAGAGGTAATTGAAAAAGAGCAAATCATAAGGCAAATCATCAATGGCATCAAAGCCCTAGAATTGCTCTCTGACTTGGAAGATCCCAAGAATAAACATGAAGTTCAGTGGAAAAGATAGGTAATGTTAAGACATCAGATGGCAACATGAATCTTTTAAGAAAGGTATTGTATGTACCTAAAATAACAAAAAACCTGATAAGTGTTGGAAAAACAGTGGAGAAAGTGAAGTGATTCGATGGTGATACACCACAGTGCGCTCTCCTTCTTGAGAGCTCCACGACGATATGCTCGGAGTAGAAAACCGAGCACCTGAGGCCGCACACAGTACTCCGCACAGAGGCTGTAGAATACGCAGAAAAACACAATACTCAGGGAGCACAAAAACTAACTTCTTATGTCTTACAAATGCGGTCGAACTTACAGTCTGTGACTGACCAGGCCACTATATGTTTTATTAAAGAACATATACAAAGAAGTGTCCGGTGGCCATTTGGCCTTTCACATGGACACTAACGGTAACAATCTCCCACTAAAGGCCAATATGGCCAGAGTAACTATGGGAGAAAAAATAAAGGATGATAAAGAATACCTGAGTGTAAGTATACAAACTATACCTCCCACCTGATGGGCATGTTACATAGTATACAAAGAATCAAGTAACCCCCATCAAGTGACAACAGTGTCGAAAGCTATCCTGTGGTAGAGCTTTAGTCAAAGCATCTGCAGCATTATCTCGAGTGTGAACCTTCTCAAGAATAATGAGCTCAGTGGCTAAGCAATCTCTAATGAAGTGATACCTCACCTCAATGTGCTTGGTCTTTGCATGATAGACTGAATTCTTAGCCAAAGCAATGGCACTCTGACTATCACTGAGCAAGTGAGGTACATGCTGAGGTAAACCCATATCACAAGCAAGACGAGAAAGCCACAATGCTTCCTTACATGCCTCACTTGCTACAACATACTCTGCTTCTGTGGTGGAAACAGCTGTACATTCTTGAAGACGAGATCTCCAAGAGATAGCACCGCCAGCAAAATGAAAAATGTACCCTGATGTAGACTTACGATTGTCTACACAACCAGCATAGTCAGAATCTGTGTAACCAATAATGGATGCTTTCCCCCTACCTAAGCATAGACACTTGTCCTTAGTGCCACTCAGATATCTCAAAATCATTTTGACCGCTTCCCAATGTTTCTTGCCAGGATTAGACATATATCTGCTCACAACTCCCACTGCAAATGCAATGTCTGGTCTCGTAGCTACCATAGCATACATGAGACTACCAAGAGCAGACTAATAGGGAATTTTGGTCATGAATTCCTTTTCCTCATCTGATTTGGGGCAGTCATCCTTGCTCAATTTCACATATGTGGGTAAAGGTGTACTCAATGCCTTTCCACCCTGCATATTGAATCGGTGAAGTACTTTGGATATGTACTCACTTTGAGACAAGTATATGCATCTTTTAGTCATATCACGAGTAATGCGCATGCCAAGAATATGTTTGGCATCCCCCAAATCCTTCATATCAAATGTCTGACTCAACTTCTTTTTGAGAAGTGACAAATCATAAGAGGACTTCCCAGCAATCAACATATCATCGACGTAAAGTATCAAGCATATCAAGCTGCCATCAGAACATCTCTTTGTGTAGAGACAATGATCCTCATTGCTCTGAGAATAGCCTTGGGACTTCATAAAAGCATCAAACTTTTGGTACCATTGTCTAGGAGACTGTTTAAGTCCATACAAGCTCTTTTTGAGCTTACAAACTAGACTTTCCTTGCCAGGAACTACATAACCCTCTGGATGTTCCATATAGATCTCATCTGTAAGATCTCCATGCAAGAAAGCTGTTTTCACATCCATTTGGACTAGCTCTAAGTCCTCCATTGCAACGAATCCAAGCAACATGCGCAAAGTAGTCATCTTGACCACTGGAGAGAAGATTTCCTCAAAATCAACACCATGTTGTTGCTTAAAACCCTTTGCAACAAGTCGTGCTTTATATTTTGGAGAAGCACTATCTGATGTGAATTTCAGCTTATATACCCATTTACATGGTAAAGCTTTCCTGCCCTTTGGCAAAGGTACTAAGTCCCAAGTACCATTCTTGTGAATAGAATCCAACTCACTCTTCATGGCACGCTCCCACTTGACATGATCCTCTATCTGCATAGCCTCTTTGTAGCAAGAAGGCTCACCGGCATCTGTTAGCATAACAAAATCTAAACCTGGAACATATCTATCAGGTGGATATGAGACACGTGCAGAACGTCTCAATGGTTGCTGAACAGGAACATGTGCAGACTGATCTGAATGGACATTCTCTTGAACATCCCTATGTGTAGCGCCATTTTTATGCATGCTAACCGGAGGACTAGTATCCTCAAACACCACTCTTCTCACTTCAACCTCCTTAATGGGCTCTTTATGCATCTTAGACTCATTAAAAATGACATCACTACTTCTGATCACTGACCGTGTTTCAGGATCCCATAAGCGATATCCAAATTGTCCTTCTCGACCATATCCAAGAAAAATGCATTTCTTTGACTTATGGTCCAACTTTTGTCTAAGATTCTTGGGTATATGAACATATGCTTCACACCCAAAAACTCGAAGATGATCATAATATGGTGGTTTCCCTGTCCATAACTCTTGTGCCACTTTCAGACCTTTGGCAGTACTAGGTGAAAGGTTAATCACATGAACTGCAGTTAATACTGCTTCTGCCCAAAAACCTTGTGAGAGGTTTGCATGATGCAACATAGAGACTACTCTATCTTGAATAGTTCTATTCATCCTCTCAGCTACACCATTCTGTACTGGGGTATAAGGAGCTGTAAACTCTCTACGAATCCCTCTAGACTGACAGAAAAGGCTGAATTCATGTGAGGTATACTCACCCCCATTATCTAAACGTAAAGCCTTAAGCTTAGTTCCTTTTTCAGTCTCAACTGAAGCAAGCCATTTTCTGAAAGTGGGGAATACATCATCCTTTGATTTGATAGGATATACCCAGACTTTTCTAGTAGCATCATCTATGAAAGTGACAAAGTAAAGAGAACCACCTAAGGACCTAGTGGGCATAGGACCACACACATCTGTATGAATGAGATCTAAAGGCTGAATTGAAGAGTCAATGTGCGTTCTATGCACATTTCTGGTTTGCTTTCCATATTGACAATGCTCACAAAATGAAAAATCAGAGAAAGATAACATAGGTAAGTAGCCAGAACGAGAAAGATTTTCCATTCCACTACGAGATATATGGCCCAAACGACCATGCCAAATACAAGCCATAGGCTGTTCAGTAACAGCTAACAAGTGTTCTTTCTGTGATACAAATAAAGGATAAAGTGAGCCAACTTTGCTTCCTTTTGCAATAACCATATTGCCCTTTGATATACGAAAGGATTGAGCATTGAAGACCACCTTGTAACCAAGGTCATCAAGTTGATCAACTGACATCAAACTGCGTGATAACTGAGGTACATGGCGTACATTATGCATAGTAAATTTTGAACCATCAATGAACTGCACAACCACATCTCCAATCCCCACAACATCACACTGGTAAGAGTCACCAAGTCTCACGGTACCAAGAGACTTTGCTGCATAATTAGAGAACCATTCTCTATGTGGTGTCACATGGAAAGAAGCACCAGAATCTAGCAGCCAGGTGTGGGAAAGAGAATCAGCCATAAGTGCCTCAGATGGCACAGTACTATCAAGTGTCAACACATCAGCATCATCAGAGATAGCATTAATTTCTTCAATCTTCACAGTCGAAGTAGATGGTGCAGGTAATTGTTTAACATGCCCATCAACATTCTGTCCTTTACCTTTAGCATTCTTTAATGCATAACAATCTTTCTTCATGTGTCCTTTCTTATGACAATAATGGCATTCGATATCCCTCTTCCTTGATTTACTTCTACTCTTATTCTGTTGACCATTCTTTTCCTTGTTCTTGCTCCTACCACGTTGTTGATTCTTTCCTTGGTAAGAATCACGAACATTATATGCATCTCCACTCTGAGTGCCAACCATAGATTTTCTACGAATCTCCTCACTCAAGAGTGCTCCACATATGTCATCATAGACGAGTTTACCACCAGGTGCACTATTGCTAATAGCTGTGCAAAACGTATCCCATGATGATGGCAGGGTGCATAACAACAATACTGCTTTCATTTCATTATCCATATCCATTTTCTGAGCCTGTAACTGGGAGAATATAGCATCAAACTCATTTAGATGAGCAACAACACTATCTGTGTCCTTCATGCGAAGGTCATATAATTTTCTCATCAGATACACTTTATTTGATGCCGTCTCTTTTTCATATGTATTGCATAACTTCTTCCAAAGCTCCTCTGCGCTTTCACAGTCTAATACTGTAAAGTAAACATTATCTGCCAGGTGCAAGCGAATGGTAGACCTGGCCATTTCATCTAACTCATCCCAATCATCTTCATCCATGTCAGCAGGCTTCTTTGAAATCCCATTTACTGGCTTCCATTGCCTCCTTTGAATCAGCACATCTTTAATCTGATTCTTCCATAGAGCAAAGTTTGTGCCATCAAATTTTCGGATCTCAAAATGGTCTTTGCCCTGCAAGTTATAGCTCCTCCTCGGAACACTAGCACTAGACCCTGATCCACCGGATGTGCCTGAGACCTCTGATGCCATGATCGTAGAGAACAGAATAGAATGATAATGGAGCTAGAAGATTCCAAACACCAACAAATAAGTGTATCAAGGAGTAAATCGACCACTGTATAGTTGACTAAAACTGAAATCTAGAAAAATTTTGCCAGAGTATCCTCTGCAAAATTAGCATATGACCAGTGTCAAAGTATCATAAAACTGCAAGTACTGACATGTCTACTTGCATAGTGAATCACTGACTCCACTGCATATAATCAGTTACCCAATAGAAGCCAACAAGGCTTATCGAGCACCTATGAACAACTATCATACATCTCCTATGGCGAGGCTGGGTAAGTCTTCCACCTGCATCACCGAAGAGACCCCAACATCTGGGTGTCTCCCAGTTAAGAAAACCTCACCACGACCCTCTTTATCAAACGTAAAAGGCTTTATGCAAAGAGCGTAACCGCTATATCAATGACCACATGGACGTACATAAGCGCTATCCACAGAAGCATACATGGTGTGTATGTGCTCAATATATGCAGTAAAATGACACTAAAAGGCTGAATACACAGCCCAAAAACTAGCCAATAACACCTGCAAGCGTACATGGTGTGTATGTGCTCAGCCCAAAAACTAGCCAATAACACCTGCAAGTGTCTGTCAACTCTGATGTTTTAGGCTTTAAAAACCTGCATAAATTTGCAACGACTGCTCCCACCAAAACTGAAAACCCCTCGAGAAACTTGTAGTTTTACGAGTGTGGCTGAAAATACAGCCCCAAAGGTTGATACTTATTGTCTGAGAAGTACAAGGAACACTCTTCTTGATGTTCTTGGACCTGTGCAAAGAGAACTATGTACTAAAGTACTCCAAAATGGCTCCAAAAACACCCCAAAATTGCTTCATAAATAGGCTTTGAAAGCAAAAATGAAGCTTTGAGGGACCAAAACTTGTTCAAGGTAATGTCAACCTTAGTCTTTCCCCTTCTTCAAACACCACAAGAGTGTAGCTTAGTGGCAAGAGATTGCCACGGTTAAGCGAGCTCTGGGGGGAACAGTACTGGGATGGGTGACCTCCCGAGAAGTACCGGGAACCTCTATATTCCTTGATCGTTGAGGTCCTCCCTCGCGTGCAGCCAACGGCGCCAACGGTGACTTCGGTGACTCGGATGACAAGGTATGCCAAGGTCTTAGCCTTGGTTGCCGCCTTAGTCGTAAGCCTTGGAGGAAGCCTGGGGGGGGGTCGCTTCGCTCGCACAAAAGGAACGAAGCTTTTGCCTTGAACTGCTCTGATACCAGTGAAGTGATTCGATGGCGATACACCACAGTGCGCTCTCCTTCTTGAGAGCTCCACGACGATATGCTCGGAGTAGAAAACCGAGCACCTGATGTCGCACACAGTACTCCGTACAGAGGCTGTAGAATACGCAGAAAAACACAGTACTCAGGGAGCACGAAAACTAACTTCTTGGGTCTTACAAATGCGGTCGAACTTACAGTCTGTGACTGACCAGACCACTATATGTTTTATTAAAGAACATATACAAAGAAGTGTCCGGTGGCCCTTTGGCCTTTCACATGCACACTAACGGTAATAGAAAGGATTGCACATTAGGTTTACAAGACATGGAGCATATGTGGAATGTTGGGAAAGATGGATGGACACCTCAAGAAATGAGTTGGTACTACTAATCCCTACTTTGTACCTACCATCTTTTACTTCAGAGTTGTGATGTAGGCCCCTTTAGCTTTCCAATGATACTAAATAAGTGCCCATGTACTTTGGAGATGATGCTTCAAACAATTTGATCAATACAGATAAGTTTGCAACTAGCTAGAGACCAAAAACTTGCTATTTTGGTCTTGACACCTACTGGTTGTTATGCTCAGTACTCACAGTACAGTAGCAATTAGAAAAATTCCTTCTGAGGGTATCTAATTAGCTTAGAGAGCTAATACTTCCAAGTGAAATCACTTAAAATGATAGACTACACACTTAGCAATGTCTTTAGCAAGTAGAAGCTTACCCTCGACTTTTTAGGAACTCTGGAGAGAATGACCAGTGACCACTTCGAGATGATTTTCTCCCAATCAGATGAATGAAACTTCTTAACACTATTTTGAGTGACAATGGCAGAGATGAAGATAGATGTAATCAACAATGTAATGTATTATGTAACAATGTTATACATGATCATTGGCATGAATATGATCCAATCAAATGAATGAAACTTCTTAACACTATTTTGAGTGACAATGGCAGAGATGAAGATAGATGTAATCAACAATGTAATGTATTATGTAACAATGTTATACATGATCATTGGCATGAATATGATGCCCAATGATAGTGATAGGAGTAGGTTACAGTGTAAGCCTCTCAACCACATCAACTGATCAACAATGAGCTCAACAATGGGGGCACTAATGGCTGCAAGACTTAAGCTACTTTTATAGTGACTCTTTGCAAGTTTGAATTTTGAATTTCAAATGAATTTCCACCTAAAAGTTCTTCGTCTAAATGAGGAGACATTCTCCCATGGAAACTTGTATCACAAGCTTCTCCTAACTCCATGAAATGAGTGGACTTACAAGGTTTAGCCAAGTGTGATGGCTTGGATTTGCACCAAGAGCTCCCCCTCAAGCCATCTTAGCTTGCTCTTCTTCATCAATCCTCTTGAATGTCCTACAATCCAATCATAGCTTTAAACCTGCAAAGTTTAGTACCATCAAGTGCGTTGGTCAATAAATCTGTACATTGCATATTAGTGGATACACATGCAAGTTGAATCTCCTTGCTCAATAGCTTCTCTCTCACATAGTGATAGTGAACTTCTATATGTTTGGTTCTTGCATGATAGATAAGATTTGCTGCAAGATGTAAGGAACTAGTATTGTCACCAAAAATCATTGGTGAGTTAGAATGTAGTCCCAAATCTGAATATAGCAATCTGATCCATATGGCTTCTTGAGTAGCATTGGCTAATCCTCTATATTCTGCCTCTGTTGAAGATAAAGCAACAATAGGTTGCTTCTTGGAAGACCATGAAATGGGTTTATCACTTGAAAAAGAAAGATATCCTGAGGTACTCCTCCTGTCATCCTTACAACCTGCCCAATCTCCATTTGAATAAAGTTTGATGTCCAAATCTGAAGTATACAGAAAGTATAATCCTTGATTTTGAGTACCCTTGAGGTACTTTGAAATTCTCTTGGTAGCTTCCAAGTGAGGTGCTCTAGGTTTGTGCACGAATTGACTTAAGACACTTACTCCATAAGCAATATCAATCCTTATCAATGTTGCATAGTTTAGGCTTCCTACTATGCTTTGATATCCTACAATGTCTTCAAGCAAATCACCTTCATGGAGCACTTAATTTTTGATTTACCTCCATAGGAATGCTAGCTACTTTGGCATTCTCCAAGTGGAACTTCTTCAACATGTCCTACACTGTTACACTTATGTGTTCCTCGAGTAGCTTTGATGTGAATCTTTTCCCTATACATGGATACTTTTTACTCTAGTGCTGGCTAGAGGTTTTTTTCCATGTTACCACATACTTGATACTCTCATATGTGGTGGTACTTTGTACTTAGGGATATTATTCTGCTCTTACTTCAGTTCAGCTCATCGATCAATAGAGAGAGCTATTCCAGCCATCGTCTTCTCCGTGTGTCTTGCAGCGTTTGTGCTCCTTGTGTGTGCTTCTTGTGTGTCTCTCGCACTTCTAGACACACCCAACAGTGGTATCAGAGCAGGTTCAGCTTCTTCTCAAGTTTCGGTTTCTCGCGTCGCGGCGCATGCGCACTTTAACAGTGCAAATCAACTTCAGAGCATAGAAGTGTGAATTTCAGTAGCCCGGAAATATTTCCATCAGGTGCGCTGGGGTTTTACCCCCATTTCAAAGCCATTCGTGCAGTCAGAATTGCCATCAGAGTGACAGTTTGTGAGCTGAAATTTCAGCACTCATTTCAGTTTTCATCGAAGTGAAGATTTTATCACATTCTCATTCCTTCGTAAAATGGCGGGTAGCAATGACTTGTTTGCATGCTTCAAGCTGAAGACAAGCTTGATGGGACCAACTATCCGATGTGGTCTTACATGATGAAACATGTTCTTGTTGCAAAACAACTTTGGAACATAGTGGCAGATGTAGATCGAAGACCGGCAGGTGCTTCTACTTCATAGTCTACTGTCACAGATGGAGCTTCTTCTTCGAGTACAGTGGTTTCTCCTTCTCCACCTACACAGGAGTAGCTTAGATGGGATGGAAAAGATGCTCAAGCTCATGCTTTGATTGCGCTTTCAGTGAAGCGTCATATAGTTCCACACATTCGGTCATGTTCTACATCGAGACAGGCATGGGACACTCTTGCTTCTTTGTATGCCGTGCGTAATGAAGCACGTGTTGCATACTTGAGGAAGCAATTTGAGGATGTATGTATGGCTGAAAATGAGTCAGTGGATGTGTATGTGACACGCATCAAGGACTTGAAAGAGCAATTGGCAAACATAGATGAGATCATTCCGGATGCATCACTCATTTCTACATTGTTGAAAGGGTTACCGGAATCTTTTCAAAGCTTTTCTATTACACTTCGTTTGGTTGCAAAAGGAAATCCTAATATGTATGCATTTGATGAGGTTGTGTCTCTTCTTTTGCAAGAAGAGCAATCTAGAGTGAATAGGAGTGGTTTGATTGAGGGAACGCAAGCACTTGCTATCTAACAAAAGGGGAAAAGCAAGTATGGTTCAACTTTGGGACCATCAAAACCAAAGCCTCAAGCTTCCTCTTCCACTCATTCCTCTAATGATGGTGATTTGCAAAAGAAGAAGAGATGCAAATATTGCCGGAAGGCTAGTCATACTATTGATGAGTGTAGAAAGCTTGCTAAACGCAATGAAAAGAAGAAAGAATCTATCATGTCTATTGCTGAAAATTTAGTAAATGCAAAGAATGATGAAGCTAACATGGCTTAAGATTTTTGGGCACGCGTTGTTACATGCCATTATGATGCTTCTTTACATTCTAAATGTATGGTTGTGAGTGAGGCTGATTCGGATTGGTTCTTTGATAGTGGTGCTTCAAAGCACATAACATCATGCAAAAGATTTTTTGCCTCTTTGAAAGATGCACCCAAAGGAGGACATGTGGTGTGTGCAAACAATGCCTCTTATCCTATCATTGGAGTAGGAGAAATTGAGCTTACAGCTGCAAATGGAGGTGCGATTCTCTTGAAAAATGCATTGTATGTGCCCGATATCAAGAAGAACTTAATTTCAGTTCCGTTGATTGCCAAAGCTGGACTTCATGTACACTTTGTTGATGATAAGTGTATGGTTCATGATTTCAAAAATGGCGATGTTATTGTGATGTCCGGTACATTATGTAATGGTTTGTATCACATGGATATATACAAGAGGGCTCCCTCGAATGCCTTGGTTGCTTATACTTCCTCCATGGCTGAAATGGAGCTTTGGCATACTCGTTTTGGTCATTTAAATGCTCTACTTGCAAAAGAAGGACATGGTTATTGGCTTGCCTACACTTGAGTCCATTGAAAAGCATGCATGTGAAGGTTGCATTCTTGGAAAAATGCATCCTGCTTCTTTTCCAAAAGATAGTCATACACACACTACAAGAAAATTGCAACTTGTTCATAGTGATGTATGTGGTCCGGTCAAGACTCCATCTTTTGGGAAGCATGTATATTTGTTACCTTCATTGATGATGCTACTCGCCATACATGGGTGTATCCTATGAAAGCAAGGAATGAGGTATTTTCTTGCTTCAAAGCATTTTTAGCTATGACTGAAAATTCTTCTTCACAAAAGCTTTTGACTCTACGCACGGATCGTGGTGGTGAATACATGTCACATGAGTTTAGTGCTTTTCTTCGTGAAAAAGGTATTTCACACCAATGTACGGTGCCATATGACCTCAACAAAATGGTGTTGCCGAGCGTAAAAATAGAACTCTACTTGAAATGGCACGATGTATGGTTAAAGAAAAGCATCTTCCTCATAAGTTTTGGATGGAAACGGTCATGTGTGCAAACTATGTTTTGAATCGCTGCCCTACAAAAGCATTGAGAGTCATCACTCCTTATGAGGCTTGGAATGGTCATAAGCCTATGGTTAGTCATATGTGTGTGTTTGGTTGTTTGGCATATGTTCTTGTGCCATCACAACAACGTCACAAACTAGATGACAAGGCAAAGAAATGTATATTTGTTGGTTATAGTGCTGAAAGTAAGGGATATCGGTTGTACCATCCATTGACGAACACGATTATTGTGAGTCGAGATGTGGTATTTACTGAAAATTCAGTTTTCTACTTGAATGCAAAAAACTACCAACAATTAGCTCACAAGATGTGTTCGATACACTCATGCCGTTGTTCCAAAATGGTGCGCTTGACTATGGCCATTTAGACCAGCCAACTGAGGTTCAAAGGGCTAAAAAATTCTAGCCAAATAGGGCTGAAAATGCAGAGAATTTCCAGCCAAACATGGCTAAAAAATTTCAGCCAAAAAATGTCAAAACTGTTGGAAATTTCCAGCAACATATGGCTGAACATTTGCGTCAAAATATGGCTGAAATTGAGCATGAAATTCAGCCCACGCATGATGTACATATTGAAGATGTTTTACATAATGAACGCATGTCTATCAAGAGTGCACAATCTATGCCAAAGTGGCTGAAACAAACTTTGCAGGACAGCAAATTGAGTGCACCTTTACTTGGTAGAACAAGATCAAGCTCTCACCATGCATCAAGTAATTTTGTGGAATATTCTCTTATTGCTAGAGCATGTAATGAAGACCACTTTCTTTTGAAGATGCATGTGACGATCCACAATGGATGAGTGCTATGCAATCAGAAATGGATTCCATACATAGGAATGGTACTTGGGAGTTATGTGAATTGCCAAACGGAAAGAATGCCATTGGTACAAAGTGGGTTTACAAGATTAAGAGAAAATTTGATGGTAGCATTGATCGCTACAAAGTTAGATTGGTTGCCAAAGGATATGCGCAACAATATGGCATTGACTATGAGGAAAATTTTGCACGTACTTCACGCATGACTACCATTCGTACCGTGGTTGCATTGGCTGCCCATCGAGGTTGGAAAGTGCATCAGTTGGACATAAAAACAGCCTTCTTGAATGGTGATTTGCAAGAAGGGGTTTATGTGAAGCAACCTCCTGGATTTGCTATAAAAGGGAAAGAGCATATGGTTTGTCGCTTGCATAAAGCCTTGTATGGTCTCAAGCAAGCTCCATGTGCATGGTATGACAAAATCCATAAGCATTTGATTGCTCTTGGCTTCACATGTAGTCCGATTGAAAGCACACTCTATGTACGCAAAAATGGGGCTGATCTTATGGTGCTTGTTCTTCATGTCGATGACATACTCTTGACTGGGTCATGTGATGCAAAACTTGACATTCTTATGGCTGATTTGCAGCATACTTTTGATGTCACTTATCTTGGTCTTTTGAGCTACTATCCTGGCATCCAGTTTGTATCCGTTGAGGGGGGAATTGTTATGCATCAAGCAAACTATGTTGAAAACTACTTCAACATTTTGACTTTGAGGATTGTAAGTCAGTTTCCACACAAGTTGAGACAAGATTCAGGTTCTCAGTTGAGGATTCTAGTGATGCATTTGATACTTCTCTTTATCAGCAAGCTGTGGGATGCCTTATATATGCATGCAACACAAGGCCGGATATACAATATGCAGTTATCCGGTTGAGTCGATTCATGCATAGCCCTGGCACTAAGCATTGGCAAGCGGTGAAACGTGTGTTTAGATATCTCCGAGGCACTTTGAGCTTAGGTCTCTTTTATGGCAGAGATGTTTAGCCATGCTTGCATGCTTTTACAGATAGTGATTGGGCTGGTTGTTATGATACTCGCGTGTCCACTAGTGGTAATTGCTTTTTCCTTGGAGACTCATGCATATCTTGGTTGAGTAAGAAGCAACCTACAGTGGCAACATCGAGTTGTGAAGCTGAGTACAGGGCAGTTTTCACAGCGACAGTGGAGTGTATATGGCTAAGACGCCTATTGATGGATCTTTGCATGGAGATTGATGCTGCTATGCATATTCTCACAGATAGTCAGAGTGCTTTGGCTGTTGCACGAAACCCAGTGTTTCATGCATGGACCAAACATATTGAGGTGCATTATCACTATGTGAGAGAGCGCCTTCATGCACGAGATATTGATTGGTATATGTGCCTACACAAGTTAATGTGGTAGACATATTCACCAAAGCTCTTCCACGGGAAAAGTTTGAAGCTTTTCGCAAAGCTTTAGGCTTGTTACCTTGTGGGGGCTGATCTGTCACTCCCTGTATGTGTTCACATCATTTGCTCCAAGGGGGTTTGTTACACTTATGTGTTCTTCGAGTAGCTTTGATGTGAACCTTTTCCCTATACATGGGCACTTTTTACTCTAGTGCTGGCTAGAGGTTTTTTTCCCATGTTACCACATACTTGATACTCTCATATGTGGTGGTACTTTGCACTTAGGGATATTAGTTTGCTCTTACTTCAGTTCAGTTCATCGATCAATAGAGAGAGCTATTCTAGCCATCGTCTTCTCCATGTGTCTTGTAGCGTTTGTGCTCCTTGTGTGTGCTTCTTGTGTGTCTCTCGCACTTCTACACACGCCCAACATACACATACTTTCTTTGAGTGATGTAAATTCTCAAATGAGTATAGACCACTTCAAGTCCAAGAAAATACTTTAGTGACCCTAGATCACTGATTTTGAACTCTTGCAGCATTAAGTGCTTGATCTGTTTGATGCCATTGACATCACTACCTGTAAGTATGATATCATCAACATACACACATAGATATATCACCTCTGAATTACTTCTCTTGACAAACAGAGAAGTATATGCTTTGCTCATGATGAATCCTTGATCCTGAAGATAGGTAGTCAACCTGCAATTCCATGCCCTAGGTGCCTGCTTCAATCCATAAAAAGCTTTGTTCAGTTTGCACACATAATTTACCTTGTTTGGGTCTTCATAGCCAGGAGGTTGAACCATGTAAACCTCCTCTAAAATCTAACCATTAAGAAAAGCATTTTTTACATCCAATTGGTACATATTCCAATTTCTTGATGCAACCACACTTACCAATACCCTGATGGTTGGCATTTTGGCCACATGTGAGAAAGTCTCTTCATAATCAACTCCTTGGGTTTGTGCAAAACCCTTAGCCACAAGTCTAGCTTTATACCTGTTTATGGATCCATATGAATTTCTCTTGATTTTCTAAATCAATCTAGAACCAATTACCTTCATAGATTCCTTCTTTGGCATTAGCTCCCAAGTATCATTCTCCTTGAGTGCTTCTATTTCTTCATCCATAGCTTCCTTCCATTCTGACTTGGTCTTTGCCTCTTCATATGTGAAGGCTCTTAAATCTTTAGCAAGATAAATGGAATGCTTAGTAACTAAAGAAGTGTCATACCCATATCTGATTGGCTTCTTGTGCTCCCTTTGAGATCTCCTTAGATCTTGGTTGGATGATTCATGTAAGTCTTCTAATCTTGATCTTTCCCTTTGATTTCCATGCCTTGAATTCTTCTAGATTGATGATTTCCTCATCATCTGATTTGATGTCTTCAATTTGGCTTGGCTCTTCCTTGGTGAGGCTTGGAAACTCTTCTTCCAAGTCATAAGGCAACTTGACTTTCCTGCATTCACTTTCAAACTAAGAATCATTCTCATCAAACACAACATCTCTACTTACCATAAAACCCTTGTTGGATGGATTATAGAACCTGTATCCTTTCTGATTTAAATCATACCCTATGAAGATGCACTTCTTTGCCTTAGGGTCTAGTTTATCTCTGATTTGATATGGGATATGCACATAAGCAACACATCCAAAGATCCTGCAATGATTAAGTGATTGCCTTCTACCATGCCATGCTTCATATGGGGTCATCCCATCAAGTGATTTGGATGGGAGCCTATTAATGAGATAAGTGGCAGTAGATACAATCTTTTCCCACAAATACTTAGGTAATTTTTTTTCATTAAGCATTGACCTAGTTGTTTCAATAATCAACCTATTTCTCCTCTCTTCTACCCCATTTTTCTCAGGGGTGTACCTTGTTGTAATTTCCCTTTTGATTCCTCTATCCTGCAAGAATGCATCAAATTCATTTGAGAAGTATTCACCTCCTCCATCTGACCTCAATCTCTTTAGGCTTCTTCCTGTTTGGTTTTCCACAAATGCAAGATACTTCTTAAAGCAACTGAACACTTCATCTTTGTGTTTCATAAAGTACAAGATAGTCCACTGACTGAAATCATCAATGAAAGACACATAGTACCTTGAGCTAGAAATTGAAGGGTCCTTGCTTGGTCCCCACACATCTGTGTGGACAAGTTCCAAGTAATCCTCATGCATGCAACCTTTGCCTTATGGCTGATTTGGGTGTTGGTCAGTCTTCTACCACCACCATCTTCACTGATAGTCAGAGTGCAGTGCCAGTTGGGAGGAATCCTGTGTTCCATGCTTGCACTAAGCACATTCAGGTGCATTATCATTATGTCAGGGAGAGGTTCTCTATTGGGGAGATCAGCTTGGCAGATGTGCCCACGTAGGAGAACATTGCAGAGCTTTTCACGAAGGCTCTACCTAGGGAGAAGTTTGTAGCTTTCCGCAAAGCTTTGGGCTTACTTCCTTTTGTGGATTGATTCCACATAGCTTGACACTTCCTTATAAATGAGTGCTAGCTCCTTGTTCACTGCATCACTCCAGGGGGGGATTTGTTGATATATTTAGGTAGTGATGTGTCTGAACACACTAGGACCGCCCAGACACTTTTTTCCCTCTTTAGGAGTTTTTTTTCCCTCGGCTTGTATATATGCCTACTACCCTAATGGGCTACTTATCTTTGTACATTCTCTAGTAATACATTCAATATTGTGTGTTGTGCTCCAAGCTTCTTCTTCTTCCTTGTGTTGTTTGCATGCTTCCGCAGACATCTAACTCCAATAGTGCCAAGCTATGTGGAATCAATCCACAAAAGTAAGTAACCCCAAAGCTTTGTCAAAAGCTTCAAACTTCTCCCTAGGTAGAGCCTTCATGAAAAGGTCAGCAAGGTTCTCCTACGTAGGCAGATATGCCAAGATAATCTCTCCAATAGAGAACCTCTCCCTGACATAATGATAATGCACCTCAATGTGCTTAGTGGGAGCATGGAATACAAGGTTCCTCACAATTGCCAATGCACTTTGACTGTCAGTGAAGATGGTGGTGGCAAAAGATTGACAACACCCAAATCATCCATAAGGCATCTGAGCCACACACACTCAATAGTCACTGTGAAAGCTACCCTATACTCAGCCTCACAACTGGAAGTGGCCATAGTAGGTTGCTTCTTGCTCAACCAAGATATACATGAGCTACCAAGCATGAAGCAAAAGCCACTAGTGGACACATGAGTTTCATAGCAACCAACCTAGTCACAGTTAGAAGAAACATGTAAATCTGGCAGTAGTGATCCCCCCTTGGGATAAAACAATCCAAGTAGTCGGGTATCACTCAAGTAGTGAAAGATGCACTTAATCGCTTGCCAATGCCTCACACCTAGGCAATGCATAAACTTGCTCATTTGTGATACAACAAACTGAATATTTGGTCGAGTAATGCATAAGTAAATCAAGCATCCAACATCCTACTGATAGAGAACAACATCAAATGCATCTCTAGCATCATGAAGACTCATTGTAAATGTGTCTCCATAGGAGTGGCAATAGGTTTGTAGTCTTCAAGGTCGAAATGCTACAATAATGTGTCAATATAGTTTGTTTGACACAAAGCTACTCTACCATCAACTTGCATGAATTGGATGCCCAAATAATGATGCAAATGCCCCAAATCAGGCATCTCAAATGAGGCATGCAAATCAACCTTAAAATCAGCAATATGCTTCTTATGAGGACGAGTGAGCAACATGTCATCAACATACACAAAAATGATCAGAAGCACATCATTAGCGTGCTTAACATATAAGGTGCTCTATGTTGGACTATTCTCAAGACCATGTGTAATCAAGTAGACATGTATTTTTCCATACCAAGCATGTGGTGCTTGTTTCAACCCATACAATGCTTTTTTCAACCTGCACACTTGGTTTTCATGGCCATTCTGCACAAAGCCACGAGGCTAAAAAACATACACTTCTTCATGCATGTCACCATTTAAAAGTGCAGTTTTAATGTCCAACTAATGTACATTCCAACCATGATGAGCTGCAAGTGCACAGATGCTACAAACAGTATTCATTTGGCATGTAGGTGCAAAGGTCTCATCAAATCAATGCCTCTTTCCTGTGGATAACCCTTTGCAACAAGCCTAGCCTTATACCTGTCAACTGTTCCATCAGGCTAACGCTTCAGCTTGTATACCCACTTGGTGCCAATGGATGTTTTTCTAGGAGGCAAGTCACATAATGACTTGCATATCAACATCCAATTTTCAAGATTTTGTGCTTCATGAAAGGAAACATGCTCATTTTCTCATCATAGAGACTAGAGGCAACCATAGCATAGCAATTTGATGCAAAAGAGGCAGTATGAGAGGATGAACGAGTACAATATGATAGAGGTGCATCTAATTTGCTATCATGCAAAGTCTGCACCAACCATTTTGGCATAGTTTTTGCCTCCTCAATATCAGCTCTCTCATCAACAAGTGCATCATGTTGAGATATCAAGCTCAACATGTGATGATCCAGGATGACACATACCCGTTTTTCGTTTCTCTGACATGTATAGTGGTCACGTCGGTATATGTCAGGGATACGTCATTGAGCTTTATTAGATTTATCTACCGAGAGTGATGGCACATTTGTTTCTTGCCAACTCACTCATTCGCGGACATTAGGTTTTTTCCTTATGTACTAATCTTTATATATTGCACTTGTTGTATTCTTGTTTTTAGGTCATTCTTGTACATCCCTTTTATGTAATAGAAGAAGAAGAAGAAGATCATTCTTCCTTGCATCAATCTGTGTGTGTGCTTCTCCTTGAGAGTGAGAGTGTGTGTGTGAGCTCTCTTCCTTATCTCCTTCCTCGGGACATGGTATCAGAGCCAGCGTGGCTGCGTGGCTGTAGAGAGCTCGTGGAGAAGGCGACGGTGAAGACTACGCGGCAAGGCGTGGAGAAAACACAATTTCACAAACGGCCTCTGTTTTCTACAAAAATCGGCGTGAAAGTAGAAGACCTCAAAATATTTTTGAGAGTTATCCCTTTAGGGTCACTTGTTTTTGTCAGATCGAAGTTTCGCAGCCATCTCGACCTCTGTTTTGAGCTCACAAGGTGGGGCCCACAGAAAAACCAGGTCAGTTTCAGAAACTATAACTTGTGTTGTGTTCGGGTGACACTCATATATTCCAGGTCCAGAATTTCAAGCGATTCCGTGTACTGTTGATACACGAAAATTGTGTTTTTCTTAGATCAAACTGTCACGTCATAGTGCGGCAATGTTCAAGCAGAAGTGCTGCTTGTAGTGTTTTGCAGTGTTGTGAATTGTTGCAGAAATGGCAAACGCAGATGGAATGAGTCAGCTTATGAGCGATAAGCTGGACAAGAACAACTTCCATGCTTGGAGATTCAAAATGACAAATTTCCTGATGGGAAAAGGCTACTCGAAGTACATCAAAGGAGAGAATGAAAATGCTCCATAGTTACCAAAAAGGAACCGGACTGCAGACCAATTAAGAGCATATGAGGAATGGAATCAAGGAGCACGAAAGGTAATATATTGGTTATCTGTTATCATACAGGATAGCATGATTGGACACATACAAGATGCCAAGACTCCAAAAGAGGCTTGGAACAGTTTGGTCACTTTGTATGAGACTAATACAAAGGCACGAAAATTGCAACTCAAGAACGAGCTGCATACATTGGAAAAGATGAGCATGTCGGTAAGTGACTACACTCTAAAAATCAAAAGCATATGTGAGTCACTTGCATCTATTGGTGTGAATGTAGATGATGATGATAAGGTGGAAGTGTGCCTTCGTGGTTTAGGAGCTACATATAAGGAGTTCAGAACTTCCATACAGACTAGGGAAAATATTCCGAATTTTGCTGATCTGGTATCTATGCTGATTATTGAAGAAAAGAATCTTGGTGAGGATTCAAACTCCCAAGGAAAGCCCAGTTCTGAGCAGGTATTCTACTCTGGCAGAGGAAGAGGTAGAGGTAGAGGTTTTGGAAGTGGAAGAGGAAACAGTACCCAAGACCAAGGTCAACAACAAAATCATGCAAGAGGAAGAGGACAGTTTCGAGGCAGGGGGAGCCAAAGAGGTCACAAAAATTTCCAAAGAAATGATTCAGGTAATGATAGTAAAGGATGCTGGAATTGTGGTAAACCTGGACACTTTGAACGTGATTGCAGGTTGAAGAATCAAAATAACAGAAGGCAACAAAACAACTATGCATCCACAAGTGCAGATGATTCTGAGAAGCTTTTTATGGTTCAACATCACATGATGAATACGATGTCTGCTGGTGTTTCAAAAATCGAATGATATTGTCTGGTATGTTGATTCAGGTGCTTCAAATCACATGAGCAGTCATGCAGAATGGTTTAGTAGTTTGCAGAAAATGCCAGTTCCTGGATATGTTGAAACAAGTGATGATACATCACATCCTATTGAGCATACAGGAAACATAGCATTGTCTATGGAGGACGGGAAGGTAAAACATCTTGTTGATGTGTTGCATGTTCCAAATATAACAAAGAATCTGGTTTTTGTTGGACAAATCGTTGACCAGGGATTACAAGTCAGGTTCAATGCTGATGGATTATATGTAGAAGAGTACAAGCAGGATGGACGATTGGTTGCCAAAGGAAACAAAGTGGGTAGGATGTTCACCTTAAATGTGAAGATTCCTAAAATGAATGCAGCCATGTTTGCAAAAGGTGTAGGAGTAATTGCAGATATAGAGATATGGCACAAACGGATTGGACATGCAAACTTGCAAAGGCTGAAACTAATGTAGTCAAAGGAGATTGTCCATGGACTACCAAATTTCAAAGTTGCAGAAATGCAAAAGGTATGTGCATCATGTCAATTTGGTAAACAGTCAAGAGCATCATTTCCACATGACAAGCATGTTAGTGAGAATGTACTAGAAGGAGTACACACAGATGTTTGGGGTCCAGCAAAGACCACATCTATGGGCGGTTGCAGGTTTTATGTTACTTTCATTAATGACCATACACGCAAAGTATGGGTATATTTCATGAAAGAAAAGAGCAAGGTGTTCACTCACTTCCAGAATTTTAAGGCTATGGTGGAAAAGCAGACAGGGAAGTACATTCAGACATTAAGATCTGATGGAGGAGGTGAATACATGTCAAATGAGTTCAGCAGTTTTCTAAAAAATCATGGGGTTTCATACAGGTACACACCACAACAGAATGGCGTTGTTGAATGCAAAAAATAGACATAGTGCAGAAATAGCAAGAGGCTTGATGGCTGAGAAGAATATGCCTCATTGTTATTGGGCAGAAGCTGTGCATATTGTTGTATACATCATGAACAGAACTCCGACTGCTGTTGTACATCAAGTTACACCTGAAGAGAAGTTTACAGGTAAAAAGCCAAACTTATCACATCTGAAAGTTTTTGGTTGTATTGCATATGTACATGTTCCAGATGAGTTGAGGACGAAGCTTGATCCGAAAGCAGAAAAATGTGTCTTCATTGGATACTCCCTTGAGCAAAAGGGGTACAAATGTTATAACCCACTCACACGACAGGTGAAGGTGAGCAGAGATGTGGTATTTGATGAAATATCAAGCTTCTATGCAGATGCCAAAGAAGGACTGAATCTTGAACCAAATGACAAAGAAAATGCTGAAAAATCAAGTGCAGAATCTCAAGTTTTGAGTGGACTAGATGCATCACCAAGCAATAGTTCCAACTCAAATCCATGGAGTGGAAGATTGCGTGGAAATTTCAGTCCAGCAAATTCATCAAATGCATTCAAGAAAGGTAAAGAAAAGCTTTCTGCTGGTAGTAAAACATGTGCAGGTTTTGAAGATGTTGATGGAGATTCAAGTGGTTCATAAAAGAGTCTTGATGAGGAACTTGGATTGCCCTTTGTGAAGACTCCAGGAGTAAGAAGGGCACATGCAGATGATACAAGGAGAAGTGACCCAGGACCAAGAAGATCTGGGAGGATGCGTAATTCAATGCAACGATTGACATATGATAGTTACATGGCTTGCCATTGTGCTTACATGACAAAGGTAGTACAAGATGCTAAACCTTCTTGTTTTCTGCAACATGCATAATGGACCTGTTTTGCCTAGACTGATCTTTTGCAATAAAATAGAGACCAACTCCTCAAATGTTGAGGCATTTGGATTGCATTTCATCATTAAATGAGAGTAGAAGTAAAACTCTGATATGAATCGGGAAGACAATTCAAAATAGTTTGCACAAGTGAACTATCAGGCAAGCTTCATTAGCACAAATCAACTATTCCTTCAAATCTTTGATCTCTGTCAGAAAATTGTCCATGGAATCTCCTTCATTCATGTGCTCACTCTCCAACTGTTTTCATAGGTAAGAAACATGAGCCTCATTCCTTACCTGGTATAAAGTGGTAAGTGCATCCCAAGCATCCTTAGCTATTCTGCAAGAGTGAATGTGAGGAATAATGGTATGTTTGATAGACAAGGCTATCAATGCATGTGCCTGAGCATCTTTGCCATCCCAATGCATTTGCTCTTTAGTAGATGAAGCAAAAACTGCAGCATGAAAAGGAATCTGCAAAATATCACCATCTTCAATGCCATGTGCATCAGCTTCACTACCTATATTTGCAAGTGTAATAGGATGTTTTTGAAAATGCTGCACAATATTCCACAATCCTTTTGCAATCAATACATGATGCATGATATAAGCCCATAATGGGTAATTTGTACCATCCAACTTATCCTCAATAGCCAACATACGGAATACATCACTTCTTTTAGCCATGGCCACTGTCTAAAATACCCTGATGCAAAAAATTGACTATATCTCAAAAAGTTCAACATAATTACCCTGTTGAGTTCTAGTAAACCTGTAGCAGACTTTGCGATGCTCAAACTAGCAAATCAAAACGTGTAGACAAAATATCCTACACAAGCACTATGATAGTGCATTTAGAGGGTGAAATGAGCTCACATCACAATTTTGGCACCACAAATTGAAGCTGTTTTGATCTTCTAATCACCCTAAGTATGCTCACCGAATTTCGTACGATTCTGAGACTGCGACTGGAGAGGTGTTGAGGAACGCTGCCCTAGATGAAGTGGCAACCTGCTTTGATACCAATTGTTGGAGTTTGAGGTCTACAGAAGCACATGAACAACACAAGGAAGAAGAAGAAGCTTGAGCATAACACACAATATTGAATGTATTACCACTAGAATGTACAAAGATTAGTAACCCGTTAGGGCAATAGGTGTATATACAAGCTGGGCGAAAAAAACCTCCTAAAGAGGAAAAAAAGTGCCTCAATGGTCCTAGTGTGTTCACACACATCACTACCTAAATATATCAGCATTCTCCAATATCTTGAGGTATTCACTCTCATGGAAAGACAATTTGAGATAGCCATCTCTTCCATGCTTGTATAGATTATCACCTATGAGTGTGTAATCTAGTGCTTCTTGTTCTAAGCTCTTTCGTCTAGCCAATGTCATCTCTTGAGGGAATGTTTTCATCCTCAAGAATTCTACCAAAGGTTCTCTCCAATCTGGCACTAAAGACACTTGATAGAAAGTGGCATGTTCCACTGGTGGTCTAATACTATAAATTGGGCATTCCTTGCACATCCTATGGACATTTGCTTCCATTGTTGGCCAATATATGCCTAATCTTTGTAGAGTTTGTAGGGTTTGATGTTTGGAGTGATGTTGTGCGCCTACATGTGCTATTTGCAACCATTTTGCATGCTCATCATCCTCTACACAATAAGCTAGTATGCCTTGATTTGTGTGCTTATACAACATGCGTGCTAGTATGTGGTATTTTTGAGACCTTACTACTTCCTTATCTTTAGCTTTCAGCACAGGATGCTTGGGTCCAAATTTTAGAATCAACACTATAGTTTTGGCCCAATCAAGCACTACTTCGAGATTGAACAAGTAAACATTAGGAAGGTCATCTGATACTCCTTGAGGGGACTCTCCTGAAGTTAGTCTTGAAAGGTGATCTGCCCTAAGGTGAGTCCTACCCTTCCTAAGCACAGCTTCAAAGTCATATTCCATTAGTAAGAGGAACCATCTTACTAATCGGCCAATATTGCATGGTTTGTTCACTAGATAAAATAGTGCTTGATGATTTGTAAAAAATTTAAACTTATTTGTTAGCAAATAATGTCTATAAATTTTAACCACATATACCATGCCTAATCCTTCTCTTTCGGTAGTGTTATAATTTCGTTCAGCTGCATTCAATTGTCTACTAGCATAATCAATGGGAAGATCCATATTACCTTCACTAGTAGGTTGCTAGTACAGACGCAATAACATCATTGGATGCATCCACATGAACATGAAATGGCTTGTTTCAATCTGGTGTAGTCAAGATTGGTGTTGAACATAATCATCGCTTAAGCTCATTAAAGGAGTTTTCGCATTCTCTTGTCCATTCAAAGTTAGTCAACAGGGAGTACAAAGGCTTTGCAATGAATGAGTACATATGAATGAAACATAAATATTAACCGCAATGCCCCATGAAAGCTTGTAACTCCTTAACATTCTTTGGCATAGGTAGCTCTGCAATAGCTCTAACCTTATCCTCATTCGTTGATATCCCATTCTTTGAAATGATGTGTCCTAGAATCTTGCCTTTCCTAACCATAAATACACACTTTTTTGGGTTCATGCAGACTTGATATTCTCTACATTTGTCGAAGATTTGTCTGAGCTTAGGTATATGTGTTTGTCTAATGTTGGAATGAGCACATAGTTCATCAACATAGACTTCCAAATTTTTACATAAGAACGCTTTAAATACATGACACATCATCCACTGAAAGGTAGCTGGAGCATTGGTAAGACTAAATAGAATTACCTGAAATGTGAATATGCCCCATTTTGTGGCAAAGGCCATCTTTTGCTAGTCTTTTGGGGCAATGGCCACTTGATTGTAGCCAGAGAACCCATCAAGGAAGTTGTATACTTCCTTGCCCACTACTCTTTCTAATAGATGCTCAATGATAGGAAGCGGATAACTATCTCAAATAGTGGCTATGTTAAACTTCTTCAAGGTAATGCAAACAAGTAACTTTCCATTCTTTTAAGGCACCTCTACAATGGGGGAAACCCATTTAGTGTGCTCAATTTCATAGATAAATACTGCTTCTACCAATCGATCTATCTCTTCCTTGATCTTGGAAGCATAATTGTCGTTATATGTGTATGGCTTCTGCTTGGGGGATTTGGTTTCTGAGGTCATGGTAATTGTATGTGAACATATGTTAGGGTCCACTCCTTTTACGTCCTTATAGCTCAATTACAAATGCATCTGTGTATTCTCTTAGTAAATCAATCAGCTCCTTTTCCTCTTCTTTAGTCAAATCATGTCCTATGTACGTGCATCGTTCTTCACCTTCTTCTATGGTCACAATGAGTTTCTTAGTTGTCTATTTTTACCATAGGCCACTCTTGTGAGTACTTCTTGCTTAGGAATTTTGATCATGACTTTCCTATCTTCTATCTCATACGTCTTAAAATTTTTAGGGAACCTCAAACAAAGATTCATCCTCTCCTACTAGGAGTTCTCTCTTCTTTCTTTTCTTGCCTTCACTCTTGGTGGTTACCTGTGTGGTTAACCTCACATCATTCATATGCTCTTCTCGTCCTTGAGGGTGAGGACTCTACTAAAAATACACAAAGTGATGCTATCATGTGGAGATTTTGGACTATTGTTGACATTGTTTCCAAAAATCCCCCCTTCAATGTCATAATGGTACAAGGTTAAATAACTTGCAAAATTTTCGATGACTCTATCTGGAAATATATCTCTTAACTGTTTTCCACTAAATCTTAAGCTGAATGTGCATAAACTTTGTTGGTGCATGACAATCATCAATTGAAGGATTATGGAGAAATGAAGTCAAGGAGTCAAGAAGGAAACAAAGTCAGATGGTTGAAGGAAGGACATTTTCAGAAAACTCAAAGATATGTACACATATGTACATTAGCTGACTTATACCCTTGCTTAAGTCATACACTTGTATATATTCATCTATAAATATGTTTGAAAATGTCGGGCAAGTAGAGCAAAAGAGATTTGAGAATAGGGAGAGAGAAATTAGTGTCATTAGACACATGAAGAGTGAGTGAATTGTCCATCCTCACTTAGATGTAAATTTTCTGAGAAATCGAAAAATTTTGCGCCCGATATTTTGCTGTCTGCTCCCTCTGTGTTTAATCTTTTGAGAAATCCTTTTGCACGTATCTAAGTCCATAGCTAATCTATCTATGGCTAGAATTTGAGAGGTTAATTGTAATCAGGCTGTGAGAATTTTGATTAGGAACATTCATATGTAAGAATGTTCTAACAGTCGAGAAATCTGGCGCACATTTCATCTTCAATGAAATGATCATTGCTCAGTCTACAGTGTAAATTTTTATACAAATGAGGGCTTAAAATCTAAGTTGGAAGGTAAGCTATCTATGGCTAAAAGATCTTGATCAAACGGGATTTACTTTAGGAGAACCAGTGCTAAGAAGTTGCAGGTGTCAAAGTCGCCTTTGCAGAGAAGCACTTTCAGACATAGGTAAAGTGTTTCACACATTTCTCAGTGTGTACTTAATCTTTTTGAGAGATTTAACTTGGCAAAGTTGCGTAACCTTAAGGCGAAGTGTTGTGCAAAGTTTTATCAAAAACTTTACAGGATTGATTAGTCAATGAGTGACTAATCTGCAGCAGACTTTTCTGAAGAAACTGAAATTTTCAGAATAATCAATTTTCTGATAATTTGGTGAAGATTCTCTAAATTAGGTGGAGTCTAAAGTTGATCTTGATATAGAGGTGATCTAAATTCAAGGTTAACTTGTTCTTTTGGAGATTAACACTCTCCATCAGTGGTATCAGAGCAGGTTGTGTCAAAATTGAAGTGAAGAAGACTCCGACTATTGCAGAAATACAAAACTTTACATTTTTGAAGGTGCAGAAGGGTAAAGGTTGAAGAAAGATCAAAGGAAGACATACAAAGAGCATCAAAAGGATCAGAAGGAGCAACATTCGAAGTAAAGGTACATTTATTATCTGTAAAGGTTAAAGATTTGAAGCTACAGGTGAAGTAAAGATGGGAGATAGTCTCCAAATTGAAAAATTGGATAGAGAGAACTATCCTTTATGGTCTATGAGGATGGAAGCTCACCTTATGAGCAAAGATCTGATAGGATACATCACAGGAGATGAAGAAAAGCCAGAATTCAGAGATCCTAGTGTTCCAACTAGGGAGGAGCTTGCAGATTTGAAGAATTGGATGAAGAAGGATGCTCAAGCAAGAAGCATCATCTACATGGTAGTCAATGACTATTTGCTTCCTCACATTAGAGGACTTGAGAGTGCTTGTGACATTTGGAATGCTTTGGAAGAGCATTTCCAAAATACAACCAAATCAAGGAAGGCTTCACTATGGGCAGAGTTTACTACCTTCAAGAAGAAGGCCTCACAATCAATTTCTGATTATGTGACAAAGATGAAGGACATTGCAGATTCTTTAGGTGCAGTTGATGAAGATATTGAAGAAGACAAATTGGTAAGACAAATACTCACAGGGCTAAGAGGAGATGAGAAATGGAAGCCTTTCATTTTATCTACAGAACTTTCATTAGATCATTTTACTCCTGATTTGAATCAATTGTTAGGTCATATGCTAACTTTTGAGAATGATGTCAAAGGAGATGTTGATAAGAGTGCAGGTCATGCAATGTATTCTAAAGACAAGAAGAAAGCCAACAAAGGGAAGCAACAATCAGGTGAAGAAGAAGGTACATCAAACCAAGCAAACTTTATAAGAGGAAGAGGAAATGGCAGAAGTAGAGGAAGAGGCAGAAACAACAAAGAGAATGCAAGAGCTTGTTGGATATGTGGTAAGACCAATCATCTATCTCATGATTGTTGGCACAATAATCAAAACAATGGTAATTATCAGAACTTTAATCAAAGAGCAAGAGGTGGTAGATTTCAGAGAGGAAATTTCAGAGGTAGAGGTGGTAGGAATTCTTTTGGAAGAGGTGGTGGAAGAAACTTCCAAAATCAATCCTATAATAATACCTACTACAACTATGCATCAGATCAAAAGGAGGATTCGACTCTCATTATGAATACATGTGAAACCTCACATGAGGACATGAGAGTGTTCTATATTGATTCAGGATGTAGTAATCATTTAAGTGGAAATATTGCTTTGATGACTGACCTAGATCATAATGCAATTAATCATACAGTGCAGACAGGTGATAATACAAAGCATAAGGTAAAGTCAATTGGTTCAGTCAAGGCTAAGGATGGGAGCACTCTTCTGAGTAAGGTACTTTATGTTCCCACAATTCCAAAGAATTTGATCAGTGTAGGTCAAATTGTGGAAAAAGGTTATGAGGTAAGGTTTACCAATGATGGAGTTTATGTGGAAGACCCTAGTCAAGGGTATAAACAAGTTATTGCAGGAAAGAAAGAAGGAAGGCTTTTCACATTGAAGGTACAAGGAAATGTTGGACATGCTATGTTCACATATGGAGAGCAGAAGGTGTCAGAATTGGATCTTTGGCACAAAAGACTTGGACACTTTAATGAAAGAGGTATCAAAGAAATGATTAACAATGATTCAGTGCTTGGAATGCCTAACATTGCAGGTCAACACATGACATACAGATGTGAGGCATGTCAATTAGGTAAGGCTCATAAGCAATCCTATTCCAAGCATGGATTTATGTATTCAGAAAGACTTGAATTGGTGCATACAGATGTGTGGGGTCCTTCAAAGGACTTTAGTATAAATGGTTCAAGATATTATGTCATATATGTTGATGATGCTACCAGGTGGATCACAATTTATGTGATTAAGGAAAAGTCAGAAGTGTTTAATACATTTAAACACTATCATGCATATGCAGAAAGGATTACAGGTCAAAAATTGAGGAGACTAAGATCAGATGGAGGGGGAGAGTATTTTTCAAATGAGTTCAATGATTATTTGTGGAATGAAGGTATAAAGAGAGAAGTTACTTGCAGGTACTCTCCTCAACAAAATGGGGTAGCAGAAAGAAGAAATAGGACTCTTGTTGAGTTTGCAAGGTCCATGATGAAAGAGAAGAATTGCCCAAATTATTTGTGGGCTGAGGCTGTTAATACAGCTACATATTTGGTTAATAGATTGCCTTGTAAAGCTTTGCAGGGTATGACACCATATGAAGCTTGGTGGGGTAAGAAACCTACCTTGGATCATTGCAGAATATTTGGATGCTTGGCATATGCATATGTGCCATCTCAATTGAGGCATAAGTTGGAGCCTAAGGCAGAGAAGTATGTATTCATTGGTTATGATGATAAGCAAATGGGATACAGGTTGTGGAGTCCATCCACAAAGCAATTTATTGTATCCAAGGATGTTACATTTGATGAGCAAGGTACTTGGTATGCAGGTAAATATAATGTACATGCAGATGATGAAGAAGTAGTGGATCAAAGAAAAGGTAAAGCAAAGATTCAATTACTTGATGAAAGTGAGAGTAATGAAGTGCAGATTGAAGTTGAAGAGAGGCCAAGGTTTGATCCAGAATGTGATGAACCAGAGACCTCAAGAAGTGCAGAAGTTAGGAGATCATCTAGGCACAAATGGCAACCTACAAGGTATAGCTATGATACTTCATTCTTGACTACTAAAGATTATGCTTATTTGGTAAAAGCAGATGAAGACCCTTCTACATATGAAGAAGCCAAAGGGAAGAAGAATTGGGAAGATGCTATGCAAGAGGAGTATGATGCATTGATAGAGAATCAAACATGGGATTTGGTTCCTAAACCTAATAGTCAGAAGATTATTGGATGTAAGTGGGTTTACAAAACAAAGAGATTTGCAGATGGAAGTGTGTCTAGGTACAAAGCTAGACTTGTTGTGAAAGGGTATGCACAGACATATGGAGTGGACTATGATGAGACTTATAGTCCTGTGGCAAAGATGACAACCATCAGGACACTCATTGCAATTGCTGCTTGTAAAGGTTGGAAGTTGTCTCAATTAGATGTTAAAAATGCTTTCTTGAATGGTTACATTTCAGATGAAGTCTACATGGAGCAACCAGATGGGTTCAAAGATCAAGTGAGTCCAAATTATGTGTGTAAGCTCAAAAGAGCTTTGTATGGGTTGAAGCAAGCCCCAAGGGCTTGGAATTATAGGCTTGTAAAATTCTTGAATGATCTTGGATTTCAAGCATCAAAGGCAGATAGTAGCTTGCTAGTCAAAGCAAGTGAAGATGGGTTTATTTATGTGTGTATTTATGTTGATGACATAATACTTACAGGAACAGATGATAAGGGGATACAAATGATCAAAAAGCAGATGGAGAAAGAGTTCAAAATCAGTGATTTGGGGAACCTATCATTCTTCTTGGGAATGGAGATCACTTATACTCAACAGGGAGTATATGTGACTCAAGAAAGGTATCTTAAAAATTTGCTAACCAAATTTGAAATGGAAGATTGCAGGGTTGCACCTACACCTTTGGAAGTGAACCATAAATTGTCTAGGTTTGGAGGAGAAGAGTTCAGAGATATGAAACTCTATCAAAGTTTGGTTGGTAGCTTGATTTATGCTACATTGACAAGGCCTGACTTGTCATATGCAGTTGGTGTGCTTTCACAATTCATGCATTGTCCTAGAAAAGAACATTGGATTGCAGGACAAAGAGTACTTAGGTACATCAAGGGTACACTCAAAGAAGGGTTGTACTATGGGTTTACTTCAGATACAAGAATCAAGATATATAGTGATGCAGATTGGGCAGGTAATGTGGATGATAGAAGATCAACACATGGATACTTGTGCTATGTAGGAGACAAATTGATTTCATGGTGTTCCAAGAAGCAACATACAGTTGCTTTGTCATCTACAGAAGCAGAATATAAAGGTATGGTGGAAGCTGCAAAAGAGGTAATATGGCTAAAGACACTTTTGAAAGTTTTTGATGTGATTCAGAGTACTCCTATTATTTGTGGAGACAATATGAGTTCATTATACTTGGCAGCTAATCCTGTATTTCATGCTAGAACTAAGCATATTGAAATACAGTATCATTTTCTGAGAGAGAAGGTCATTGAGAAGGAAATTGAAGTCATACACACCCCTACAAAAGATCAAGTTGTAGATATGATGACTAAAAGTCTAGATGGACCAAAACTACAAAGATTCAAGGATATGGCTGGAGTAAAGAAGATAGAAAAGAACCTCAATTAATGATTGAGGGGGAGCTGTTGGTGCATGACAATCATCAATTGAAGGATTATGGAGAAATGAAGTCAAGGAGTCAAGAAGGAAACAAAGTCAGATGGTTGAAGGAAGGACATTTTCAGAAAACTCAAAGATATGTACACATATGTACATTAGCTGACTTATACCCTTGCTTAAGTCATACACTTGTATATATTCATCTATAAATATGTTTGAAAATGTCGGGCAAGTAGAGCAGAAGAGATTTGAGAATAGGGAGAGAGAAATTAGTGTCATTAGACACATGAAGAGTGAGTGAATTGTCCATCCTCACTTAGATGTAAATTTTCTGAGAAATCGAAAAATTTTGCGCCCGATATTTTGCTGTCTGCTCCCTCTGTGTTTAATCTTTTGAGAAATCCTTTTGCACGTATCTAAGTCCATAGCTAATCTATCTATGGCTAGAATTTGAAAGGTTAATTGTAATCAGGCTGTGAGAATTTTGATTAGGAACATTCATATGTAAGAATGTTCTAACAGTCGAGAAATCTGGCGCACATTTCATCTTCAATGAAATGATCATTGCTCAGTCTACAGTGTAAAGTTTTATACAAATGAGGGCTTAAAATCTAAGTTAGAAGGTAAGCTATCTATGGCTAAAAGATCTTGATCAAACGGGATTTACTTTAGGAGAACCAGTGCTAAGAAGTTGCAGGTGTCAAAGTCGCCTTTGCAGAGAAGCACTTTCAGACATAGGTAAAGTGTTTCACACATTTCTCAGTGTGTACTTAATCTTTTTGAGAGATTTAACTTGGCAAAGTTGCGTAACCTTAAGGCGAAGTGTTGTGCAAAGTTTTATCAAAAACTTTACAGGATTGATTAGTCAATGAGTGACTAATCTGCAGCAGACTTTTCTGAAGAAACTGAAATTTTCAGAATAATCAATTTTCTGATAATTTGGTGAAGATTCTCTAAATTAGGTGGAGTCTAAAGTTGATCTTGATATAGAGGTGATCTAAATTCAAGGTTAACTTGTTCTTTTGGAGATTAACACTCTCCATCAAACTTGACCTCAATTGAAAATTGAATTTGTAAGCTACTGAAATTCAAAATGTGTGATTGAATTTTGAAATTCAAATTGTATTATTAAACTTTGAACTTCAAAATGTGTGGCTGGAATGAGTCAACAACTTTGAGCTTCAAAATAGGTGACTGAACTGAATCACCAACTTTCATCCTTGTGTTGGCTAGTTGTCTCCTAAGTGATCATTCTTAGCAGGATTTTTGCTTTGATAGAGATTCGCAAACTCCAACCAAGCCTGAGGAGAGGTTTTACAAGACCTGATTTGGGGTATAATATGCCTCTTGACTCCCATAGCAATGTATGAAAGTGCTTGTGCATCCCTTGAATTCCATTTGTGTTGCTCTTCACAGGAAGTAATCTCGTAGTAGTACCATTGACTCTTGATGATGAAGTGGTTCCTTCTTCTTCACTAACCTCTTGTTGAGCACAAATAGCAACAAGGGTTCCTCTAGAAGATAAAGCAACATCTTCTCTAACTTGTCTTGTCCTTGGATGAGTGCCATTGATAATATTCCATAATTCCTTTGATACTAACATATTCATCATCATAAAACTCCACATTGGATAATTATACATTCTTTCAAGCTTTTATTCTCAAGTCTATAATCATTCATCTTCTTAAGGGTGTATGTCAACTACACTCTGATACCATATTTTGGAAGTGGGGTTGGCCTTAATAATGATTACTCAAAGGTTTACAATATCTTTCAACATATTAACCTTAACATACACACGTTAAGAATAAAAAAGATGATGAGTGAGAGATAGAGAGAGAATAGACAAGATTTGAGAGTGTACAATAAGCTAGGATGCTCATCTACACTATCTTATATTCCAATGTCAAATTACAATTTGTGAATATGATACAAGCTAAAAATCTAAATCTAGGTAGAAATAGGAACTAGATACAAAAAATTATGTGCAAAGTGACTAAAGTGTGTGTGTATGTGTGCAAATATGGAGAATATGAATAGTTTAGAACTGTTTTACAACAAATTTTTGATTAACCTAAATCAGAAACTAGTGAACTAACAAGTAGAGAAGAAATAGACTTGTTACTCATAGTAACTCATCAAGTGATGCTGATGATTGGCTAACATCAACTTCTCCAAATAACCACCAAAGCACACCTCGTCCAAGTGTGTAAGAACACTTCCTCAAAGTAGAGCACCTCCTTGATCACCAAGTGTAGAGCCTTGAACTCCTTGAGTGATTTGAACAAAAGTGGTTTATTTGTGAAGCATTTCTAGTAGACCACACTCCCCATGCCTTTTTGTTGAAGACTCTACTAAAAATTCACAACGCGTTGCTATCATGTGGAGATTTTGGACTATTATTGACATTGTTTCCAACAATCCCCCCTTCAATGTCATAATGGTACACGGTTAAATAGCATGTAAAACTTTGTACGACTCTCTTTCGAAATATATCTCTTAAATGATTTTCACGGAATCTTAAGCTCACAATGCATAACCCTGAATTGAAATGAAAATTGAATTTGTAAGTTACTGAACTTAAAAATGTATGACTAAACTTTGAACCTCAAAATGTGCGACTGACTCAATTACCAACTCTGAGATTCATAATCACCAACTATCATCCTTGTGTTGGCTAGCTGTCTCCTAAGATGAGCATTCTTAGCAGGGTTTATGATCTAATGGAGATTCTCTAGCTCCAACCAAGCCTGACGAGAGGTTCTACAAGACCTGATTTGGGATATAATATGCCTCTTGGCTCCCATAGAAATATATGAAAGTGCTTGTGCATCCCTTGAATCCTATTTGGATTGCTCTTTTGTAGGAAATAATTTGGTAGTAGTACCACTAACACCTGATGATGAAGTAGAAAACTTTGCCTGGTATCTCATCATCTTTGAATTCGTAGATGATGACTATACCCAATTGGCTAGGTTGATCTGGCTTGAATCTCCAAAAGGATTCCTCTGTATCTCTATTCAAGAATAGTTCTATGCTTTTGTTATCTTGAGGGATCCAATCTGGAGTGATCACTCTGGTCAACACTGACTTACCTCTAGGAGTCTGGGGTCCTTGTCCTACATTTCCTTGTTCTAGGTCTCCTATCTCATTCTCAGGAATGATATTTCCAAACTCATCGGTCCTATCTGGTAGGTTGGTGACCACATACATGGTTCCTTCCTTATCAATGTATGAACCCTCTTCGAACTTGACTACTGGGTGTTCAAGTCCAAAGGGTTGATCTGGATTTGTGAGTTGGACCACTGATTGCCTTAGACCATCCTCATAGATGTGAGCACCCAATCGGTTGGTCCGAATATATTCCAACTGTTTCTTATAAGGACCTTCTCGTGTTTGTAGGTAGGCAGTTCCTGAGCCCCCTATAGGTTTCCCCATGCTAAAAGACATTTTCGAGTCACTTGTGTCAGAGCTTAGTACGTAAGGATAACCACTTAGTTGTTGTGCCCAAGACTTAGCTGTATGGTTCACACTAGCCTCAGAAGATCTAATGCTTTGTTTATCCTTTCCTAGGTGTTTACCAGACCTCAGGTTCATAAGCTTTGTCTTCTAGTCCCAAAATTCCCCTTTGTATTGCTCAAAATCCCTTGGAGCCCCCTTGGTTTCCTAGTCCCACTTGAGGGTCAACTTCAAATTATCCTATCTGAAAATCAACGCGTTAGAAAAATCAACTCGTGTAGGATTCGAAACGAGCTTTCCAACGAGCTATAGAGCTTAAAAAATGGACTTTTGATGAAAAAGTTATGTCAAATCAGGCTCCTGGGGGTCAAAACACGCAAACAAGACCTTTTGGAAAAATCACGATTTTGTGTGAAAATTGCGATTTTTGGAGCTCTTAAAATCGTGATGCTGAGCTCTTATGAAAATCGCGATTTTGAAGGATCATGAAAATCGCGATGCTGAGCAACCACAAAAATCAGGATTTTGTGAAATCATGAAAATCGCGATGCTGAGCACTGATGAAAATCGCGATTCTGAAAAACTCCAAAAAAGGCGATTTTGAATGAAAATCATGAAAAATGCGATTTTGAGTGAGAATTGTGAAAAACGCGATTTTGAGTGAGAATCGTGAAAAACGTGATTTTGAGAATGATCACAAAATCGCGATTTTGAATGAAAATCGTGTTTTCTCAAAATCGTGTTTTTGACATGAAAATCGCGATTTGGATGAAAATCGTGTTTTTGACATGAAAATCGCGATTTGGATGAAAATCATGTTTTCTCAAAATCGTCTTTTTGGCCTGAAAATTGCAATTTTGAGAATGACCAGAAAATCTCAATTTTGATTGAAAATCGTGTTCTAAAAATTGCGATTTTGTACCTTAGTGAAAATCGTGTTTTCTAAAAATCGTGAAAATCGCAATTTTGGATGAAAATCGTGTTTTGAAAATCGTGATTTTGTACCTTAGTGAAAATCATGTTTTCTGAAACTCGTGAAAATCGCGATTTCAGATGAAAATTGTGCTTTTGAAAATCGCAATTTTGGAGCCACAGAGAAGTGTGTTTTCACAAAATCATGTTTCTGGCTGAAAGTCATGACTTGTGAAAATCGCGATTTTGAGCCCACTGAAAATCGTGTTTTTGAGAAATTTAGAGAATCACGATTTGAGCACAACCAGAGAATCACGATTCTGAGAATGACCCTAGAATCGTGTTCTTTTTAAAAGGTTTTTAGGCGGGAAATAGAAAATCATATTTTTTTGAAAAAAATTGAATTTTATGAAAATTGTGATTTTCAGTCAGAATCGTGTTTTTTGGCAGGAAATTCAAATTTCTAAGCGCTAAACAATGGCGAGCTCCGTATGTGCAGAGAATCATGAAAAAACATAGGCGGTTGCTCTCCCTTGCATCTCCTAACTCCTTCTCACACAATAATGCATGAAAAATGGTATGAAAATGGTGAAAATGCACTAAAAAACAAGAAATCTCTATGAAGAAGAAGATGGAAGAAGATGGAGATGGTCATGATGAAGAAGATGAAGAGGAAAAATCAGAAACTGAACAGAAATGATAGTTTTTTTACCTTCCAATGTCGCAAATCTATAATCTTACCATCACAACGCTCGTCCTCGAAGCTCTCTCCCCGGCAACGGCGCCAAAATTTGGTGTAGCTCAAGCGTAAGCACCACCTCATTTACTTGTCAATCGCGGAGATGTGAGGACCAGTATGAAGACCTTGATCGAGTGAAGGCACAAGTGCGTGAGTGAAAGCACACAAACATGCACACACATACACACACATGCGCCCACGGTAAGATCAAAGAGAGGAACAATGGAAAGCTTCTATTGCAAAGGAACTCTCTTACAAAAGCTCTATTCTCTAACAAGCTAACCTTAAAAATGAGCTCTCAAGCTCTTTTTATAGTTTTTGGACTAGATTTGGCCCTGTCCAGACCTAGTGTCCGGCCTAGTTAAAAATTAGGTTCCAAAGCTTATTTGAGGGCTCAAATGAAGTCTAAAAATTATGAAAATTGGTAGGATGATACTTCTAATACTCCTCAAGATCAAGGAATCCTTGGCTTGAACAAAATGGAGTTACAAAAATAGAAAATGGTATTTACAATGGTTTTCAGTGATGAAAATCACTATTTTTGTAGGGGATTCTTCTGAAAATTTGACATGTACTTCTTGGAGATCCCTACTTGCTCCTTCTTCTTGTATGTCCACTTCTTTGATGCGCTTCCATGCTTTGTGCTTGACCTTGAGTTCCAACATAGGTGATTCATGATTGTTGTGCGATTACATGGATTGTGTACATGTGTCTATCCTATGACATATTGATTGAGTGTGCTCTCACTAGCACTTAGCTACAAGAATATAAGAGCACCCATGCAACCACCTCCCAATCAAGAAAGCATATGAGATGCTCCATCCCTTTCTTACAAATGGAAGCTTCACCATCACCTCAAGCATCTCCCCAACCATCACCACCAAGAACACATCCAATCATACCTCCTATTCACATCCACCTCTCATGTGCATCAATGCTTGAGGGATAGACTAACGTCCCTTAGGCACAACACCATCATGGGAACATACGAGTTCAACACGACATTTGGTTTCGAGATGCAAGATCCCCTTAACACCAACTTCCAATCCTCTGACACTTAGTCTGTTTCATAGGAAAATGAAGAACTTAGCTACCCAAGTTCCCAAACCAATCATGAAGATGGCCACACAACTATCGACCAAGAGATGATGAGCATATTGTAACGAATGAGCCTTTTCTACAAGTCTAGAGGAATTCGTAGAGAGTTTACAGCTCCTTATATCCCAGTATAGAATGGTGTAGCTGAAAGGATGAATATAACTATTCAGGATAGAGTAGTCTCTATGCTCTATCATGCAAATGAAGCAGTATTGACTGTAGTTCATGTGATTAACCTTTGACCTAGTACTACCAAATGTCTCAAAGTGGCACAAGAGTCATCTTTGAGTTTTTACGTAAAGCATATGTTCATATACCCAAGAATCTTAGACAAAAATTTGACCATAAGTCAAAGAAATGCATTTCTCTTGGATATGGTTGAGAAGGAAAATTTGGATATTGCTTATGGGATCATGAAACATGATCAGTGATTAGAAGTACTGATGTCATTTTTAGTGAGTGTAAGATGCATAAAGAGCCCATTAAGGAGGTTGAAGTGATAAGAGTGGTGTTTGAGGATATTAATCCTCTAGTTAGCATGCATAAAAATGTTGCACATAAGGAGGTTCAAGAGAATTTCCGATCACATCAGTCTGCAAATGTTCTTGTTCACCAACCATTGAGATGCTCTACACATGTCTGACATCCACCTGATAGATATGTTCCAGGTTTAGATTTTGTTATGCTAACAAATGCCGTTGAGACTTCTTGCTACAAAGAGGCTATGCAGATAGAGGATCATGTCAAGCGGGAGCATGCCATGAAGAGTGAGTTTGATTCTATTCACAAGAATGTACTTGGGATTTAGTACCTTTTCCCGGACAGGAAAGCTTTACCATGTCAATGGGTATATAAGCTGAAATTCACATCATATAGTGCTTCTCCAAACTATAAAGCATGTAATAAAGGGATAGGTAGGATATGTTTGAACCACACCCTTCACAAATAGGAGATGGCTAAACTACACCCTAAGAGAGAGGATTAGGATGAAATCGTCATCCATGGCTCTTGGGGCAAGTGGTTAGTCCATCACGTTCCTAACCAAGAGGTTGTGAGTTCAATTCCTTATATTGGTATCAAAGCCTAGGAAGTAGGCTTGAGAAAGGTGGATTGACCCAATGGCCTCTAAAAAAAAGGCACTTTGGCACCTACCATGTGAAAAGGTAGGAATTGGGAAGTCGGCGCTTTGAGAACTCTATCCAAGAGAGATTGGGGTGTATCTCTAAATTTATAGTCGGATTGAGGTGTGTAAGATACCGTTGAAAAGCTCTCTGAATGAACTTTCCAAATCTAATGAGATAGCTAGAAAGTGTGAAGCCCTTGGGAAATCATGGGTGGCACTTGATTGAGGGTTTAAGATACCAAACATAGGTTAGAACAAGGTTCAAGACTGAGCTTGAGAACAAGGGCCCAAAACACCAAGGTTGCTAACACGAAGGTTCAAGAAACCAAGGTTGAGAGCAAGGGTTCAAGAGACCAAGGTTGCAAACAAGGTTCAAGAAACTATGCGAGGTTGAGGACATGAATTCAAGGGCATCTAAGGAGTTCAAGGGGCTGATCATCGAGGCTAGAGGGATACAAGAGGAGATCATTGAGGATAATGATTGACCAAGGGGGGAAGAATATAATAAAGTGATAGGTAGGATATGGTTGAACCACACCCTTCAGAGATAGGAGATGGTTGAACTACACCCTAAGAGAGAGGATTAGGAGGTAATCGTCATCCATGGCTTTTAGGGCAAGTGGTTAGCCCATCACATTCCTAACCAAGAGATTGTGAGTTCGATTCCTTACAAAGCATGACTTGTTGCAAAGGGTTTTAAGCGAAAATATGGTGTTGATTTCGAGGAAATTGTCTCTTTAGTGGTCAAGATGACTACCCTATGCATGTTGCTTGGATTTATTGCAATGGAGGACTTAGAGCTAGTCCAAATGGATGTGAAAACTGCTTTCTTGCATGGAGATCTTATAGACGAGATCTATATGGAACAATTAGAGGGTTATGTAGTTCCTAGCAAGAAAAGTCTAGTTTGTAAGCTCAAGAAGAGCTTGTATGGACTTAAACAGTCCCCTAGACAATGGTACCAAAAGTTTGATGCTTTTATGAAGTTTCAAGGCTATTCTCAAAGCAATGAGGATCATTGTCTCTACACAATAAGATGCTTGATGGTAGCTTGATATGATTGATACTTGATGTCGATGATATGTTGATTGCTGGGAAGTCCTCTTATGACTTGTCAATTCTCAAAAAGAATTTGAGTCACAAATTTGATATGAAGGAGTTGGGGGAGTCCAAACATATTCTTGGCATGCCCATCACTTGTGATAGGAGTAAAAGATGCATATACTTGTCTCAAAGTGAGTACATATCCAAACTTCACATGTTCAATATGCAGGGTGGAAAGGCACTGAGTACACCTTTACCCACATATGTGAAGTTGAGAAAGGATGATTTCCCCAAATCAGATGAGAAAGGATGATTTCCCCAAAATTCTCTATCAATCTACTGTTGGTAGTCTCAGGTATGCTATGGTAGCTATGAGACTAGACATTGCATTTGCAGTGGGAGTTGTGAGTAGATATATGTCTACTCCCGGCAAGAAACATTGGGAAGTGGTCAAGATGATTTTGAGATATCTGAGTGGCAGTAAGGACAAGTGTCTATGCTTAGGTAGAGGGAAAGCATCCATTATTGGTTACACAGATTCTGACTATGCTGGTTGTGTAGAGAATCATAAATCTACATAAGGGTATATTATTCATTTTGTTGGAGGTGCTATCTCTTGGAGATCTTGTCTTCAAGAATTACAATTGTTTCCACCACAGATGCATAGTATGTTGCAGCAAGTGAGGCATGTAAGGAAGAATTGTGGCTTTCTCGTCTTGCTTGTGATATGGGTTTACCTCAACATGTGTGTTGGCAGCAGCAGTCAAGGCACTGAAGGACTCACATGACAAGGAAGCCAAAGAAGGGAGCCAGAGCGGAGAGAAGGCACAAGCAGACTAAGTAGTCACCAAAGATCTGGCAAGTAGGCCATTCAAATGTTTCCAAAACAACATCTTCATAACAGTGATTCTTATCACTACAAATCATTGTAAATACCATTTCACCTTTTTGTAACTCCATTTTGTGCAAGCCGAGGAGTCCTCGAGCTTGAGGAGTATTAGAAGTATCGTCGTACCAATTTTCATTATTTTTAGACTCCGTTTGAGCCTCCAAATAGGCCCTATAACCTAATTTTTAACTAGGCCGGACACTAGGTCTGGAGGCGGCCAAAAGCTAGTCAAAAACTATAAATAGAGCTAGAGAGCTCATTTTTGAGGTTAGCTTGTGATAGATTTGAACTTGTATGAGCATTTTGGAAGTAATCTAAAAGAACTCCATTGTCTCTCTCTTTGTCTTGTTGTGTGTGCACGTGTGTGTGTATGTGTGTGCATGTTGGTGTGCTTCTCACTCATGCACTTTTGCCTTCACTTGCTCGAGGTCATCATACCATCATCATGTCTTCCCGGATTGACATTAAAAGAGGTGCTACTCATCATTGAGCTACACCAAATTTTGGCGCCGTTGCCGGGGATCGAGCTTTGAGGACGAGCGTGTGATGGTAAGACGTAGAGTTGAGGTGTTGGAGTTATAGGTATTACCTTCACTTTTATCTATTTTCTTTTGTTTTCTTCACCATCTTCATTACCACCATTATCATCACCCTCTTCCACCTCCATCTCCATCATCGCAAAAATTTCAGCTTTTTGGGTCATATCACCACGTCCACACCATTTCCCTCATTTCACTTGTGAGAGAGAGCGAGAGAGCGTTTGTGTGCTTGTGCTTTTTTGTGTTTTTTGAGATTTTCTGCAGGAATCAGCATCCCTAGCAGCTGCACCAGCTCCAGTAGGTAAAAAATCTGACTGTGCAGGTCCCGAGGCGTTGACCTCTGTCAATCGCGACCGACAGAAAAAATGATCCTTTTGCTGAACAAAGTACATAATCATGATCTACATGCCTAGAGCTTCCTAAATATGTGTTTAAAATTTTAAAACTCCTCTGTTTTCTGTCAATCGTGATTGACCTATCAATCGCGATCAACAAACGACGATGGACACTTGCCGACGGCTCTGTCAATCGCGATTGACACCTCGATGGCGACCGACTGAGTCAACGACAGACTGACCACGGCCGACAGAACCTACGTGTGACACGTGTCAATTACGATCGAGCCATCAATCGCGATTGACCCATCAATCGCGACTGACTGCCCCGACGGACCTGTCAATCGCGACCGACTCAGTCAACGACTGTTTGACAACGACCGATAGACCCTCGCGACGGACTTGTCAATCGTGATCGACACATCAATCGTGACCGACAGAGTCAACGACCCTTTGACCATGATCGACTGAATTTTTGGGCCACGTGTCAATCGCGATTGACCCATCAAACACGAATGACAGCCACGACGGACCTGTCAATCGCGACCGACACGTCAATCGCGACTGACATATCAATTGCAATTGACAGACCACTCGATCGTGATTGACGGGCAAATTCGGCCATTTTTTAGGGCAAAGATAGTTGGTCTATTTTGGGGTATTATTTGGCCAATATTAGAAATTTGTTAGAGCATTGTGAGGCCATTACACGAAGTAATTCGAGAAGTTCCGTTTGCCTGTTAGCCTGTTAGCCTGTTGGAACCCTGTTTTAACCCTAGAACCCTGAATGGTCATAACTTTCTCATACGAAATCCAATTGATGTGATTTTTGTTTTGTTGGGAAGCTCGTGGGGAGTACAAACAAAACTTCCACTGGTTACGATAAAATTAATATCAGGATTATTAGATATACTATTTTGAAGTGACCATACCTGGGGGAAGAAAAACTAAGGGGTCTTTAGGATTGTCTTCCATAAAGCCAAGGAACAGTTTGATCTCTGAATTGCATGAATGAACATGGTTTGTTGTATCAATGAAATTCAATTCTTGAGCTAACTTTGGGACTTTTATAGGTCCTTTGAGAGCATCGAAGGGAATTCCAAGCAAGAGTAAGTGCAAGCTTGGGAACACACTTCCTAGGGCACACTAGGGCAACAACACAAGGACAAAAACTCAAGGTTGGAAATTCTCAACACCCTCTGTCAATCCCTAGCTTAGGCTAAGTACGGATAGAGGTTGTGATCAATTAGGGATACGTTAAGCACGATCAAGCCCAAGAACTCTAATCACTCAAGTGCAAGTACCAAGAGATTACGTTTGCGAAACAACCTAAAGGGAAAGACTTTAAATCAAGAGACCAAACTCAAGTACGATCAAACTTAAGTGTTCCTTGCGACAAAGATTGATTGGATAAGAAGTGGCATCCTAAGAAAAGTAAAAAAGAACAAGTGATTAATACAAAAAGAACTTAGCAACGAGGTTGTACTTGGGAAAATTGGGAGTATTCAATTGGGCATATGAACCTTAGATCAGGACGACACCTAGGAAGAGATAGGCAGAGTCTTAGGTCTTCAGAGGCTAGCATCAATCATACTGCTAGGACTTGGGCCCAACAGTTGAGCCATCATTCCTACTACCCTAGCTCTGAAACCAGTGAGTCCGAGATGTCTCAAGGTATGGAGAGACCCACGAGAAGTTCAGGTGTGCCATACCTACACAGGGTAGAAGGCCCTTACAAGACGCAACTCGAATAACTTAGGACCAACCGATTAGGTGCGTGTATCTATGAGGACGGCCTAGGAAGATCTGTGGTCCAAATTAAAAACCCTGACCAACCCATTGGAATTGAACACCGAGCTGTCAAATTTGAAAATGGAGTATACCTGGACAAAGAAGGAACCATATACGTAGTCACCAGCCACCCAGATAGGACAGATGAATTTGGTAATGTGATCCCTGAAATAGATATAGGCGACCTAGAGTAAGGGAACATGGGTGTAGAACCTAAAACCCCCCGAGGCAAATCAGTGCTTACTAGAATCATCACGCCAGAGTGGATTCCCTAGGATAATAAGAGTATAGATCTTCTCTTGAACCGAGAGACTGACGAAGCCTTTTGGAGGTATAAGTCTGATCAACCGAATGAGATAGAAACGATCACCATTTATGAGTTCAAATATCCCGATAGCCCAGGCAAAGTGACCTATTTATTTTGGCCACCAAGGAGCTGGAACATCCCAAGCTCATGGAGTTCAAAGAGACAAGAATAGAGATAGACCTGAGGTAAGCTTCACCAACCCACTAGGAAGGGAAAGAACGAGAATGGAAACAGATAGAGTGGAACTTGAGAGACTTAGAGTTCCAAGAAACCAAAGAAATGTGGATGAATTCCCTCTACCAAGGCCTAGGGAACACACCAGAACCTTGAGACCTACACAACTAGTTAAGTCCATGAAGAGCTACTTCGATGGCACTGGAGACCCATATGATCATGTGGCCGAGTTTAGGCAAGTCTTCAGAGCAGAACAAGTTGAGGACCTATTCACGCAATACAATGCCTTTGGTCTAACCCTTAGGAACACAACCCTTACATGGTTTCAACCATTGAACAAGAGGCAGTTCAGGAACATAGAACAACTGCTAGAGGCATTCATTATCGAATTCTCTAAGAGCGGCATAAGGCATAACACATCCTCGTTGATTCACAGCTTTAAACAAACCCCTCAAGAGACAGTTAGGCTTGCAGGAAGAAGCTTTTGGCAATACCTAGAGAGATGTCCTGTTTCTGAGTTACCCACGCCAGCCAAACAAGTGGCTTTATTCCTGGATGGACCCTAGAGCTATAGAAGAGTGTGTACGCATGTGCATAGACATCGAAGATAATCTAGGGGAGGAATTAGAACTATCAAAAATCTACAAGGATTCAGATAGTTCTACTAGCCTTAGTTCCATGCAATCCACCTCTATTGAGGAACTCGCTGAGAAGGTAGCTCAGAAGCTAGGAGTATCAAGCAAACAAATACCAAGGTTTGCCCCAGGGAGGCGATGCTATACTTGTGGAGGTGACCATTTTGCGAGTGTATTCCCATTATGGCTCGACCCCAAGTGAATCCTAGTAGCCAATACTGTGCAATAGAGATTCGCGGTGACGTCGATTGTAGAATGGTTTAATATCTATCTGAACGAGTGACTTGATCCTTGTGCTAAGGACTCCAGCGAATTAAGTATTGAAATAGTTGCGCATAAGCGAATCTTGTTAAGTTCCAATGGACCCCTGTATCTGACGTAGTTGTACTGGGAAAACTAGTATAGGGCCTTTGTTCTTACAGACCCCTTCCACTCCCAAGAACCCAAGGACCAGGTAAAACGCACTTCCGATAGTTGGAAAAGGTGCTTTACTCAATCACCCGATTAACACTGGCGATCCTGTTGGGGATGTGGCATCAAGATTTCCGTTCACTGACGCAAGAAGTATCAAGATCACCATTTGTGTGACGAACGTAATATTTAGAACGCACGCTGATCGATTGCAAGGATAGTCATTGTTTTTGGACAACTGTAAAGAAGTATAGTACGAGTAGTATATGCCAGTTACTCGATCCGGTGAGACGTATCCGAAGCACAAACAGTCAAGAATACCTAATCTACTAAGAACGCCTCCAGGAGGCAGAAGTGCAGGAAGATCCAAACCTGTTGACAAGGAGGAAAGAAACGTTACTGACGATTCCGATCATATTTCGGTTGATTTTTCTGCATCTCTGATAAATTCCGGTACTGTTTCGGCACGATCTGTCGGAAATACAGTAATTCCAGAATCTACCAGGACGCAATCTGAAGTTAGCTTACCCGTTTTAATTGGAGATTCAAAATTGTTAAACGAATAGCAACGATTTTGCCGAAGAAGGCAGTAAAGAAAAGAAAACAGTCTGCACTGGTGGAAAATCAACACCTTCTGGTGACATTTCGGTGCAGTTTTCCGGTACCAGATTACCACTTTTTGGTAAATCTTTAACCCACACACCGCTATTAGGGGTAAGCCTTCCTACGGTCGACTTCAAAAAGGAGGGAACTGTGTTCGAAGCCGAGATTCGTAACATACTGAGCAAGATTATCAGACCAGAAAGAGCACAGGCTGAGGAGATAGATTCTGAAGATTCAAATATTCAACCACGGAACACAGGAGATAGTCACCATACAATCAGCAGCACGATGAACGGCCAACAACAGCAACAAGTATGTCCACCCAGGCCATCGCCGACAGGTGTAACGTACACTAAATTCGATGGATTTCCAAGGGATGACCCAGACGCGCATGTACGTACTTTTGAGATTATTTATGCAGTACTCAATCACCCCATTGACCCGGCGTATAAGGCTATCGTTTTCCAGTCCACCTTGGTCAATGAAGCCGCTAGATGGCTTACAGAGTATGATATAAATCACTTCGGCACCTATGAAGCAGTGAGGGATGCATTCCTGCAAAGATTTAGACTAAAGAAGAATCCCGCAGAAATTTTCGACTACTTGCAAAACAATAGACAGAAGGTAAATCAATCAGTGCAAGAATACACCACTTTATTTAGGACACATTTGCGACAACTGCCACTGGCACATGCCATCCTGCCAGACGACGTCATTAAGCAATGGTTTATTAATGGACTAAATCCACAGCTCAAACAGATCATGATTATCCGATGTGTCGGTGCAATGACCCTAGATGTAGTAATTGCGATGGCTTTGCAATTGGAGAACAAGGTTGGAGGATTTACAGAAGATTTGGAATGGTTAAAGAAAAACAAAAATGATGTAGAAGATCTAACAAGGCAAATGTATTGCACCACCTGCAAGAATTCGGGCCATACGAGGGCCACTTGTGCACTGAATCAACTATTTTGTGCCATCTGCAACACCACCGGACACACCACCGAAAACTGTGCCTATAACGCTAAAGTACAAGGGACAGCGACGATCAATGCAATTATACAGGAACCAGGGCAACCAGCCAATCACTATGTGCCTCCGCAGATGAGAAACAACCAGCAACAAGGCTATCAAAATTACAGAGGACAGAGGAACAACAACTATAACACAAACCGCTGGCAGACCGTACAGACACCGGAAAACCCCAAGTTGTCACCACCGCGCTGTCATTTTTGTGGTGAATTCGGACATATTAGAAGGTTCTGCAAAGACACAGCTGAGTATGACCAAAGGAAGAAGGGACGGCAAAATCCGATGACAAATATGGTTCAGATCACGCCGGTAGAAACACAAGCTGCCGCTGTCCAAACCAGATCTGGTAGACCATTACAACCAGTGGCTGAGATATTTGAACCCGGCATTCAAGAACAGAAACGAACATATGAAAAGGCTAATCAATGGATCGCATCAGAACCACCAGTGTTTCCCGACCCAATTCCGGTAACCCAAGCTCCGTTAACTCAGGAGGCAACACAAGATCATGCTGCTAACACAGAAGCAAAAGCATCATCTGTAGCAGATACATCAGCACCAGCCAATGCATCATCTTCAAGATCGGCGGAAATTACAAATCAATCACCACAAGCCTGGGAGATTCTATCCAAAGCATCCATTACACTTCCTCTTGGCCAATTACTGGCATTAGTACTAGGAGTTCGCCAGCAATTTCAACAACAATTTGCTGCCGAATCTGCTTGCATTCCGGCCACCGCAACTGTACAACCGGAACCAGATTCTACGGTCGATCATTCAGTTCCTCTGATTACGGTATGGTATAATAGTCATAAAATCACACAAGTATTAATTGATGGAGGGTCTGGTGTGAATATTGCTACTGTCGCACTATGTAAGAAACTAGGATGGACTAAAATAGAACCGGTCCAATTTTTTGTTAGAATGGCTGACCAGTCCAGAGTCCACCCAGTAGGGCTTGTTCGGAACATACCAATAACTTTGCAAGGCACCACTTTTAAGATGAACTTTGTCGTCCTAGAATTGCCGGAATCCACCCTAGATTATAATCTCCTTTTCGGTCGCCCTTGGCTGAAGCAAGCTAAGGTGATACAAGATTGGTCCGCACAGGAGCTCACGTTCAAGGATAAAAATCGAAGATGTGTTGTAAAATTAGACGCTATACAGCCCTGTGAATTACATGCTAGACCATATTTCGAAGAGCCCGTTCATATGCTAGACGGACTATCAGATGACGAAGAAGAAGAGTTTTTAAAGAACAACATTGATTTGATTTCCTTAGGAACCGTTGACCTACAAGCTGCTGTAGATAATTGGAGCCCCTCAGTCTGCTCAATGACTCCTGTAACAAAAGAAGATAAGAAAGAAGATATTGCTGCTACAGACGACGCCGAACTACAACAACTTTTCAAAACAGCAGACGACACCGAGAAGCCGCGACAATTTTATGTGCCAGAAGATCAATTAGTAACTTATAATTTGGGAGATGCAAACCATCCACGCCTAGTCAAGATAAAAGAAAACTTACCAGAAAGATTTCAAGCAGAATTACTTCAGCTTCTCAAGGAATTTTCTGACATTTTTGCTTGGGATTATAAGGATATGAAGGGTTTGGATCCGCGCATCTATCAACACAGGGTTATGCTCAAGCCGGAGACAAGGCTAATCAAACAATCTAGCTATCGAATGAACCCGAATTATGCAGCACAGGTAAAGGCAGAATTGGATAGGTTACTGAAGGTTGGGTTCATTGTACCTATAGAACACGCGGAGTGGATATCACCAATCGTTATTGTACCGAAAAAGAACAAGCAGCTCCGCATTTGTGTAGACTACCGAAAGCTGAATGAAGCTACGGTTCCAGATCCCTTCCCATTACCTTTCCTGGACACCATGCTTGATAGAGTAGCAGGGCACGAAATGTATTCCTTTTTAGATGGATACAGTGGATATAATCAAGTTAGGATGGCTGAACAGGACATTCCGAAGACCGCTTTCATCACTAACTGGGGTGTGTTCGCATGCACTGTGATGTGGTTTGGTTTACGAAATGCTCCCAGTACTTTTCAAAGATGCATGCAAGAGATATTCTCACCTTACCTCACTTCATTTATGCAAGTTTATCTCGACGATTTTTCAGTATTTGGCAAAATGATAGTACATCTGTTCCATTTACGGTGCTGCTTTCAGAAATGCAGAGAATATCAACTCTGTTTGAACCCAAACAAATCAGTGTTTGTGGTTTCATGTGGCAAGTTACTCGGCCACATTGTATCTACACAAGGTATCCAAGTAGATCCAGATAAAATTTCGGCAATATTAGAAGCTCCGGTGCCCACTACACCAAAAGAAGTTATGCGCTTCATGGGTCAAGTACGGTGGCATGGCAGACACTTACGGTGGCTTGCTCATCTGGCTATACCACTAAACAAGCTAATCAACAAAACACCTCGACAATTTGAATGGACCCAGGAATGTCAGATAGCATTTGATCGTTTAAAACATTTATTAACACAAGTTCCTATTTTACAACCGCCGGACTGGGATCACCCCTTCCATGTATTTGTTGATGCTTCAGATATAGCTATTGGCAGCGTCCTAATGCAAACGACCGATAAATGGTTCAGACCTGTGTATTACGCCAGTCGAAGATTAGCCCTTGCTGAACGGAATTACTCGGTAACAGAACGAGAATGTTTAGGTCTAGTGTATTCGATCAAAAAGTTCAGACATTATCTACTGGGCCGTAAGTTCACTTTCCACACAGATCATGCTGCACTTATTTATCTAGTTCGGCAACAGCATTTGGGAGGACGGTTAGCACGATGGGTGCTGCTTTTGCAAGAATTTGACTATGAAGTTATACATAGACCAGGCACCTCAAACGCCTTATCAGATTTTTTATCTCGCCTAGATTCCGGTGAGGCTCCGGTAGGTATAGATGACACAACTCCAGCGATCTATGCTTATGAACCAACTCACGACGAAAGCGCCGACCTGCCTACGCCAACTAATTATTATGATCAGATATTGACCTTTCTCAATACTGGATACCTGCCATCCCAGACGTCTACAGCAATACGCAGAAAAGTTGCAGCATTCAGCCGTCGATTCCGGTTGATTGCTGGTGAACTATATTATGTGGATCATACCGGAATTCTACTTCAGTGTATTCCTCCACACGAAGTAAACTCAGTCATCACTTTGGCTAACTCGATCCCGACAGGAGGTCATTTTGCTATAGATTTAACCCACCGGAAAATTCTGCAGAGTGGACTCTGGTGGCCGACTATGTACAGCGATGTGTTGCAGTTTGTCAAATCCTGTGATAATTGCCAAAGAATCGGACAGCCATTACAGCTTGAAGATGTCATAAGTCACTTTGGGTACATAGAGAAAGTAGTTGCCGATCGTGGAGGGTTAAATGCGAGAGAAGCTAAAGAGTTCTTTGATCATCACGGTATTCGTTTGTCTCTTACTACTACATATAATCCAGAGGCCAATGGTAAAATAGAGAGAGGGCATCCACCTATTGTGAAAGCCATATCTAAAGCATGTAACGGTGGCATCAAACAATGGCCTAGATTCTTACCTTTTGCACTTTGGGCAGATAGAATGACATGCACACGTACTACTGGATATATGCCTGCTGAACTCATGTACTGTCAAAAACCATTGTTTCCAATTCAGTCTCATATTTCTGCATGGTCAAATTTGCCTTGGTCTGAAAACATGTCTACTGATGATTTTTTGAATTTGCATATTAAACAGTTAGAACAAGGTAAATTAAGACTTGATGATGCTGTTGAAAAATTAAGAGAATCTAGAATGAAGAACAAGCATTATTTTGATAAAACTCATCGATTGCGTCCTAAGCCAATTGAAGTAGGAGATTGGGTGCTCATTTATGATAGTACATTCGACTCTCAATATGATGCACGCAAAAAGCTCACTCAACGGTGGTTTGGGCCATACATAGTATCAAAAGTCAACAACAATGGTACGTATGCTCTTTGTGAATTAAATGGTGTTGCACTAAAAGCTTTGATTGCAGGTAAAAGGATAAAGTTATTCAAGAAGCATGATAATGACGAGTACATTTTGGATGAGGACATTGAAGAAGATGACAACAATGAGGCCGATTCATAAACAGGAGTATCCATGTTATAAAAAAAAAAAAACATCATTAATTTTCAAGTTCATGTTGCTTTGTTTTTTTTTTCAAGTTCATTCTATTTTTTTTCCATGCTTGTTTCATGCATGTTTTTTTCAGTCTTTGCATTGCATTGCATATCCACATCACTTGAGTCAAAAAAAAGGCAAATGATGATTTCTCTACTTGTGTAAAATTGTATCTTAAGTAGTAACTTATCTACTAAGAAATTGATTATAGGATTGTGGAAAGATAGGGCATGTAGATTTGGAGGTTTATTTTGGTGACAAGACTTTCATATATAAACATGCATATGTATCCTGTATCGAAAGCATAATTGTTGAAATCCTAGCTCCTGCTATTGCATGTTTCTACATCTTTAGTCTACCTCACAGCCACTTGTATCGGAGTTTAAACGACTGTTCTCCGTCATCAAAAATGGTTGTACCTTGTATTGGGGTTTAATTTTTCCTCGTCAAAAAAAAAAAGCTACATGTTACCAAGAAGTTTACACTTTCTTCCACCCCAAAAAAGTGATCGTAACCATAAAGTTGCCGAATCATCATCATCATCGAAAAAAAAAAAAGAGCAAGCCAAAGGAGGATAAAGAGGCATAGTAGAATAAATCACATGCTATACAAGCAGATTTATGCATTAGTGGAGTTTAGTTAGATTTCCTTGCATGTTATTAGAGAAAGAGCATATTCATATTTATGTAGGAAAGGAGTTGATCTAAAATAAGCTAAAGATGAAAGATGTCTCTTGAAAATCCTAAATCTTTGTTTATAATCATATTTAAGGTAGATTGCTTTATGAAAAAGGTACAAAATTTTCTTCAAGATGAGAGGAACTGATGCTTAAAACGACTCAATACATCCACTTCCACTTCATATTGATGCTTGTTTTTTTTCTTTCTTGTTGCCAATGTTGCTTGTTCATTTGCATATATGTTGCCTATTTGTTCATGCATATTCATGTTGCCTGTTTCAATTCTTTCTTTCATGCAAATTTTGCTTCATGTCACGTTACCTACTTATTCATGCATATAATCAATTTTCCTTCCATGTTTCTTATGTTGCCTATAAAAGAATTTGATGCCTGGAACATTTTGTTTTTCACAGATGCTAGAGTGGCGCTTCCGGAGGAATCGCAAGTTTAGTGGGGGCGAATGTCGTCGAGATTTTCTCTCCTCTCTCACTTGTGAAGGCCTACAAAAAACATATTTGGTGAAGGTAGCCAGAATTCCCCGAGAAGTCCAGGATGCATCAAGGATGTCAAAGGAAGGTCACATACAAAGTTTCAAAGAAATCAAGAAAGTCCATGGTAGCGGTCAAAGCTGGTCAAAGTTGGGAAATTAGGGCAAAAATTTCATTGTCACCAAATTAGATGAAAATCCATATACTTGTAAAGATTGTCAAAGGCAATCTATAGCCCAAATTTCAGCAGAAAATGGATTTTGTAGCACATTGATATGCTATGTTCATTTTGTAAAAATGTATTTTTTCTAGTTTGACCCTACAAATTCTTGTATAGAAATTTATGTTAGCCATATGGTTTGGCATGTATAAAGATCATATGTGGCTACATATTTGTACAAATTTTCAAGGCCATCAGAGCTTCCTAGAGACCTTAATGCCACCTTGCAAGCTTCCAAATGTAGTCAAACTTGTACAAGGGAGATTCAGATGGGAGTTATTTCTGCATATTCCTGAAGGAGATCTTTGGAAACATAGTCCTACAAAGTTTCATCTTCATCAAAGCCTATTTGGAGGGTCAAAGAGCACAAAGTCCAGTTTTCAAGATCACCGCAGTTTTCTAGTTTAAGCAAATTGAAGGGTTGAAGGGCCACCACATGGCGAAAGCTGATTGAGCCATGTTGTACGATCAAGATGAGCTCATATTCAAGGGTGGAGATGCACTTATGCTTAAAGCAAGGAGGATCCACGAGTTTTTCCATAAAAGAAGATAATTTTTGACAATCAAAGATCAATAATGCAACTTTTCTCCAAAAATAGTGGCTTATCTTATCCGAGTTGATGTCAGCACTGATCCGACGGTCCAGATCATCCCCAGATCCAATGGTGGAGAATGAGGGCGCCTAAATTTCACTCCTTTACACTAGATTTGATAGAAAGAACAATTCCAAGCCATTGATTTGATTAATCAAATGGTTGTAATCAAAAGTAGTGATCCTAGAGTTGAGAGTTGATTTCTCTAGATCTAAGGGCCCAAATTCATTCAAAAAACTATATAAACCCCCCTCCAAACTCCTAGAGCATCATTGTTAGGCATCCATAGGGCTCATGCTAGCTTACGGTTTCCTTGAGACGATCACCCTCGGTTGAGCGAGTGAGGATCCAAGGTGAGCTAGTATGAGTATAGGACCTAGTTTCAAATTTAAGTTAGAACTCCAATCTAGGATAGGCTCTTGAAATCAGCATCTCTATCTTGACTCACCCTCGGTGGAGCGTGTGAGTGAGTTAGAGCTGATTTTAATGAGTCTTAGACTTCTTTAGGGTTACGAGCCTAGACAGAAATAGGGTCACTGGAGTGGAACTCACCTTCTTACGTGTGACATTCGGTTGAACTGTCATGGTTTGAGGGTCGGAACCACCTTTGATCAGTAGACTGCTTAGCATGACGTACCACGACGATATTTTACATGTAACTTAATTCAAATTCTTTTAATTCATGTCACTTGTCAGTTATCTCTTCTCGCATGTCTCTCAGTCTCTTAAGTATTTTTAAATGTCTTCTATTTTCTTTCGATCAGCTACAGCTGTTGTGGTAGCAAAGTGCCTACTGACAGATGTTTTTCCAAGATTTGGTTTACCCCTCGAACTGGTAACAGATCAAGGCACTCATTTGCTAATAACTTGATAAAGGTACTTACACATTCATTTCAGATTACTCATAAATTTAGTTCTCCATATTATCCGCGTGCTAATGGTCTGGCCGAGAGTACCAACAAGTCTTTGCTAAATATACTTCGAAAATTGATTATGGACGCACCGGAAAGATGGGATCAATTGTTACCTGCCGTAATATGGGCATACCGAACAACTTATAAGATAACCACATGACTGACTCCTTTCAAATTAGCCTTTGGAATCGAAGCTATAGCACCAATGGAGATAGTGGTGCCAAGTTTAAGAGTAGCCATCAACCAGAAATTACTACCGGAAGATTCTCTGTCATTTCGGTTGGAGACCCTCAGAGAATTAGACGAACATAGATGGCACAGTTTTATGACTATGAGGGAAGTACAGCTAAGACAAGCCAAAACACATGATAGACATCTACGAACTCCAGTTTTTATGGTAGGAGAGCTTGTCCTCTTTTACAATGCAAAATCGAATCGCTCTGCCGGCAAGTTTAAGCTACGATGGTTTGGCCCTTATCGAATAACGGAACAGATGGGCCCTGCAACATTTCGGTTGACCACATTAACCGGAATTCCCTTGCCAAAAGTCATAAATGGTTCAAAGCTGCGACCATATCGACAAGGGTCACATCTACGATAAGACACTACGCGGAATGCCGCGACTTTTGACGTTCTTTTTTTTTCAGTCCTTCTCTTTTTCTTTTAAATTTTGCATAATCAATAAAATAAGTGTAAATATCCGCGTCTTGAACTCTATTTATAACTAAAGCCGCCCGGTCTTTTTCAAGCCGTTCATGCATGCACGCCATAGTTAAGAAATTATCATATCCACGTCGCGGAATAATTTAGTATGATTGATTCCTCTTAGTTGCAGTGCATCTACATAATCTTCGCCAGTCCGCCGAAAAAACGCTATTGTATTTGTGTAATTGTGATCTGTGTTACCCTGTGTTTGCGTGTTGTGCTTGCTGACTCTATTGCGCCATGGAAGCTTTGGCAAACTATGCCGCTTTCCATGACGGACTTCCTACGGATGTAGGAGAGTACCTGCGCATCCAGGGATGATCCAACTTCGCTGAGCTGCCATGGCGCTCAGTGGAGAATCACCCTTTCTTTGCCCGAATAATCTCCGCTATCGCCAACACACCTGCGACAGAGAAAATGTGGGCTATCACCTCTTTACCCTCCCGAGTAGTAATCACATTTCAAACATTCGCTCAGTCATTTCGACTTCCTGCACAAGGCAAACAGAGTGGCCCAAACATTCCCATAGCCACCATGAAACAGTTATTTCCTAGGTATTCGTCGAACGAGTACGCCATTCTTTGTAGACCTGAACCTGAGAGAACCGCACTCCAATTCCTCGTAGCCATACTCAACCTCCAGAAACGAACTTATGGGATATCACACACATTCTACTCAGCCCTCAACTTAGCTTCACGAGAATCGATAAACTTTGCAACATACTACTTCAGTCGTATACACAAGGAATGCGTAGCCATTATGAAGCAGGTGAACAAAGGAAACATGCCAAGATGCAGGTTGCCACATATCCTATCATTTCTCTTCCCCACCATCCTAGCAGCACAACCACCACCGAGAGGTCCGGTCCTAAGACAGGACGAATCCGTACAACTGTTAGAAGACGATGAGGAAGACGAAGAAGAAATCAACCAGCTATTCCGAAGAAAAAGAATCAGGATAAGTTCATCGGAAAGCGAAGCACTAGGCTCAGCCGGAGAAGATGAAGAAATAAATAAAGAAGTAGATACGCAAGAAGAAGACACATTCCATGACACAAACACCTCGATGCAACATGAGTCATCTGCACAAACATCAGCATCGGAGAAGCAACAGCAACAAGACCAGACCGAAACAGAAACAGTCTCGACAGAACAGATATCTCAGCAACAAACGGAGCCACAAAACCAAGAAGATACACAACAAGTAGCTAAGGAAGCTTTAGAAACATTGCTTAAAGCAGTTGAATCAGCAACCGAAAACGCAGAATCGGAGCAACCGACAAAAGAAAAGGTAAACCCTATCCTCCCTCCTCCCTCATCGAAACATCCACTCAAACCCATCTCACCTGTCTACCCCACTCACCCTGCTGAAACCACTACATCTTCAACCTCATCACCCACTTACTCGCCACCAAACCCCCAACTGCTTCACGCCGAAACCTCTTCGAAACCTCCAATTCCGGCCATCCCAGCAATTTCTGATTTAGCTGCAATAGGACATATGCTCATAAACTTGTCAACTGCCGCGGAAACTGAAACAGCTCACAGACTCTGTGCAAGATGATTTTCAACACAAACTAGAAGTAATGGAGGCAGACATCACACCCCTCCAAGAGGAATTACACACTGTAAAGGCCGAAAACCATGCACTTAGTGAACAGGTTAAGCAGTTACAGGCCATAATAAGCGAACAGGAAGATATGACCACCCAACAAGATGAAGCACTGAATGCAGTACACACAAAGGAAGGATTGCTGATGGCTGCAGACGCAGAGCTCACTAACCTAAAACAAACACTCAAAGACGCTGAAGACGTCAGAATTGCCTTAGGTGACCGCCTGGAAGAAACCAGACTTCAGTTACAGGAGAAAGACCAGCAAAACTAGGAACAACAAAGAGAACTTAAAGAGATGAAACACGAGCTTCACATGACCAAAGAAGAGTTATCAAGTGTAAATAATATACTTCACAAGTATCTGATTAAAGAGCAGCAAATACAGAAGCAGATAGCAGCTATTAAAGAAGAAAGAGATGCTTATTACAAAACGATAGAATTTCGGAACCAATAATTCGAAAGAATGGATAATCAAATACGCAATAAGAAGGATCAGATCATTAATCTGCAGAAGCAACTAGCTGATATGAAATCATCGCGGGACGCTGCGATGGCCAATGACTTCTACTTACAGGAAACATTTTTACAAACCCAAGCCGAAATTTTGCTCACCGAGGCCATAGCCCTAAGCTCTGTTAGAACAGATGCACAACTCCTAGAGCAAGATACACTAAAACAACTACTAGAAACATTAAAGAAAAGATTGCCCGTACATTTAGATTAGCCCAAAACATGTATTTAGAAGGAATAGTCGAAGAATAGTAACCCTGTAAGACTTGCGGGTTCGGGTCCACCGTGCGTGCCAGTGTTAGCCGGCCGCCACAGTGAGACTCGCATAATGGAAATCTTTGTAAAACACGCGTGAAAGGTTGTTACGCGCATTCTTGTAAAAGTTTATATAAAGCAATGAAAAAGAGAGGAGAGACGGGATTTTTGTTGGGAAATTCACCAGACTGTTCGTCTGTGTGTGGTCTGACGTTAGTTAATCTTGTTATTTCTGAGTTGTCTAAGTGACCTGTGTATCTGTTGGTCTGATCTTTGTCTGCATTCGTTCTGGTTGATAGTCGTGCGGTTGCAAACTTGTCCCGTTTCAGCAACCCATCTGCCGTATGTCCGACGTTCTGTCTGTGAATCCTTGCTGGAAGTATGGTGTTATGTATTGGGCTAACTGATTGTCTGGAGATGATCCACCAGATGGTTAACAAGTTCTGTGCGTAAAAGATAGTAGTTCTGGCACCATGGGGAGTACGTTGTTTTAATGTTTACTCTGTCGTGGTATGGTAAGTTAATATCACCGTAAGAAGCTTAAGTAGGTACAGATGGTCTTCAGGAATTCGGTCCTTCATGACTGTATTCGCGGTGACGTCGATTGTAGAATGGTTTAATATCTATCTGAACGAGTGACTTGATTCTTGTGCTAAGGACTCCAGCGAATTAAGTATTGAAATAGTTGCGCATAAGCGAATCTTGTTAAGTTCCAATGGACCCCTGTATCTGACGTAGTTGTACTGGGAAAACTAGTATAGGGCCTTTGTTCTTACAGACCCCTTCCACTCCCAAGAACCCAAGGACCAGGTAAAACGCACTTCCGATAGTTGGAAAAGGCGCTTTACTCAATCACCCGATCAACAATGTCAAGGAGATCACCTCATTCGTGATTGCCCAATGCCTGCACCTACACAACCCCAATTGGTAAGCATCCAGGGCTTTTGTCAAGATTGCGAAAAGGAGCATCTCTTACGAGATTGCCCAAAGAATCCCAATAATATGCCAAAAATCACTCCAATTAATGTTATTGGGTTAGTAGTAGACGCTACAGGAAGTGTAACTTCCACTGCACCAGTACATGTGGTCACTAGAGCTCAGGCTTTGTAGCAGAACCAAGGGTTAGGCCAAGAAAAGAGTGGAGAGGTTAGTGAAACTGAGAGCATAACCAAGAGACGATCGAGAGCCTGGAAGGATAGCCGAGAGAGAATGAAAAGAAAATGGTCCAAAAAGATGAGCGACTTAGAAGAAAGCATAAGAGAAACAAAAGCCAAAATTGTTGAACTCACCTCTCAAACAAACTCTCACATACCACCACCACCTTCATTCCTATCACCATCTAACCCACCATCTTTCCACCCACCTCAGACCATCCCACCACCCCCTAGAGTAGGATCAGTATTAGCTGACCCCACTCCTGAAGACATAGACATGATGCTTAAGGCATATCAGGCCAGAATCCAAGAAGGGCCAAATGTGACGGATCATGACAAGTGCTACCTAGATCTGACTTAGAGATAGAAAGAACCAAGCTTTGCGCAAAAATGGTCGCATTGGCTCATACCATGTTTGAAGCCAGTCGCCTCTTCAACTACTCTGGCTCAGCTAAGACACAATTGCACTTGGATGGACTATTAGAGAAGTTAGAGAGCATAATTTCCAGATCAGCCAAGGAAGAAAAAAACCAAGGAAGAGATGAGGCAAGTAAAAGAATAAGCATTCCCCCACAGGAAGCTTATGTGCCAAATTCCACTGAACTAGACACCTCTTCTTCTATGAATAGATATTCCCCAGAATTCTTGCGAGAGATTCAAGAAGAAAAATGGGCAAAAGAGAGTGAAGTCCATCCTCCCATTGAACTGGTGGATGACGCACATGACCGATTCCCGCAAGATATCCCCTCCATTTATGGAGAGCAGGAGAGTGCACAAAGTCAAGAGAGATTAGACTTTGAGTCTAATTCTTTACAAGAATTACCCCACTTCACAGGCCCATGGGAAGCTAAGTCTACTTGTATGAGAGCACCCACGGTCATGGTAAGAAACGAAGACTCAGTCATACCTAGGAATACGGAGGTAGTGAAAAACACTAAAGTGCAGTGCAACCTCACTTTAGAAGAGCTACTCAAAGTTAGGCCAGAGTTATGGAAACATGTAGCTAACCAAGTGCCAGAAGTAGTGAAACTCCGATCCCAAGTAGGTTCTCTTAGAACTATGCCAGAAGTTCCTCTAGACAAGATAGGAGATATGAGTGAAGGTGAAGAAGGAAACACGTATCTTCCCATTACCCATCAGGGGTACACAACCATGGCAATTCTAGACTTAGGTGCAGGAGTTGCTATTGCTACCACTTCTCTATGGAAGCGTTGGGGCAAGCCAGCACTCAGGCCCACGAGGATGAAATTGCAGATGGCCGATGGTCACATAGAAAGACCCTTAGGTTTGCTGGAAGGAATAACTCTCACTACATGCGGTGTTGAGTTTAAGCATACTTTCGTCATATGTGATTTCAGCAAGAACCATGCCTATGAGATGATTTTGGGAAGACCATTTATGCGACAGCTGCAAGTGGTCCAGGATTGGGGAACCAATTCCTTATATTTGCAGCACTTAGGTGTTACGACCAAAGTGAATCTCAAGGATTACTCTCATAGAGATGTCCCCCCTATCCAATGGAATCCCATCCATAGAGCTAAAGATGATACCGAGTTAGTGCATTCCATAGGATCAGGATCCTCATGGATGCATGAAGACACCCACTTGTGGATGTGCAAAGTGGCAGTAGAAGAGGAGAAAAGAGAAAAAGCCAGAGAGGTAGGTGCAAAAGAGACACATAGATCAATTCAAGACCCAGCCTATGCACCTATAGTGTTCCCTGATGAAGAATTTGAACGTCACAGCTGGGCAGAAATTTTAGCAACAATGGACGTAGCCATCAATGAGGAACAATGGACACCCCGCTCTGATGAGGATGGCTATGACATTTCAGTCTTCTCCATAGAACCAATCATGGGAGATGCAGTTTTAGAAGAATGCGAACCTAGCCCTGATGCTTTTGAGGATGCAAGTGACTCCGATTTAGAGTCAATCATTATGGACCCACCTTTTGCATCAGATGAAGAATACTTCTATGAAGTGGAAGCTCATCCTCAGAGACATGGAGAGCTTACAAATGATGTAAGGTTAGCCACACAAGTGACCCCTAGGGATGAAGGAAAGAAAAGGAAGAAGAGAGAAGTCACACTAGAAGAGGAAGAATCTTTGTTTGAGGTCCCTGAAAACTTTAAAAAGTATGAGATAGACGATAGGAGAGTCTTGGTAAGAATGCCAAAATGCGAGGCACAAGCAGGAGAGGCCTATGATAGCAAAGAAACTACCAAGAAAGTAGTCGTAGCCATAGAAGAAGGAGAAGAAAGATGCACGTACATAGGCCATGACCTGACGGAAGAAGAAGAGCAAGAATTGATTGCTTTGCTAAGAGAATACAAAGATGTATTCGCTTGGAGCTACAAGGACTTGAAAGGTGTAGACCCTGACATATGCTCACACACTATTCCCATGACCTCAGATGCCAAACCCTCTAAACAAAAGCCATACACATATAACGATAACTATGCTGCTAAGATCAAGGAGGAGACAGATAGATTGGTAGAAGCCGGATTCATCTATGAGATTGAGCACACTGAGTGGGTATCCCCCATTGTAGTGGTGCCCAAGAAGAATGGAAAGTTACGTGTGTGCATTAACTTGAAAAAGGTTAATGCAGCCACTATTCGAGATAACTATTCGCTTCCTATCACGGAACATCTCTTAGAAAGAGTAGCAGGCAAGGACGTATACAATTTCCTTGACGGATTTTCTGGCTACAATCAGGTAGCCATTGCTCCCGAGGACCAGCATAAGACTGCTTTTGCCACAGAATGGGGCATATTTGCCTTTAGGGTAATGCCATTTGGCCTTACCAATGCTCCTGTAACCTTTCAGAGACTGATGTGCCATGTATTTAAGGAATTCCTGAGGAAGAATTTGGAGGTCTATGTTGATGATCTCTGTGCTCATTCCAACATTAGGCAGACACATATACCTGAACTCAAGCAAATCTTTGACAAATGCAGAGACTATCAAGTCTGCTTGAACCCCGAAAAGTGTGTTTTCATGGTAAGGCAAGGCAAGATTCTAAGACACATAGTGTCAAAGAATGGCATATCCACCGATGAAGAGAAAGTAAGAGCCATAGTAGAGTTACCTAGGCCAAAGAATTTCAAGGAAGTACAAGCTTTCATGGGGCATTGTGGCTATTACCGATGCTTTATACACATGTACACCATCATTGCCAAGCCACTGTACGGGCTTTTGACCAACTTTGAGTGGACTAATGAATGTGAGGACTCCTTCAATGAGCTCAAAAGAAGACTGTGTTCAACACCAATCTTGACCACACCAGATTGGAATAAGCCCTTCCATGTTCATGTGGATGCATCCAATTATGCTATTGGATGTGTGCTTGCACAACCTACGGGCGAAGGTAATATGGATCTTCCAATTGCCTATGCTAGTAGACAGTTGAATGCAGCTGAACGAAATTATACCACCACTGAACGAGAGGGATTAGGCATGGTATATGAAGTTAAAAAGTTTAGACACTATTTGCTTGCAAATAAGTTTAAATTTTTTACTGATCATCAAGCACTGTTGTACTTGGTAAACAAGCCATGCAATACAGGTAGATTAGTAAGATGGTTTCTCTTACTAATGGAATACGACTTTGAAGTTGTGGTGAGGAAAGGGAAGACTCACTTGAGAGCAGACCATCTCTCTAGGCTCACATCTGGAGAAGCCCCACAAGGAGTATCAGATGACCTTCCTGATGCTTACTTGTTTAATTTGGAAGTTGTACCTCAGTGGGCTAAGCCATTAGTGCCAATATTGACATACGAGCCTAACCACCCAGTCATAAACACTCAAGATAGAGAGGTAGTAAAAGCCCAGAAGTACCATATCATGGCAGGAAGCATGTACAAACAGACAGATCAAGGGATGTTGGCTTGTTGTGTGGAAGAGGACGAGTACGCAAAATGGTTGCAATCAGCACATGTAGGTGCATTAGAGCAACACTACTCAAAGCAAAGAACTTTACAGACACTTAGGAGATTCGGAGTGCATTGTCCTACTATGGAAGCTGATGTCCATAAGTTGCGCAAGGAATGCCCCATCTGCTGCATTAAACCACCAGTGGAACATGCCACTCTCTATCAAGTGTCCATAGTGCCAGATTGGAGTGAACCACTAGTAGCCTTCCTTAGGATGAAAACGTTTCCACAAGATATGACATTGGCCAGACAAAGAAGTCTAGAACAAGAAGCCCTAGACTACTCACTTATTGGTGATAATCTATACAAGTGGGGTAAAGATGGTTATCTTAGATTATGTGTCCACGAGAGTGAATATCTTAAGATCTTGGAAACTGCTCACCAAGGTGTAGCAGGAGGACACTTTGGACCAGATCGGGTGATCAAGGCAATCCTATTTGCAGGACTTTGGTGGCCGACCCTTCACATCATTAGGGTGAAAAACGGCCCAAAAAGGGCCGTGTAAGGATTTCAATTAGTTGTGCTTAATCAGGATTAAAGTTGTCAAATCCTTTAAGAAATTCCGTGTAAGTTCATTTAAAACGTATCTTATGCAAATTTTGAAGAGAGAGAAACTCGTATCATATAATCATGAAAAGTTTGTGTGATATCTTACGCCTCGAAGTTTGTGCTCACCGGGCGCTGATCAAAAGTCAAATTTTCCTCTTGTTCACGGACCTATATAATGTGTGCTAATGAAGTTTTGTGCTTTTTTTCTCTACTTTTCATAGAAAGCCTCTTTCTTCCTTTCACGTCATTTTAGACACTTGCCGGTCATTTTTCATAGCAGACCATGGAGAACGTTAACCCAAATAGTCTCGTTGAGCTTTCAAACAATCGAAATCATTGTGAAAAGTTCCATATCAACATTGCACTTAGTCAAGAGTATGTGACGACAAGAAAAGTATTTCGAAGGGCTCTTCATCCTCCTGAAGTGGATGGATTGCGAAAGGAAGGCAAGAAACATATCGACATATGGACAGATGGATCTGTTTATCCAATTGATCTACAAACTAGAAGGTACCCCCCTTTTCATAATCTTCATGATCTGATTAGATTTGTGGGAGATGGTGAGGATGGTTTACGAGGCTATTGTTCAAGGCTCTGGGATATTTCAAGGAATTATGTACAATACATAAACTGTTTACAAAACACACTACACCAGAAGAATTTACATATGAGGGAGCTAGAAAACAAATTATCCACTTTATCTTCTCAGTTAGAGTCTTTTAAAAAAATGAAAGAAACTCCTATAGGTTTGAGAATGCGGTCAAAACGAGTAAAACCTTTTTTAGATTTGACTGAAAAATCTAGCCAGAAAAAGAAAAGAATGAAAATTGTTAGAGATCATGCGACAAATGTGCTAGGTTTCAATATGTTGAGCAGTTTTGAGCGCATACATTTCTGTAATGAAATTTTGAGTCAAAATGATGTTTTAAGACTATTGAAACTAAATGAAAATACATGCTTAAAACGCTTTGTTTTTCAAAAACTCATGACAGAAATGAATCTTTTACTAGAACCATCTCAAATTCAGAGTATTTGTGATAGTGTCGGAGTGAGTAGGAAAGGTTATAGAGCAATTTCAAAAGTTTGGTGTGAATTTTTAAAATTTAACAAAGTTAGAAGTTTTGGATTGCCTAGACCCCATCATGTAGGAAAGTTTCGGCTTTGCTTGAATAAGAAGATCACATAAGTATTTGGTGAATATAAACATATTCACGGTAACATGCCTTACGAAGTAGGAAAACAAAAGTTACATTTCACTTACAATGCATTTAACAACATATGGATAGATGTTATAAAACTTCAAACATACATGGTTCAGTTCTATAATATAAAAGAGCATGAATGTTCTGGTCTATTGAAATTTATAATCAAACTTGATGAAGCTGAGCTTAAAAAACATCAAAAGATGGAGAGAATAAGCATTGCATTGATGAACAAAGCTTTGGACTATAGCCTTGGGTTGGATACTCCATCTCTCAAAGTACAATCAGAAATGGAGTTATGGTGGGTTGGCTGTGCTCAAGTTCCATCTGAGAGCCATAAAACACTTAAACGGTTATTCTCACATACAAACATTCCAAATGTTATCCAAGGGCATCATGCAGGAGAATTGTTGAATGTCAAAGACTACGGGAACTTTCAAGTTGAGTGGCATTTGAGTGGAGACCTAAAGACACTCAAATGCATGTTTGGTATAAGTGGGAGAGCAAATTCTAAGTACCCTTGCTTGTACTGCATGCAAAGCCTAGGCACAAATGGATGGATTGCTAGAGTTGAGGGTGAAGAGGCTCCTTCTAGACAAAATGTTATTCTTCGTAACTACTCATCTTCTTCAATGATTTGGGATCCCATACTTCCAATAGCATTGACAAATGTACACATATGTACACTACATGCCGAGTTAAGAATCATTGACAAGTTGGTCCATCTTCACTTGGATTATGCATATTCTATCAAGCCTACAACTCTTGCAGATGAATGCATAAAAAAATGTGAATGTCTTCTTTCAGAAATGGGATTTCATGGTGGTGATGTTCATCTAAGAAAAGATCCAAAGCTTTCACAAAATATAGGTGATGTTTTACAGGATGTCTCAATGGGGGGTGCAGAAGCAAAGAGATTCTTCAGCAACCATGATGGCAAACAACTTAATGCCATGTGGAATTCATGGAAAACATTTTGTGAGGTCATGACTAATGTAAAAAGCAAACCAGAAATAGCAAAAAAGAGAATGGAGGTGTGGGTCAAACTAGATAATCTTTTAAAGATCATGAGGTAGCAGGTAACATCAAAAAGTTATGTGACAGATTTCAGAAAGGCGACCACAGAGCTTATAGAAACCATCATAGAGGCATGGGGTGCCAAAGACATAACATACTACTTGGTGAGCTCCAAAGATATTTTATTCAATTTATTTATTTTTAACTGAAATAAAGATCTAATGAGATTCTTCTGCTTTCCAGCATATTCTTCTTGTGCATGGTGCATTCTTTGCAGAAAAAGAACCACTTGCCATGTGGAACACCCAAGGCATGGAAAAATCTCATTATCAAGCAAGGACAAGCTTCTTTAGGTGTACAAGGAAAGGAGGAGGAGGAGTAACAAAGAGCAATGCCTTTAGAGAGCTTTTTGATTGGTTCTTTAGAAGACAATTACAAAGGACCTCATGCCAAATATAACCAGAAGGATATGGCTATCTCCAGACAAAATCATTCTGTATCAATATCACAAACTGAAAAAGACCACATTTCAAACAGAGCTTCTCATACACCTTGACGTCATCTTCCTCAAGTCCAAACACGACCGATGCAAGCGATGAGGCCCAATGGAAAATATCTGATGGGCCTTATCGCTTGCATCGGTCGTGATCGACTTCTGACACTTCTAATGGAGAACTTGGACAAACTGACACAAGATAGAGATTTTGCATCAAGCCCATCTCATCTCCTTTTCCTTTAAATCATGAGAATATATTTTACTACATACTTGACCTCATCTTCCTCTTCAAGTCCAAACACGACCGATACAAGCGATAAGGCCCAACGGAAATTATCCAATAGGCTGTATCGCTTGCATCGGTCGTGGTCATTTTCTCACTAAAAAATGGAGATCTCGGACAAAAACTTTAATTCATATGAATATATCAAACAACATACCTTGACCTCATCTTCCTCCTCAATGAGCTCTTTTGAGTCAATACAAATTGTTCCTTTGTCCTTAGGGACATCCAAGAATGAATAGCCGCGCCCAAATGAGTATATTCCAAGTTGCTTCTGATGCTCATCAAACTCATCATCAGCAAGTTTTGGCTTCTCTGAGATAGCTTTCTCAAAGCATTTTGAAAGAGCTTGTGATAAATCTTTGAATTCTTCATTAGACAAATCCAAATCAAGACGCAAAAATTCCTCTCTTCTTTCTCCTTTCTTATTGATGAATCTCCTTGCAACTTCTTCTGCCTCAGCTATGGCTGCAAGGCAGTAGTCCTCCCTTAGATTGAAAAGTTCCTGAATGTAAAATAGAGGTATGAAGTCTTTCTCAGAGATAAAGTAAAAAGGTAGATTTGGGAGAAGTAGGGACTTCTCAGATACTTGAACTTCTTCAGTTGGCTCCCTTATTGCAGTCTCTGCTTTAAAAGTGGCCACATCAAAATCTTTGACCTGCTCTTCTTCTGCTTGGAGATTGATCTCCTCAACAATCTCCATGACACCTTTCATAGTTTTTGAGCTACCCTCAAGTGTCAGCTCTAAGCAAGGCTCGTCTTCATCATGAACATTTTCCTCCCTTTCAACTGAGATATGATCAAGCCATATCAAGAAAGCAATGTTTAAAGGGAGCAAGCAGCAGTCCTTTTCATGCTCTGGGCATAAATCAAGCTTCCCTGGCAAAGGGGATATCCTTTTGCATTTTCTTGTGATTTTAGTCCTATCTATTGGATCCTTCCCAAAGATGTGAGGATGGACATAGGTTTTCTGAGAAATAGAAAGGATCCTTCCATTGATCAACCCCAAGAAAATCTCCCACTCATCCTTAAGAAAACTTTTTGAGTTCTCTAAGAGTTTTTCAAAATCAATTTTGGGGTTGAATATCGTCATTGCATCAGGAAAATAATCTACACTTAAACCCTCTTGAACCATGAAATCAAGAAGTTTCTCTGATGGAGAGACACTAAGGATCTCATTCATTCCCTCCATCTTAGCTGCAGCTTCTCCTGTATGCCTATTAGGAGAACACAACCGATGCAAGCGACTAGAGCGAGTCAACGTAGGTCAAACGATGAAAATCGCTTGTATCGATCGTGTCGGGGACGAAAGAAAAATACGCATGTAAGTGAGACAAATTCTCTGAAGGTTGAAAGTTTGAGTTTGTGAAGGAAGTAGCTATTTATAGGCGAGGAGGGAAGAAACAGTCGAATGACGTGGACCAATCACAAAGTGCCATGTGGCAAAGTGTATGTTGCTCGATGCAACGGATAGATGATGTGGACCAATCAAATCATGCCACATGGCAAAAGATGTTGGAATTCATAATGGCTATATGACGTGGACCAATCGGGGCATGCCACGTGGCATAATGGTCAACTCAGTTCTGGGACCTATTTAAGCTTCCCTATTCATTTGCTTCATTTTTTTTGTCAACACTTGCCAAGCGTCGAGGTTCCATCGCCACCAAGTTTTTTGGCTACTTCACAATTTCTATAAAGAGCGCTCTCTCCGTAAGGTAATGTGGACACAACCGATGCAAGCGTTTAGGGACATCCAAGATTTTTGGATAACCCTAATTGCTTGGATCGGTCATGTTTTTTAAATAGCATCGAGTCCTTGATCATACCTTGCAAATTTTGGTTTCCTTTGTGTTGCTTGAGTATAACGCATTGTTACCTTTATTTTAACTTCTATTTATTGAAATATGATGATGAATTCAGGGACGACCGATGCAAGCGATGAGGGACATCCGGGCATTTACGGATGACTCTTATCGCTTGGATCGGTCGTGTCTCTAGTGAGACAAATTCTCTGAAGGTTGAAAGTTTGAGTTTGTGAAGGAAGTAGCTATCTATAGGCGAGGAGGGAAGAAACGGTCGAATGATGTGGACCAATCACAGAGTGCCATGTGGCAAAGTGTACATTGCCCGATGCAACGGATAGATGATGTGGACCAATCAAATCATGCCACGTGGCAAAAGGCATTGGAATTTGCAATGGCTATATGATGTGGACCAATCGAGGCATGCCATATGGCACAATGGTCAACTCAGTTCTGGGACCTATTTAAGCTTCCCTATTCATTTCCTTCATTTTTTTCTGTCAACACTTGCCAAGAGTCGAGGTTCCATCGTCACCACGTTTTTACGCTACTTCTCAATTTCTATAGAGAGCGCTCTCTGCGTAAGGTAATGTGGACACGACCGATGCAAGCGATTAGGGAAATCCGAGATTTTTGGATAACCCTAATCGCTTGGATCGGTCATGTTTTTTAAATAGCATCGAATCCTTGATCATAGCTTGCAAATTTTGGTTTCCTTTGTGATGCTTGAGTATAACGCATTGTTATCTTTATTTTAACTTCTATTTATTGAAATATGATGATGAATTTAGGGACGACCGATGCAAGCGATGAGGGACGTCCGGGCATTTACGGATGACTCTTATCGCTTGCATCGGTCGTGCCTCTGATAGTGGAAAGATTCATTGATCATAGCTTTTTGAGAGTAAGTTTTGACAGTGGAAAGAGTCATTGATCATAGCTTTTTGAGAGTAAGTTTCCACTTTTCCTAATTCCTTGCCTAAAGACTCTGATTTTGTGCAGAGTATGGCTAGAACCAAAAAGACAGCAAGGAAGTTGTACCCTGAGGGTCAGGGCCAAAATGCCAAGGGGGAAAATGTCCAAGAGCAAAATTCCTAGAAGGTTCAAGCCAATGTGCCAGACAAGCCTTCAAAAAAAAGGGTCAAGTACCATGTAAAGTCCTTGAGGGAAATTAGAAGAGCTCAAAAGTCTGTGGGATTGTTGATCCCAAGACTTCCATTTCTGAGAGTTGTCAAGCAGATCTCAGCCAACCTCTGTTCTTTGATGAAGACCTCATCCTTTGTCAATGTGAGGTGGCAAACTCAAGCACTGCTATGCCTGCAAGAAGCTGCAGAGGACTTTGCTATTGATTTTATGAATGATGCCTACTTATGTGCTGCTCATTCTCATAGGGTATCACTAATGGCGAAGGATTATGTTATTGTTTCAAGAATAAGATATAAATTTGATAAAGCTCTGGTTCCTATTGATCACCATGATAAAAAATTCTTCGATATTTTAAATATACCTCTAGCTCGAGCACCCAAAACAACAGTTGTCATTGAAGAGATCAACGCTCAAGTCACTCATGATCATGAAACTAGAACTGTAGCAAATAGTGAGGAGGAGAGGAAAAAGCAGGGATTATTTACAGAGGAAAGTGTCATCTTAACCCAGATTCAAAAGTTACAGAAAGCAAATAAAGAGCTCCTCAAGAAAGGAGATGGGCAGGTAATAGTTAATTTTGCAATGCCATGGCAAAATGAATTGTTTCTTGACATTAGACCTGAAGACAACAAAATGTTGAGGGAGCTTCATGTTGAAATATCAGATAGTGTGGTCAACCTTTCACTCAGGTATATCTAGAGGCCTTAAAATGCTTTTATTTTGCATAATTTCCTAGTTCCTTAACTGCATTTTTATTTCTTGATTTGTAGGGTTCTTCTTCAACAATGTGAAGAAGCGGTTCAAAGAAAAGTATTTATTTTAGATCCTCTGGTGACACACTGTTTTTTGCATAAACATGGAGATGCCAATTCCTTTCTACAGGATTTTAGAGAATAGGTAGAATGTGTTATTTACCCATATATTGAAAAGTAAGTATTCATCTTCATTTTGGAAACATATTTGTTTCATTTAAGAAAGTATATTTACATGCAACTCATTGAAAGGGGCCATTGGACTTTGATTATTGTGGACTTCAATGCATATCAAGCTCTTTTCCTCAATTCTCTTCCATCACAGCATGGGAATTGCAAAGTGTAAGTTACTATACATTTTGTTGTTCTCTATTTCAAAGCCATGCCATCCATTCTGATTTTCACTTTATAATGCAATGCTGCAAAGCTTCTCAAGATGCATATTGATCAGAATTTTCCTGGAATCGCTAAAATGAATGAACAAAAGCAATTTGGATACAGCCAAATTCATGTGCCATTGCAGAGAGACTCAACATCATGTGGCTGGAGAGTGATTGCAAATGCTGTAAGATTCTTGGAAGGAAGGTTCTACACACCTGAATTGAATTTATCAGACTACCCAGATGCATGGATCATCTTGATCAGAGAGAGAGCAATAAATAGTATCATGAAACATGCAATCTGCGCACATGATCCAGACTCACCTCCACCCCCTCCACCTGATAAAAAACAGTCTGAAGATAAAAAGAAAGGGCTTCCTCTTCACTCACCATTAAAGCATGGGAACAACAAAAAGAGTCAAGCTGAAAGCTCCAAAAAGGGACAGAAGCAACAGAGAAACCAGGGCTCCAAAAAGGATAGAAAGGGTTAAATCATTTTTGAGTCTTAGATTGAAATCAATTGTAAAACCAACCAAGGTTGGAAGATTTATTTATGTACAAATTGTATGTACTTATGCCAATCTTCATCTGGAAGATGGTAACTGTAACCGTATTTATTTGCCTTTACAATATTTATATGTTTGAGAAATATACAGTTGTATTGAACCTCTTGAGAGTTAAACAAAAGTTCATTGCATGGTCCAATTAAATTTGTTCATGTCACAAATATGAATGCATTGTGGGTTTCTTACTTCATTCTTGTTGGAAAGTTTAAACTGGAGAAGATACAGAAGGACATAAAGAATTAAGAGAACATGACCGATACAAGCGATACGGGGAATCAGAGAATTTTGGATTGCCCCTATCGCTTGCATCGGTCGTATTATCCATTTCATCGCTATTGCTAGTTGTTTTTATACTCGTGAGTCAAATCTTTACGCAAGGTCACTTCTTGAAGTCTCTCGCGGTAGGTTGCTAACACGACCGATCTAAGCGATAAGGGCCATCCGACAATTTCAAATTGCACTAGTCGCTTGCATCGGTCGTCTTCACTTATCTCGTCTCCTCTGTTTTATGCCTTAAGACATGCTCTTCTAATATTGAAATACCAAAACTTGGATTGGAATTTGCACCAGGTTCTCCACACTCTCTTATATTACTTGTTATGTGTACCATGATAATTTCTGTTGCATTACTTGAGGACAAAAAAGTTGGATAGAATCAAATTATTTAACTGAGACTAATGTGCACCTTTGATAGACTATAATTATTAAATTGAAATTAGATATTGAATTCTAGATCTCTTGTTCATCTAGAATTAACTTATGCAAGTTCCTGTATAATTATTTCTTAGTTGGAACCTCATCAGAATGTTAAGATTAAACAAATAAATGCCAATATGAGTTTAGATGAAGGGGGATAATTGAAGTCATCAATTCACTCCTGCAAAAAAAAATCAATGGAAATATGAAATTAAGGACCTAAAAAATATCTAAGGATGTCTTGGTTTATATTCTTATCATTATACAATAAGAACCTCATCAAAATCTTGAAAGTAAATTTAAAAATGCAAATATGACTATAGACATTTAAAATTAATAATTTAACACACATTGTTTGTAACCATCCTGCAAAGAAAATTCAATGGAAGTATCAATAGAAGCTTCTATTAGATGAAGATACATTATGTAAGAATGTCAGGGTTAACTTGTTACAATCTTAAAGGTTGGAACTTAATCACCCTTGGTGGCAGGCAACTTATGCAAGATAATGATTTCTCTGATCTAATGTTAACTATTGCATCATCAATTGAGAATCTACACTGAGATGATACCTCATCAAGGTATTCTAGAAGCTCCCTTACATTTCTGAGATTCCAATTTGCCGTGACAATTATTTTCCTTGATTGAAAATCTGGATGAATCAATACTTCTAACTCAAATTCTGGACAGCTCTCCTCTCAGTCCAAGGCTATCCAAAGTCCAAGCTTTTTTTTCCACCTTCTATAGTCATATCCTAGAACCAGAGATTGTCGACATATCTGATATGAGATTGAAAGAGAATTGGGACTAAATTTACATACAATAATGTCACCTAGCTTTTGAACTTCTTTGCTATCCCATTCCCTACCTAAAACATCATCAATCTCTGAAATAGAGACTCTCCTATTCAACCACATTGTTTTTGTTTTCTGTAATAACATGTTTTTAAAGCATGCTACAAAGACATGAATAGGCAAAAACCATTGAATCTTTATCCTTCTCGAAATTCGGCCTGCTGACATTGCCTTTTGGATGTCAAATTTAATTTTGCAGAGAAAACTTGAAACTGTTGAATGATCAGGAGCATCCCAATCTAATGAAGAGATGCAAGGACCAGGTACATGTACAAGAATTCCATAAGAACTCCTCCCTGACGGCACTTGATAATCTGCATAATGGACAAATAACTCTATGCTATTGAAAAATTGAACAGATTTGTCTGCATACATGAGTTTTGCATATTCCTTATGAAGAACTCTGAATGTTCCTGTTAAACATTCAACAGGTTGCCATTCCACAATATTGGAAGGAAAGATATTTGCAGTACAAAAACATATGTTTTATTATACAAAATCAACTAGAATGATAGAAGAGCATTGTCAAACTTCACTTACAGTACGAAGGGAATTGCAGATGATTTTCTAGAACAAGATCCTTAGCGGTGTACACATGTTGTACTCGTGCAAACCAACCGCATCTCTTCAATTTGAAACTAAGAATACATCCCTTCCAATGGTTTCTTGTGTTGTCTCTTTCGGCACGCTTGACTTTATGGGCACCTCTACAGCTAGGAAGCATAGTTACCCAGTCATTTACTTTCACGGAAAGAGGTTTCCACAAAGAATCCTCTCTTCTGTTGTAAACCTCACATGAAGTTACGCGATTGGAAGGACGATGAGAAGAAGAAGCCATTTGAACTTAGGAGAAGAAGAATGTTCAAAGGGAGAAACCGACGTTCACAAATTTTGGCAGTATTTATAGAGAAAAAGGCTTTGTACACGTGGAAACTTTTGATTTGATGTAAACCCTGTCGCTGAATGATCATGACATTTTGTGAACCCAAAAATATTTCGTATCTTTTAAAATCAATTCCTTCTTGGAAATTCGAGAATATGCTTTGTGTAGTGTGCAACAATATCTTTTTTTGCATCAAACCAAAAAATTGTACACTGAATACGAGAATCTTCATCACTTTAGCGGCGCTTTGAGAGAAAATTGTATTAAAAAAAGAAATTCTCCATACGATTAAAAGAGACAGCAATGTTATATTCTTGTACATGTGGAAAGACGCTATTTGTCAATTTCCTTAATCTCTCATTAGCAAACAACCCCTTTTTGGCCGTTTTTCGCCCTAATGTGGACACACATACCTATGTGAAGAGGTGTGATGTCTGTCAACGAACTCAATATCCTATACACAAAGATGAGATGCCTTTGAAACCTATGATGGGTGGACGTGCATTCTCTAATTGGGGAATAGACTTTGTTGGTCCTATTAATCCCCCAGCTAGGGGTTCACATGCTGAATATATCATTGTGGCCACAGACTATCTAACCAAGTGGGTAGAGGTAAAAGCTACGATGAAGAACGATGCTCAAACGACGGCTAAGTTCTTATTTGAGAATGTATTCACAAGATACAGGCTACCTATAGAGCTAGTCAATGATAGAGGGACTCACTTCTTGAATGAAGTTATTGAAAATATGCTCCAAGAGTTCTTGGTAGTACACAAGAAGTCTGCCCCCTATCACCCACAAGCTAATGGGCAAGCCGAAACCACAAATAAGATTCTATGCAATGTGTTGACTAAATTGGTGAATAATAAACGCTTTGATTGGGACAAACAGTTACACCATGCTGTTTGGGCATACAGAGTTGCCTATAAAACGGTACTCCAAGCCACACCCTTTCAGATGGTGTTTGGTCAAAATGCAGTGCTACCATTGGACTTCTTGATACCTACATTGAAAGTAGCACAGGAGCTTGAGTGGACGGGTCATGAACTCTCTTCGAGAATTTTTGACCTTGAACGATTAGGTGAAACAAGACTAAGAGCTGCAGCAGGAATATATGCAGCTAAGAAAAGACAGAAGGCATACTTTGATGCCCATGTGAAGGATAAGGGCTTGGAAGCAGGAGATCTAGTTTTAGTCTACACGTTGAAACAACATGCGAGCAAACTAGAAAAGCGTGGTTATGGACCTATGATCATTAATAGGATCTCAAGTAGTGGAGCAGTTCAATTAGCTACTCTAGAAGGTGATGTTCTCCCTAGTTACATTAGCGGATGCAGAGTCAAGTTTTATCAGGAACCCCTTACGGAGGAAATGTTAAGTTGACTCAATACTGCAAGGAAACGTAAAGAAGAGGAAAAACGAATTCGAGAAGAGGCACAGGCAGAAGCATTGGAACGCATCCGAAGAATGAAATTGAGAAGACAGGGCAGAGATCAACCTAGGACCGACGCATATGCAGATCCAGTATATCCTATGGCTATGTATGAAGTTTCAGGTATTAGCTCTCATAGAATAGTTGATCGACGTCCTTTTGTGACTTTAGAGATAGGACAAGGAATGAGTGCAAGGACTGTAAGAGCCTTGATTGACTCAGGTGCAGCCACTAGTGTCGTTAAACTTTCTTACTGTCGAGAGTTGAAATTAAATGTCAATCCTATGGAAGCATATCTCATAGGATTGGGAGGCGTGGAAACCCCTTGCATGGGCGAGATGGAACTTCCCCTCTCCATTCAAGATGTTCTAATGACAATTAAAGTACTAGCATGTCAAGATGAGGATCTCACTGAACCTCTTGTCTTGGGTCAAGACTGGATCTATGATCATGCAGTCAACCTAAACCTAAGAAGTGGACTTCTTCAGGTATGGGTAAATCAGAGTCGAATTACAGTTGAATTAGACAATGGCGCACTCAAGGAACTAGGAAAGGCACAAGCTCCTGGTCCTTCTAGGAGTACACATGAAGATGACCATGCTATTCTTGTCCAAAACTATGTGATGCAGAGGGATGATTATTGCAACACAGAAGTCAAGGATGCAAGGGAACTCCCTTCTTTTCCAAAGGCCATCGGGATGCAGCAACCAAAGACAGATAAAAGGCAGAAGAAGCAGACGACTTATGCTCGAAGCCAAAAGAAAATACGAAGCACGGTGTCTCAACCATCAAACCAAGTGTGGGTGCAGAAAGGCCAGCGTCCTATTGCGGGCAAGCCACAACAACTAGCTCAACTTCCTATTAGTGATCAATGACATGAAAGTGAAATCTATCTAGGTACCCAAGAAGTCGATGAAGGCTGGCCCACAATCAAGACAAATTTGGGTGCCTAAGGCTTGCTTGCGGGCTCAACTAGTCACACACAGATCGCACCATGTACAACAGGGTTCACTCACTCGAAGAGCCGATGCCCAGTCTCATTCAATACACACAAACACACATTGACACATGAGCACGAGCGGAATCACTTGTAAATGGGACCCTATAAAGCATCATTTCCAAGCAGACACTCTCATAAAGCCCTCTAGAGTCTCCACAAAACCAGAACCTAAAGTCATTCACTGTGTTTGGCAGCCCAAAGCTTGTAATAAACCCCTCGATCCCATTTGTACATTCATCTCCACCTACTAACTGCATCATTCTCAAACTGCATCTTTTCACTTAGCTCATAGGACTAACCACACACACAATCATTGCGCACTCACTGATCCACTAACTCATCATTCACTTCATCTTAATGTTGTAACGGGGAAAAAAATTGTTGTACCTTGTCCTTTACAATGTTAATGCATGCTTCTATATTCTCAGAGAACTAGCAAGCAAGCTGTAACATGGCAGAAACCGGAGGCACCAGTTCCCAGGCAGGGTCTAGCGCCCAGATAGTGGACATTGAAACCCTCCTTCTGGAACCACAACTCACTGAGAGACCTCAAGAACTTAGAGATGTGCATGTGCTTCCTATTCAAGACCCGCCTCAGGGGCACACTTCTCAAGTGGCGAAACACGCACATTGGTTGAGTGATGTTGCAGGGCCATTGGGAGACGACACCTACTTTTGGGAGGCAAAACTTAAGTTTAATGGCAAATGGGGAAGATATCACTTCTTTACCCGCGAATTTGAGAAGTATCAGAATGCAGAAGTAATGCGATCAGTATGGACCAAAGCGGGCTTGGATGGCTATTTCCGGGCACATCTACCTAAGCCAGATTTCCTGCGCTGTTCCTACTTTATCAGTACCATCATCCCTAGCAGGGCTAAAGGAGGCGATAGTACCTTTGTGCTACCCTCATTGACACCAGGCCACGAGCTCAAAAGATTCAAACTGACCCTCAACCTAGTACGAGAAGCATTGAACATGCAAGGTATGCATATTCCCACTGAGAAAGAAACAATGATTCCAGGCAGGATGAAGCACAAGGATCTCAACAAATTGAAGGACATGGTGGCAATGACACCAACCATCGCTCTCCACCTACGAACGATCATGTAGCACTTCGCTTTCCCCACCCAAGAACGCTTCACAATGCCACCAAAAAAGATCTGGTTCAGCTTGTACTTGGCAGAGACAGATAATCTCACCATCAGTATGCCACACTGGATCATTGATCAAATCCACCTAGCCTATCAACGATGGAATAAGAAACAGAAGAATGTGCTTCATGGATGCTGTGCTCTGACAAAAATAATTTACAGGTGCTTAGCTTACGACGTGCCCATTCAAAGAGCACTAATATGGTCTAGGGCCCAAGAATTCCAAAGATGGCTATCAACGACGGGTCCTCCATCGAAGAAAATGAGAGGGGGAGTGCAATTACCATGTGCCCAAGCGAGGGGAGCCACCACCACACCAGAGGTGACCCCTCCACAAACGCGACGTGTCCGACCATTTACCATTCACCTACCCAGACCAAGTGCAGAAGGACCGAATCTGGTGTTCCCTCCGATTCCATCGGACTTGGAGTTCCCACAAGGCTACACCCTAGCCGATCTAACAGATGAAGAAATTGCCCGCATGATCAATGAGTCTAACCAACAAGGACCACAACCCACTACTACAACTTCAGCCCCGACCCAACCGGAAGTAGTAGAAGTAGAAGAGGATGAAGAAGAGACAGACGAAGAAGAAGCAAACGAGGAGTATGATCAAGAATATGACGAACTTTCAGAACTAGCAAGTGCCCCAGCATACTCGGCCCAAATAAAAAGATTGTATGAAACCATGAAGCGAGTCCAAGACCAACACAAACTGTCGCTCAAGACAAGAAAGGTGCTCATGAGCCAAATGTTAGCCAAGGAAGGCGTGGATGACATGTTTATTGAATCAATGAACCTGCACGCAGACGCGGTAGGCTTAGATGAAGCCGTTCATGCAGCTAGGAGATAACACACAAACAGAAGAACATCAGGTGGAACCACTGTCACCACACACCTCACCTCTCACTACACAACTCACCTCACCACATGGCACTACCACCCCCATTTCCGCCATTACCACATATGTCATGGGAATTCCTCCCTCTCCCGGCATCCAATTCGGAGGAGTTACCATGCCCACTTTCACAACACTATTCACGAACATCACATCCACCCCACCCATTGTCCCCATCTACACAATTACACACACGTTTGACACCATGGAAACATCACCAGCCACAACACCACTCCCTCCCCCCACGCGGCCTCAATCTCCCATACCCCCTCCACCCACCTCACCACTTGACTCCACATCATTCACGACTCCCTTTCCCTTCCCCATTCCCCCTACATCCTCTCCTTTCCCTGGATTCTTTAATGTAAATAATGTGTTTTCGACGTTACATCAATGTGTGTACCAACTACAGGGTGAGTATCAGGCCCTCGAAGACCGTCATCGCCAACTAACTACGAATCACCAACAACTATAGAGGAGGCTTACAACTATAGAAGACGAAAACGTAGACCTCAATCAATGCTATACCACACTCGAGCAGGCCCATCAAACCCTCCTAGAGACACCCCAACCATCACAATTGCAAGGCGTCAAACAACTAGAGGCTTTACTTGAAGTCTACCAAGCAGATAATCTAAGAGTATGACGTAATTTGACCCTACTCAGAAAACACATGGCTACCGCCCTTGAAGAGAACAAGCGCCTACAGAAGCAAAATGAAGAAAACCTAGAAGCCGCAATGGAAGGCTCCCCCCACGAGATCGACCCAGAACAGTTTAAAGCAGTCCCCTCAGATACAATGAAGACAATCCTCGAAAGCTATGCCGATCTATTAGAAGCACATGATGATTTGTAAAAGGAACGGGATGCGCTACGCCGCCAGCTCAGAGAACAGGAGGAACAACCCAAGGTCATAGAGACAACCTCGACTTCAGAGGAGGTCAAGGCATTAACGGAACAGGTGGCAGAGCTGCAGAAGAAGTTACTGGAATATGAAAGACAACCCTCTCTAGTTATAGAACCAGAGCCAGATGAATTGGTACCCATTGAGGTGGATGAGTCGTATGAGGAACCATATGTTCCTATGCCAATGCCAGGAGGTCAGCAAACCTCAGAAGGAATGGACACCCTAGAAGTCGAAGCACCCGAATGGCTTCAGACACTCGAAAAGACAGCTAAAACCCATGAAGATCGAGTGGGAGTCCAAATCCAATCAATGGCTAAATTAGAAGACACTATCATAAAGTCAGAGTATTTCCGAAGTATGTCTCATCACAGATGGATAGGCACCAACGATGATCAGTATGTGCCATATTGTGTACTCTTGGCAGATTACAACACAGAGATTCGACAACGATGTGGCAAGGCTCCAACATTTGCCACACAATTCGGCCCTGATGATATCCCGGAGAGTGCTAAAATAGGATCCATTCATCAACCCACCTAGCGGATACGACTTCTAGAAACTTATCCTGAAATGCTTTGTACCTAGAACAACATGCCGCTATTTATCAAATACAACCCTTGTTATGTTCCAGTCCTCCGAAGACGCACATGGCCTGAGTTTACCATTGCTGTAAAGAACATCAAAGGCTATGCAAAGTGGTTAAATTATGTCTATCTAGCACCTCCACAAGGACCTCCCACAGTTGCTTATATGATTTCTATAATCCGTCACTAGAGCCTTCGACTACGGAACACACTTGATGTGATGGCACAAATGTGCATGAAAATCTTTGAATTAATGCTGATCACATTCAGGACATTCAAAAACATCAAGGACCCCCATTTCTCAGGAGTTGGCTTCACTACAGGCAACCAAGACCTGGTATATGACATGAGCACTACCCCCTCAATAAAGCGAGGACATGTTCATCATAGGGTTCTTGGAATATCACTCAGAAATATTTGTACCCATGCCCTCACATCCCCTCCAACTATTCGCTGTGGAGAGGACCATCCACTCAGATCAACTGTGGGTGCCCCATCCAGACGTCACAGGTCCAGTGGATTGGGATGCATTTTTTACAGACCTAGCATGGGGAGTATGATTAGAAGAACACCACCTTGCTTCCGATGTGGTTCAATATTATGTCCGACGCTCAGCTAGACAAGGGTCTGTCAGAGACGACAGACGCGAGAGAGGGGGGGGTGTTGGCAGCAGCAGTCAAGGCACTGAAGGACTCACAAGACAAGGAAGCCAAAGAAGGGAGCCAGAGCGGAGAGAAGGCACAAGAAGACTAAGTAGTCACCGAAGATCTGGCAAGTAGGCCATTCAAATTTTTCCAAAACAACATCTTCATAACAATGATTCTCATCACTACAAATCATTGTAAATACCATTTCACCTTTTTGTAACTCCATTTTGTGCAAGCCGAGGAGTCCTCAAGCTTGAGGAGTATTAGAAGTATTGTCGTACCAATTTTCATTATTTTTAGACTTCGTTTGAGCCTCCAAATAGGCCCTAGAACCTAATTTTTAACTAGGCCGGACACTAGGTGGACGGGGCCAAAAGCTAGTCAAAAACTATAAATAGAGCTAGAGAGCTCATTTTTGAGGTTAGCTTGTGATAGATTTGAACTTGTATGAGCATTTTGGAAGTAATCTAAAAGAACTCCATTGTCTCTCTCTTTGTCTTGCTGTGCGTGCGCATGTGTGTGTATGTGTGTGCATGTTGGTGTGTTTCTCACTCACGCACTTGTGCCTTCACTTGCTCGAGGTCATCATACCATCCTCACGTCTTCCCGGATTGACATTAAAGGAGGTGCTACTCATCATTGAGCTACACCATGTACCTCGTTTGCTCAGTGATAATCAGAGTGCCATTGCTTTGACTAAGAATCTAGTCTATCATGCAAAGACCAAACACATTGAGGTGAGCTATCACTTCATTAGAGATTTCTTAGCCACTGAGCACATTATTCTTGAGAAGTTTTACACTCGAGATAATGCTACAGATGCTTTGACTAAAGTTCTACCACAGGATAGCTTTCGACACTATTGTCACATGATGGGGGTTATTTGATTCATGATCTTACACAGTCACTTGTATATTGTGTAACATGCCCATCCGGTGGGAGGTAGAGTTTGTATACTTACACTCACATATTCTTTATCATTCTTTATTTTTCTCCCATAGTTAATTTGGCCATATTGGCCTTTAGGGGGAGATTGTCACCGTTGGTGTCCATGTGAAAGGCCAAATGGCCACTAGGCACTTCTTTGTATATGTTCTTTAATAAAACATATAGTGGCCTAGTCAGCCACAAACTGCAAGTTCAACCACATTTGTAACACCTAAGAAATTTGTGTTCATGCCCCCTATGTACTATGGTTGTCCGCATATTCTGCAACCTCTATGCAGAGTATCATGTGCAGTACTTGGAGCTCAGTTTTTTACTCCGAGGATATCATCGTGGAGCTCTTGAGAAGGAGAGTGCACTATGGTTCTCACCATCAAAATACTTCAAGATTATCCTGAATAAGTACATCACTCACCACTTTAACTTAGGTACTTCCCCATTCTTAGCTTGCTAAAGAGCTATGAAAGAAATCCGAAAGCTTTTCAATCAATATAAAGGACTTTAAAACTCTAGCAAAGAAAATGGAAGGATGATGATACAAAGGGAAATTGAAAGGCAAGATGTTTTATAAATCATGTGTTCGAGAGGCTAAATATATGGACCCTAAAGTTTAGAGTATGATGTATATTTGCCTTAATATAGCCCTTGAATTACCCTTTGTACATGCGTGAACCTTTGGGCTGAACCCTTGGTCTTTACCCTTGGGATATTTATTCATATGAGATCCCAGATGAATGGTTCTAAACCTTAGGCCTGATTTATCCTAAGTTGCATGAACCTTTTTCTTGGGAGAAGCTCCTCTAAGTGCCACCTCTTGGATTTTGAGGTCTGCGAAAGCATGCAAACAACAAAAAGAACAAGAAGAAGCTTGGAGCACAACATAGTATATTGAATGTATTACAAAGATAAGTGACTCAATGGGTTATAGGTGTATATACAACCTGAGGGAAAAAACCTCCTAAAGAGGGAAACAATGCCACGGTAGTCCTAGTGTGTTCAAACACATCACTACCAAAATATATCAACAAATCCCCCCCTAGGAGTGATGTGGTGAACAAGGAGCTAGCACTCATGTATAAGGAAGTGCCAAGCTATGTGGAATCAATCCACAAAAGGAGGTAAGCCCAAAGTTTTCTAGAAAGCTTCAAACTTCTCCCTAGGTAGAGCCTTTGTGAAAAGGTCTACAAAATACTCCTATGTGGGCACAGATGCCAAACTGGTCTCTCAAGCAAGGAATCTCTCCTTGATATAGCTAGAGTGCACCTCAATGTGTCATGGACAAAGGAAACCATCTTGAATCTTAGATCCCATGTGAATCCTATATCTCATGATTGGTTCAAAATTCGGAGAAACCAATGGTTCCATTGCATGCAGAACATGCCAAAACCCTAAGATCGAGTGTCTTCTTGCTCGATTCTAACATCCAGAGTCCGTGCTTCGAATTGATGACATCATCAATTCATAACCGCCCTTGGAAAACCTATGTAAGGAGGGGTTGGCCACATTCATTCTCTGTCTTGCCAATACCAGTCTTGGGAGCTCAAGGAGTCGTGACCGTCAAGTAAGTACTCTCCAAGTTCAAGTTCCAGTTCTTGTCTTGTTCCTTGTTCCAGTCATGTCTAGTCTAGTTCTTGGACATCCTGTCTTATCCTCTTGTAATCTCGTAGTACGAGATCTTGTCGGGTTCTTTCTTGTATCTAGTTCATCTCCCAGAAGGGAGGTCTTGTAATCCAGATATCTTGTCTCATACTAACCATCCCGGGTTGTGGGATATCCTGTATCATCTCTAGTCTACTTTTGCATACCTATTGGTCTCGAGTTGTGGGATGTCTTGTATTGGATACATCTTCTAGTATTATTTTCCCTATGTGGGTGTTCTTGTAATCATAAGTGTATTTCTGAAATCTTGTCTAGTGAAATCAGAGAGCACAATCTAGTGCTTCCCTGACATTTTGGCAAGACCAGCTTCTATCCAAGACCAAGCATCATGGAGAATGCTTATGAGCAGATTATAACATCACTTCAGAGTCTCCAACAACAAGTCAAAGACCTAACTCATCGACAGACACAAGTCGAGATGGGACATCTAGTGCATGTAGGTGCACTCCTTCAAGAATTACAAGAACGAATCGGGAGTCTTCAAGCAAATCAAGGGAGCGTTCAAGTGAATCAACGACCTAATACATCATCTATGAAGGAACCCAATATTTGCATGCCAAAAAAGTTCGATGGGGATCGCACAAAGTTTTGTGGATTTCTCCAGCAAGATAAATTGTACATCCGTATGCAACTGATAGATACCCTAACGAGCCATCCAAGGTCAGGTTTATTGGAACCTTGCTCTGTGGCCAAGCATTATCATGGTTTGCCCCAGTCTTGGAGAAGAACATGGTAGTACTCCAGGACTATGAGGGGTTTCTTTGAGAACTCACCGCCACATTTGGGGATGCAGACACAAGTTGAGCAACAAAAACAAAACTTTGGAAGTTACATCAAGGTAAGTGCCCTACCTCTACCTATGCATCTGAATTTAGGCAGTTGATATGTGATCTCACTTGGCATGAAGATTATTTCATAAGCCAATTCAGATGGGGTTTAAGAGATGATGTGAAGGGCCTTTTGCTCACGATGCTAGATGTTAAAACATTGAATGAATATATCATGCAAGCTATTCAATGTGATAATCGACTTTTTGAAAGGAAATTAGAAAAACAAGCAGAAGAAAGACCTCGTCAATGGAAAACCTTCCAGCCCACTCCTAAAGATGAGTCTACGCCTGAACCTATGCAAATAGATGTAACTAGGTTTCAATCTCTAACACCAGAACAGAAACAAAGAAGGAGAGTTAATAAGTTATGTCTCTACTGTGGAAATCCTAGACATAATTAATTGTCCAAACAAGAGAACAAACTCTAGAATCTGAGTCACCCTTGTGGAGCAGGAAAACGAGGAAGTCCAGTTGTAAAAGAGATGGATGACCTCTAGCATCTGGGAATATGATCATGGAAACCACACCATTAAGAGTACACCTTGGTGACCATGAATCCCACATATGTTTCAATGTAATATCGAGCCTAGCATATTTAGTTATCATTGGAATGCCTTGGTTAAAGCAGCATAATCCAGACATTAATTGGGAAAAGAATAAAATCACCCGTTGAGATATCCAGAAGAACCTAACATATGTCGGAGCCAAAGCCTTCATACATGCCGTAAGGAACGAACCTACATATATGATCTATGCCATACCAGCTCCAGAATCCAAGAAAGATGACCCAAAGCAGCTACCCCATCAGTACAAAGGCTTTGAAGATGTTTTTGAAAAGAAGAATGCAGATATCCTTCTAGAGCATAGACCTTATGATTGTGCCATAGAACTTCAAGAGGGAGCACAACCGCCCTTTGGACCAATCTATAGACTATCCCAAGAGGAACTTGCAGAACTACGCAAGAACATTGATGAGAATCTAGCAAAGGGGTTTATCAAGCACTCAAAGTCTCTAGTAGGAGCTCCTATTTTATTTGTAAAGAAGAGGGATGGGACTCTCCGGATGTGTGTAGACTATCCTGGACCAAATAAAGTCACTATAAAGAATAGATACCCTCTACCACTCATATCAGAGCTCTTGGGACACCTTGGAAAAGCAAAATTCTTCACGAAGATTGACCTTCGAGGAGCTTACAATCTTGTCCATATCAGAGAAGGAGACGAATGGAAGACAACATTTCGAACAAGGTATGGCCATTTTGAATATGTAGTTATGCCATTTGATCTCACAGATGCTCTAACTGTCTTCCAACATATGATGAATGATATGTTTTGAGAATATTTAGATGATTTTGTTGTAATATACCTTGACGATATCTTGATATTCTCCAAAAATCTAGAGGATCATGAATGTCATGTAAAGATAGTCCTAGAGAAACTAAGAGAAAAAGGATTATATGCAAAATTGGAGAAGTGCTCTTTCCATAAGAGGGAAATGGAATTTTTAGGGTACATTGTATCAGATAAAGGAATTTTTATGGACCTGTTAAACCTTAACTGTTTAAAAGTTAATTCAATTCTCGGTTCTTGGGATGGTTAGGGGTCTGTAAACAGAGGCCTTGTTTGTATTTTCCCAAATCTACAAATTCAGACTATACTACTTCACAGACTTTCACGCATTAACTATTTTGAATATGTTATCAAAACACTTCAATTCCGCAGAGTTACTGTGTACGTCTTTACTTATCGTGTTAACCTGTTAATCTTTAATAATTCATTAAGACTTAATTAATTATTAAGCTTAATCAACATAATTGACAAGTACTCAGATTACAAAGGATCTCGGCAACGCTGCGCTTCACTGTAGGCTCTCGCCCAAATGAACAGTCCGACGACACCTTCTGCTTTTTCGCGACTCTTCTTTCATTAGTTCGTAGGGAGCTACAACTTTTGCGCTACGCCTTTTCAGTATGCGTGCGAGTTTTCAGGGTTATATTACAGAAATTATGAGTTCCTTTCCGGTGGCTCACACTGGCATGCACGGTGGACTCGAACCCAAAAAATGAAAATTACAAGATTCAGGGTTCATCGATGATACCCTGTATATACATAGATCGAGCTAGTTTAAACGTACGGGTAATCTTCTGCTTTAATGAATCTAATATATTCTTCAAAATTGCAAGTTCAATCAGTTGTGCATCAGTTCTAACTAAATTGGAAGCTATGACCTGGCTTATGAATGACTCCGTCTGCGTTTGCAAAAATGATTCTTGTAAATAAAATTCATTGGCGAGAGAAGCATCTCTGTGCAGCTTCATTTCAGCTACTTTTGCATCAATGGGAGAGAGCCTGTCTGCCTGAACTCCCAATTGCTTTTCTCTTCGCTCGAGTTCCTGAGATTGAAACTGAATAGTTTTGTAGAAATCTTCTCTTTCCTTTTGAATGGCTGCGATTTCCTTCTTTAACTGAAGAGTCTTGGAAATCTCCGAAGAAAGTTGTTGATCGTGTTGAAACAATTGTTCAGTGACCTTATGTAATTCAACTTCCGCTTTAAGGACATTGGCTGCGAGCTATGAAGCCTCTTCTAAAATACTGAGTGTATTCCACATATTATGGAGCTCATTGCCCAATGCTGTCATAGTGTCCATCTTATCTGCAACTTCTTGCTTCAATCCTTTGATTTCTGTGTCCTGTTGAGCAATGAGACTGTCTTTTTCTAGTAACTGTTCTTGTAGTTGCTGGATTTGAGTATGCAGAGAGTGAATTTCGGCTTTGGCTTCAAGTACTTCTTGGAGGGGCGCAATATCAGCTTCTAAAAGGTCCACTTCTGCCCTGCAGCTCCTGTTGAATAGTCTGGGTGGTTGTCTTCATCTGAAGAGGCAACTGCTAGGAGAATTGAATGAGTAATTGGCCCATGGATGCCAATTCGGTGAACATAACCGCAGGAGGAAGAGAAGAAGCAGGTTGTGATGGTGGGGCAGAAAGCAGGTGGGGAGACGAAGGTGGAGATTAGTTTGGTGAGGATAGGAGATTGGACGAGGCCTCACAAATGGTAGTTGGAGGCGAGGAGGGAGAAACTTCAGCAGCAGCAAGAATGGTGGTTGGAGGAGGAAGGGGAAGAAGAGATGTCGGCACTAAGACAATTCCAGTTTCATGTTGAGGCACCAACAGAACTACTTCGGTAACCGCCTGTTCATTACATGTCGGTTGTGTTACCTTGTCGGCTTGATCATCTGCTACTTGTGGTGAAGAAGGATGACATTCAGTGATAGTAGTATCTTCCACTGTGTCCTTTAGAGGCTCAACATCTAGTTGCTTCGGTTCATCCTGCGGTTGGACTTCAATGACATCTTCCATAATTACATCTGGCTCCGGCTACTTGCTAGGAGAAGGGGGTGCTGATGTGCCTTGTAAAGTTGTCGCGGTATCATGAAAGATTTCAACCTCTGGAAGTGTGGTTGAATCCTACACTTGGCTTTGCGATGGGCTGATACGTCTGCGTTTTCGTTGGAAGAAATGTACCAAATCTTCATCATCATCATCCTCCATCATCTGCGTAGACTCCTCATGCAAAAGCACGGTATTCGTTGGAGGTGGTTGCGCTGCTTGTATCACCGGAAGGAGAAGGGTGAGCAGGTGTGGCAATCGGGTCCTCAGAATCTCATTTTTGGCTATTTGCTTGGTAACTGCTTGGCATTTGTGGTGAATATGCTGGAATAAGAATGAAGTAAAATTGATGGTTTCTCTAGAGGCAGTGTCTATCATGGAGTAGAACGGACGTGAGATACCGTAAGTACGTTTCTGGAGATTTAAGGCAGCTACAAGAAATTGCAGCGTGGTGCGCTTGGGTTCGGGACAACAAAGAATGGAAAACTCATTAGATGAGTGCCGGGGAAAAATTTCTTTCATGGTCACTAGGGGAAGGAGCGGGCCATCGACCAACCCCTCCTGAGGGAGATGAAAACCCTCAGTGACGGTGCTGAGAGTGACTACAACACGGGGGTTTAAACATGTTAATGGCCAGCATTGCTCGGTAGCAGGCGTGGCAGCTATGGCAGATATAATCTGCGCACAGAAGGGATGATACTCCACTGAATGCCAAGGCAATTCAGCGAAGGCCAAGAGCCCTCGAGCATGTAGGAACTCACTCACATCTCGAGTGAGACCCGCACGAAAGGTCACCATATTTGCAAGAGCTTCCATGGTGCACTCAGAAACAGACGATAACACAAAGCACACAAGGGTCGCTAACACACAAGGACACAATAACGACTAACTACGGGAAGAACAAGATTAAGTCGAAACACTGGAAAAATCAGGCAGTAAGAACCCTAATCATAACACAGTATTGGAAATATACCGACATAATGACGACATGTGTGCATTAACATAATCAAAGATACAGAAGGCGACCAGTAATCATGATTAGGTAGGAAAACGTTACTATTACGGTCAGTCGGTCAACCAAAACACGGAGATGAGAAAAGAAAGTCAAGTGAGAAAAATGTCAAAAGGAAAGGAGTAAAAATACCAGGGACACATCATGAGGACGTAGGTGGTGGATAATAGGGACAAAGCTTCGAGCCATTAATCGCTTTAGGAAGAAGGGTACCAGTTAGGGTGGATAACCGAAAAGTTGTGGGTCCCACTTGTTTGACAATACGATAGGGACCGAACTAGTGCAGCTTAAATTTTCCGGCGGACCTATTAGACATAGCATTATAAAAGAGTACTAATTGGTTTATCGTAAACACAGAGGTTTTGAGGAAATGATCATGGGTTTTAGCTTGTCGAAGCTGCACTTCCTGCAACACTAGGAAACTTTCAAGACGCTGTTCATCCAGAGACCATAAATCCTCCAATCGGAAGGGAAAAGATTCTTCTGGTAATAACTTCTGTTTGAAAGCCACACGTAGACTAGGAACCACCAATTCCATAGGAGCAATTGCCTCCAATCCATAAGCTAACTTGAAAGGGATGATTCCGGTTGCCACTTTATATGTTGTACGGTAAGCCCATAGTACGGCAGGTAGGAATTGGTCCCATCTCTTGGGACAATCTAATACCAGTTTCTTTAAGATGTTCAACAGAGATTTGTTGGTGCTCTCAGCGAGTCCATTTGCTCGTGGATAGTAGGGAGAACTGAACTTATGCACAATATGGAAGGTTTTAGTCAGCACTTGCATTAATGTATTTGCAAAGTGTGTACCTTGATCAGTTACTATCTCCAAGGGTAACCCATAGCGTGGAAAAATATCCTTCATCAAACATTTAGCTACCGCAACAGCTGTAGCTGACCTAAGAGCCCAAGCTTCAGCCCACCGAGTCGCATAATTCGTGCAGGTCAAAATGTATCGATTACTGGTAACTGTCGCAGGAGGCGTAATGGGGCCAATAAAATCCAAACCCCATTTCTGAAAAGGTTCAAGAGGCACAACTGGTTGGAGCAGAAAGAGATGTCGCTGTAAGGGTTGACCGGAACGTTGACACGCATCACACTGCCGCATGTACTGGGTTATATCATGGTACATCATAGGCCACCATAAGCCACTCTATAGGATCTTTTGGTGTGTTAGGTCAACCACAAAATGTCCTCTGGTTGGGGTAGAATGAGCCATTGTAATTACTGAAGCAATTTCATGTGGGGGAACACATCTTAGCAACATGCCCGAGTGATCCATATAATATAACTGCCCTATAATTAGCCGAAATCGGCGACTATACGCGGCTAGCCTTCGTCGCGCAACTGAAGAGATCGTACCAGGCAGACATCCACTGGTCAAGAAAAGCATTAAAGTGTCATAGTGCGAGGAGGGTATTGGCAATTCCTGCTGATTATCCTGTACTATCTCTGTTATATAAATAGCGGGTGTTGTATCATCAAATCGGAAGTTCACCGGAATCGAACCGAGAGAGAAAGTCAGCAAGTGCGTGTGCTGACCCTGGTCGATGTACTACTGAATAATCAAACTCTTGGAGTAGTAATACCCATCGTGCTAACCTTCCTCCTCTTCATATCCTGATAATCCCATGCAAATACATCATAGAATTCATGTAGCAACTACAACAAGTTCTCCTGGAAGGTCTCGGATAGTCCCACCTTAATTTTTACTAATCGTGGGTTGGTTTCATCACCTAAATGGCAAGTAACCAATTGATCTTCCGGTACGTAGAACTGTCGGGGCATATCCAACTCGTCACCTGACTGGAGTAATTGTTGTAGCATCGTATCATCCAAGATCTGTGTTATACTTGATGCGTGTTCACCGGTCAGTGGTACCACCGTACAGGCTGTCGAACTCCAGTTATCAGCCACTGCCAATGCATCCTTAGCACACCATGTGTTGAGCTTTTCATGTTCCTCCTTTGTTGGTAATCCTCTTGTTTTGAATGAGGGCAATTCCTCATCTCCTGAGATGTATCCATAGAGACTCCTTCCTCGTAAGTAGGTCTTCATCCTTAGAGAACATGCTTGATAGTTGTTCCTATCCAATTTATCAATAAATGAAGGAAAACCATCTGCCATTTTACCTTATTTTGCTCTGATACCACTATTGGAAAAGATGGATGGACACTCCAAGAGATTGAGTAGGTACTGCCAAAACCTGCTTTGTACCAGCCCTCTTTTGCTTCAGACTTGATAATTGGACCTCCTTAGCTTTCTAATGACACCATAAGATGATCTATGTACTTTGGAAATGATGTGTGCAATGATTGAACCAAAACAGATAACTTTGAAATTGAAGATCTCAAGAAAACCTTCTATTTATGTCTTGACACCTGTTGTATCTTTTGCTCAGTATGACCAGCACAGTAGGAATTGGAAAAATTCCTTTTGGGGCTATCTAATTAGCTTAGTAATCTAACCATTCCAAGTGGTATGAAGTAAAATAATTGACTATGCTCAGAGAAATCAATTTAGCAAATAAAGCTATACCCCCAATTTTTTAGGATTGTAGCAGACAATGACCAGTGATTACTTCGACGCAACTTTCTCTGAAATGGCTGAATAGAATCTCTTCAAACTTTGGCAGCATGTAGATAACTTCAAGCTGAATCCAGGAAGCGTTAGATAATTGATTTTGGGGAAGATTTGACCGAGATATGCACTCCACAAGTTGACAGACTTTTGAGTAGAATAAGAGAGAACTCAGAAATGAACAATGTGAATGTATATATTAATGAACACTTGTATACAAATCCATTGGCATGAATAACATTGCCTAATGGTCTAGATAGGTGTGGGCTAGAGTGTAGGCCTCATAATCAGTAATGCAAAGCTCGGAAGTGATGATTTCTACGCGCGACTTTTCCATGACCATTTTTATAGAGAATGAGTAAAAAATTTGAATTCAAATTCAAAATTTTGGCTCCCTATGATCAAGCTCCTATATCCTAGGAGATATTCCTTCAATCAAAGAGCTAGCCTTTTCCACGAATCCTTTTGGTAGGTGTTTACAAAAGATTCCAAGTCAATTTCACTACAACATATCGAGGGTATACCGAGGTTGCTACCGAGGCAAATGAATGGGCGTGAAATCTTTGGGACGTCGGTGTTACAGTCGGTATATGCATCGAAAAGAAAGCGCCGGTATGGCGCCGGTATGGTCGTCGGTATATGCATCGGTATAACCATCGGAAATACCGACGGATATACCGACGCTTATACCGACGTCCCCGCTCGGTGTACCGGCGCATATACCGACGACCATACTGGACGTACCGGCGCGTATACCGACGACCATACCTGCACAAATTTTTTTGGGCAGAGTGTGTTGTCTTTTGCTACAGCATGATGTTGTTTAGCAAAAGACAATACACTCTGCCCAACTGAGTACATGTGTTATGTACTCTAATGGAAACCAAAACATAAACTTATATGAACAAAAATGAACAATGATTCATGTACAGAAAGTCGTATATTCCATAAATGGCACTTACATATAGGAATCGAATACAAAATTATGGTACATCATTGCCACATAGGAGTGTAATACAAAATTGTGGCAATGTGACAAAACACTTCCATATAGGAATCAAATACAAAATTATGGTTCATGATTGTTGTATGCGAGTGTGATACAAAATTGTGGCATTGATCAAAATATTTACACCTACAATCCTGCAACAAAACATATGTATAAAATAAAACCAATTAACATGACATTTATAAACAACAACTAGAAACACGAAACCAAGATATAACTTTACCTAATCAAGAATATTCTCCCATGAGACGATTGCACTGCCCCCCTCTAAGTCTTGTAACAGTGCAGTCAATCCATGTCGATATCCATACGATTCTTCTGCTCGCGTTGGAGGACGACCCACTGCCAACTCCTATAGTAAATATGCAAAATGTTAGATGAATATACATAATATACTTAACACAAACAACTTCAATAGTTAACATCATACTTATAAATTGGTAGCGCATACTGTCGTATCCGCTGCTAGCTAAATGCGACGTTCCAACTATATCTAACCGAGTGGCCGTCGCATCTCTTTGTTGTCAATACCGATCAGGAGTATGTTGATGCTCATCCTGAATCGATTCCCATTCTTCGGTGTCTAGCCATATAGGCTTCGGTAAGCCTGCTTTGAAAGCATCGCAAGCTTCCGATCGTCGATGTGACATCACCTCGCGTGCTGTATGTTGTATCCAATCGGAACTCACAACAGGATTGCCAGGTGCTGGCCGGTACTCTTCATATATGCATTGTATGATATGATTTTTAGAGTCTCTATCCTCTTCGGTCCATTTTAACATTACTGAATGACCGAATTTGATCAAGCAGAGTTGTCGTATACGTTGTCGCATTGACTTCCCCACCGCATCCATAACGGGAGCTCCATTACGGATATGATATATCTTTGATTCGTCGTGATCGTGTGCACCCCATGGTGTACGTGGAGATCCCATCTGATGCAATATGAAGATCTCATCTCATCCAATGTATATATATGCATACTTAAACTTGTATACATATACATTCATGTATACATATGCTTGTATACATATGCATTCACGTATACATATGCTTGTATACATATGCATTCACGTATACATATGCTTGTATATGTATACGTGCATACATACACATATACATATACATATGCTTTCTTGTATATGCTTGTATGCATATGCTTGCTTGTATACATACATGTACATATGCTTGCTTGCTTACATATGCATGCTTGTATACATATGGATGCATGTATGCATATGCTTACTTGCTTACATATGCATGCTTGCTTACATTTTCATGCACGTATACATATGCATGCTTGCTTACATATGCATGCTTGCTTGTATACATATGCATGCATGCTTATATACATATGCATGCATGCTTGTATACATATGCATGCATGCTTGTATACATATGCATGCTTGCTTACACATGCTTGTATACATATGCATGCTTGCTTACACATGCTTGTATACATATGCATGCTTACTTGCATGTATACATATGCATATCCCGCACGCATGCATGTATGCATATCCCTCATGCATTCATACATGCATATGCATACATGAATCCATACGCATACTTGCTTACATATGCATGCTTGTATACATATGGATGCATGTATGCATATGCTTACTTGCTTACATATGCATGTTTGCTTACATATGCATGCTTGTATACATATTCTTGCTTACATATGCATGCATGTATACATATGCATGCATGCTTGCTTACATATGCATGCTTGCTTACATATGCATGCTTGCTTACATATGCATGCATGCTTGTATACATATGCATGCATGCTTGTATACATATGCATGCTTGCTTACATATGCATGCATGCTTGTATACATATGCATGCATGCTTGTATACATATGCATGCTTACTTGCATGTATATATATGCATATCCCGCACGCATGCATGTATGCATATCCCTCATGCATTCATACATGCATATGCATACATGAATGCATATGCATACATGAATGCATATGCATACATGAATGCATATGCATACATGAATGCATATGCATACATGCATGCATACATACATGTATGTATGTATGCATGCATGTATGCATATGCATTCATGTATTCATATGCATGTATGCATATGCATGCATGCATGTATGCATATGCATATGCATATGCATGTGCATATATGCATGTATGCATGTGTATGTATGCATATGCATTCATCCATGCATGCATGTATGCATATGCATTCATGCATGCATGCATGTATGCATATGCATTCATGCATGTATGCATGTGTATGTATGCATATGCATTCATGCATGTATGTATGCATATGCATTCATGCATATGCATTCATGCATGTATGCATATGCATGCATGCATGCATGTATGCATATGCATGCATGTATGCATGTATACATGCATGCATGTATGCATATGCATTCATGCATGTATGCATATGCATTCATGCATGTATGCATATGCATTCATGCATGTATGCATATGCATACATGCATGCATGCATGTATGCATGTGCATTCATGCATGTATGCATGTGCATTCATGCATGTATGCATGTGCATTCATGCATGTATGCATGTGTATGGATGCATGTATGCATATGCATTCATGTATGCATATGCATGTATGCATATGCATGTGTATGCATGTATGCATGTGTATGCATGCATGTATGCATGTGTATGCATGTGTATGCATGCATGTATGCATGCATGTATGCATATGCATGCATGCATGCATGTATGCATATGCATGCATGCACATGCATGTATGCATATGCATGCATGCACATGCATGTATGCATATGCATGCATGCACATGCATGTATGCATATGCATGCATGCATGTATGCATGTGCATATGCATTCATGCATGTATGCATATGCATGCATGCATGTATGCATGTGCATATGCATTCATGCATGTATGCATATGCATGTATTCATGTGCATTCATGCATGTATGCATATGCACGCATGTATGCATATGGACGCATGTATGCATATGCACGCATGTATGCATATGCACGCATGTATGCATATGCATGTATGCATGCATGCATGTATGTATGCATGTATGCATGCATGCATGTATGTATGCATATGCATGCATGTATGCATGTATGCATGTGTATGCATGTGTATGCATGCATGTATGCATGTGTATGCATGCATGTATGCATGTGTATGCATGCATGTATGCATATGCATTCATATATGCATATGCATGTATGCATGTATGCATGCATGCATGCACATGCATGTATGCATATGCATGCATGGACATGCATGTATGCATATGCATGCATGCATGTATGCATATGCATTCATGCATGTATGCATGTGCATTCATGCATGTATGCATATGCATGCATGTATGCATATGCATGCATGTATGCATATGCATGTATGCATGTGCATTCATGCATGCATGCATGCATGCATGTATGCATGTATGCATATGCATGTATGCATATGCATGTATGCATATGCATGCATGTATGCATATGCATGCATGTATGCATGTGTATGCATGCATGTATGCATATGCATTCATGTAAGCATGCATGCATGCATGCATGTATGCATATGCATCCATGCATGTATGCATATGCATTCATGCATGTATGCATATGCATTCATGCATGTATGCATATGCATGCATGTATGCATGTGCATTCATGCATGTATGCATGTGTGTGCATGCATGTATGCATGTGTGTGCATGCATGTATGCATGTGTGTGCATGCATGCATATGCATGTATGCATGTATGCATGTATGCATGTATGCATGTAGGCATGTATGCATATGCATGCATGCATGTATGCATATGCATGCATGCATGTATTCATATGCATTCATGTATGCATATGCATGTATGCATGCATGCATGTATGCATGCATGCATGTATGTATATGCATGCATGCATGTATGCATGTGCATTCATGCATGTATGCATATGCATATCCCTCTCTCTCTCTCACTCTCTGTCTCTCTCAAACAAAAATAAAGAGAGAATATATAACAAAAATATAAAGAGAGAAGATATTAGAGAACAAAAATATAAAGAAAGATAAAAGAGTGATACATGTTTTACTTACACTGATGTAATTTTTGTAATTCCACTTGAAGTGCTTTTTCGTCGAATTTCCAAAGCTTTGATGCCAAATTCTCCTGCAAAACCAAACAAAGAACATATTATCAAAACCAAAACTTCAGATCTATAAAGATAGAGGTCTGTATAAAGAGAGAGAGAGAGAGAGAGAGAGAGAGAGAGAGGGAGAGAGAAAGAGGGAGAGAGATGAGGAGAGAATGAGAGAGAGAGAGAGGGAGAGAGAGAGAGAGATAGTGAGAGAGAGGGAGGGAGAGAGAGAGAGGGGGAGAGAGAGAGAGGGAAGGGAGGGAGAGAGAGAGAGGGAGAGAGAGAGAGGGAAGGGAGGGAGGGAGAGAGAGAGAGAGAGAGAGAGAGGATGACAAACAGAGTTCTGCTCTGCTGTTGGCGCGCGCGAACCTGAAAGGAGAAGTTCTACATTCGAAACGCTCAGAATGACGAATTTCGGGTTTGGGCCCAGTTAAAAAGAGAGCGTCGGTATACGCGCCGGTAGTTCCAACAAAGTACCGACGCATATACCGACGCTTATACCAATGCTGTGATTCCGAACCGACGCGGCTGTGATTCTGAGGCAATGCAGCTTTCCCAAATTTCCCGAGGAGTATACCGACGCCGACAGCTGCACGTCGGTACACTGACCGTCGGTATTCCCTTGATATGTTTACAATGTGGTAAAGTAGTAACTAACTACTAGCAATAGTTCCTATGCTTCTCCATATGTGCATGAACTCCAATGCATCTATCAAGCCAAATGTGTAGGCTTGTAAATTATACCAATTGTCCGCACATGCGTGTCGGGATCATCTCCTAGGAAACCTCCAAATTTTTTGTACGTGACTCTGGCTGGCACCGGACACGGTCAAATAATCTGTTGCTGCTATTGTTGTTGTTGTTGTTGTTGTTGCTGCTGTTGTTGCTGTTGTTGTTGCGGCTGTTGTTGCTGTTGTTGTTGATGTGAACTACTCATGTTGCCTAGACTTTGGGAGCAGCTTTCTGGCTGTACTTGGACCGTATGGTCACTTTGCCAACCTTCCGATCCAAAAATGTCTCTGAACAAATTGCTTAACTCAAAATCGAATAGCACCTTCTCGACTTTAGTGTCGAAATTGGCTAAACTTGTTCCTAAAAATGGTGAATGCAGTAAATTCCTACCGAACAAGAGCGCATTACCACTGGAAATCACCATATTATCACCGTATTATCACCATTGTTCCAATTCTAGTTCATCCTGATTCGAGTAAGCCCTTCTTCCTAGAGACAAATGCATCAGACTTTGCCCTAGGGGCCATTCTTTCCCAATATGGAGATGATGGACACCTATGTCCAGTTGCATATCATTCAAGGAAATTCTCCCCTCCAAAAATTAATTATGAAATTCATGATAAAGAACTTCTTGCCATAGTGGACGCATTTGATACATGACATCACCATCTAGAAGGAGAAGCTCATAAAGTCACTGTGTATACAGATCACAAGAACCTAGAGTATTTTATGACCACCGGCATTCTCAATAGAAGACAATCTGGATGGAGTAACTTTCTATCCAAATTCGACTTTTTCATCACATACCATCCAAGACGTCAACAATGTCAGTCAGATGCCCTGTCCAAAAGATCTTACCTTGCACCAAAGAAGGGTGAAGAGGCCTTTGATCAACAAGAGAGTGTATTACTCAAGCCTGAGCATCTCCAGTTAGCAGCTATCTCTTCAACCCATCATGAAGATTCAGCCTTGAATCATTTGATATGTGAGAATCTACCACAAGATGAATTGTTTTGTAATGTTAAGCAAAAAACTCAAGAAGGAAAATTCCAAGAAGTAAATGAATTTCAGGAAAAGGACGGGTTACTATTCTATAAGAACCTATTGTATGTCCCTCCAGGAAAGCCCAAGATCCAAGTACTTCAACAATGTCATGACAATCTTGCAGCAGGACATTTTGGAGTTAATAAAACAATAGAACTCATATCAAGGGATTTTTGGTGGCCTCAAATGTGGAGGGAAGTCAAAGAATATATTTGAACCTGTGACACTTGCAATAGATCTAAGGTACCGCGACATAAACCTCATGGCCTCTTGCAACCTTTACTTATTCCAGAAAGGCCATGGGCTTCACTGTCTATGGATTTCATCACAGAACTACCAAGGTCGGATAAGTATGATGCCATTCTTGTTATTGTGAATATATTTGCAAAGATGGTGCACTTCATTCCAACTACAAAGGCAATCACAGGTGCAGCCACTGCTAGAATTTTTCTCAGATACATCTTTAGGCTTCATGGATTGCCTGTTGATATTGTTAGTGATCGAGGTCCATAGTTCATATCCAACTTTTGGAACAGTCTTTGCGAGCTCCTTGATGTTCAAGTTAAACTATCTACAGCAAATCATCCACAGACTTATGGACAAACAAAATGGGTGAATCAAGTCCTAGAGCAATATCTCCGTTGCACTAGTGGCTATCACCAAAATGATTGGTTTGAGTTGTTACCCTTTGTAGAGTTTGCCTATAACAATAGTGTTCATGCATCTACTAAGCAAACCCCCTTCTTTGCAAACTATGAACAACATCCAAGGATGGATATACAACTCTCAAATCATGTCAAGAATCCAGCTACCAGAGACAAGGCCCAATATCTGATGGACATTCACAAAGAACTCAAGGAAGAGATCCAAAAAGCTCAAGAGCAATATGAGTACTATGCAGATCAACATCGTGTCCAGAATCCATCGTATCAAATTGGGGATAAAGTGTTGAAGAATCACTCACGAATTTGACATACAGACAGACATAAAGGAAAAAGAAAGATAAAGAAAAGCGAAATCAAAGTGTTCAGAAAATCAAAGCGTTAGTGAAGGAACAAATTCATGACCGTTATGTACAGCGCAGAATCTTGCAGAATCAGAGTTTGATAGATTTCGTTACACCGAATCAAACTGTATATAAATAGAGAACGTGCATAAGAATAATAGAGGAAGCGTGCGAACAAGCACGTGCGTGAGTAGAGCGTGCAGTTTAAATAGAGCGCATATAGAGGTCAGAAGGAGAGAGAGAAGAGAAGCTTTTCAGAAGATGCCAGAGATCGCGTATGTAAAGATGAATAACAGAAACCTGAAATGTCAGGTATTCATCTAAGAGAGATGGTAAGAAGAAACTACTCAGTGTAGGACAGTTTCTATAGCTTGAGCAAGAAGAGGCCAAGTTAGTTTGTACACATCTTCTCTAATAGAAAACACATGTTCATGTGGAAGTTTGCGCGAACTGTTCGTATGTGAAGAACTCTGAGTATTTTCGTGTTACGGTATAAAGTTAGTTAACAGTTATTTTCTCAGTAAACGAATGTTTTGATCAATTACAGTTGTCTCAGTAAACACATTTTTGGTCAATAACAGTTCTTCTCAGGAAACGTGTTTTCCGGTAGAACAACGAAGTATATCTCGCAGAATAAATTAAGGTTTTGTATGAGAGATAGCTTATCTTATAGCTGGACATCTCTACTATCAGTTCATCAAAGATTTCGGTGAAATGGATATGTACACATAGTACAAAGTCTGACCGAAAAGAGACATTCTGAACCGGAGAAGTTTTTTCTTAAACTTCAGAAAGTGTTCACTCAGTAGAGGAAGTTCACGCATCACTTCCTTACTTCTTGTATAATCACTTGAAGTAATTACAAACAGAATAGGAGTTGATTCCGGTAAGATTCCGGTATAATTACAGTGATAGTCTGGTGACATTCCGGTGAAGTTCCAGTGAATTTTTCAATAAATTCAAAATGCAGTCTTATATGTTTGAGTAATAGTAACTTTGCTAAGCTACTGCTGATTATAGAGGTGTTCTGATTTTCACTCTAGCTTAGCCCCCTTCGGTGGCACAGTGAATTCCGCAGACTTGACAAAGTTCGAGTCTTTGTCGGGTCGACCATAACAATGGTTTCTGTGCTACCATACCGAAAGTGGTAGTCCTAGCTATAGCACCATCAGTGGTATCAGAGCGAGTTAATCACCAACAGGTGGTATCAGAGCCGTGAGATCCAAGAAGTGGTACTAGAACGAGAAAGATTCTGAAGAGCACAAAGATTCTCAAAAGGTCACCGGAAGTAACAGGAACAAGAAGATTATGGCAGATCATGTCCAAATTGATAAATTGGACAGAGATAATTATCCCGCATGGGTAATGCACATGGAAGCCTTACTTATGAGTAAGGACTTAATGATGTATGTGATCGGAGAAGAAAAGAAGCCGACTTTCGAAGATGATAGTCAACCGGAAAAAGAAGAATTAGAAGCCTTGAAGCTGTGGCAGAAGAAAGATGCAACGGCAAGAGCTTACATTTATAATACCGTTACAGACCATCTACTACCGCACATCAGAGGTCTGGAGAAAGCGGAGGACATATGGAGTGCGTTGGAAGATCATTTCCAAAATACTACGAAAGCTAGGAAGGCTAGCTTATGGTCCGAATTCACAATGTTCAAAAAGAAGTCAAATCAAAGCATTAGTGACTATGTTACTAAGATGAAGGATCTAGCAGATAGTCTTGGATCCATAAATGAAGATGTCGAAGATCACAGATTGGTAGCGCAACTGCTAACAGGTTTGAGAGGAGATGAAAGGTGGAAACCTTTCGTACTCTCAACTAAACTCTCTTTAAATCATTTTGTACCAGATTTAAATCAGCTGCTTGGTTTGATGCTCACATATGAGCAAGACCTGAAAGGAGATGCAGATAAAGGACAAAATTCTGCAATGTACATGAAGAACAAGAAGAAAGCAGGCAAAGGTAAGTCAAAAGATGAAGAAGAGTCGAGTTCTCAGGCTTATTATGCAAGAGGTAAAGGAACCGGCAGAGGAAGAGCAAGAGGTTTTGGAAGAGGAAGAGGTAGCCAGAATAACAACAAGAAGGCTTGCTGGATCTGTGGATTAAATAATCATCTGACTCATGATTGCTGGCACAATCAACAAGGATCAAATCAAAATCAGAACAGTAATAGCAGAGGCAGAAGCGGAAGATACCAGAGTAATTTTCAAAGAGGTAGACAGAATCAAAGAGGAGGCTATGGTAGAGGTGGAGCAAGAAGCTAGGGATAGAATCAATCCTACAACACCACCTACAACAACTACACAAATGACACACAAAATGAAAGTCATACATCATTGATGATGAACTCAATCAACACATCAGATAACAAAGACCTAAAGGTATTTTACATTGATTCTAGATGTTCTAATCACTTTTCAAGAAATATAGAACTGATGTCAGAATTGGAAAAAGGTAGTTCCAGTCATACTGTTCAAACAGGTGACAATACGAGACATAGTGTACACTCAATTGGAAAATTGAAATGTAAGAGTGGAGCAGATTTGCTAACCAATGTTTTGTATGTTCCAACAATACCTAAAAATTTGATTAGTGTGGGACAGATAGTTGAGAAAGGTTTTCAGGTCAGATTTACAAATGAAGGAGTATTTGTAGAAGATCCCGAGAATGGATATAATCAGATTGTCTCTGGTAAGAAGGAAGGTAGACTCTTTACTTTAAGAGTACAAGGGAACATCGGTCAAGCGTTGCTCACACATGGTGAAAAGGTGATTACAGAACTTGATCTCTGCCATAAGAGATTAGGTCATTTCAATGAAAAAGGAATTAAAGCTATGATTTCGAATCAGTCAGTACTAGGATTACCGAATGTACAGAACCAACACATGATTCACAAGTGCGAAGCATGTCAGATGGGAAAAGCCCACAGGTTACCTTTCCAGAAGAAAGGATTCAAACATGACGGAGTACTCGAACTCATTCATACAGATGTATGGGGTCCAACAAAAGAAGGATCAATTAGTGGTTCAAGGTATTATGTTTAATTCATTGATGATGCTACAAGATGGATAACTCTTTATGTTTTGAAAGAGAAATCAAAAGTGTTTGGAGCTTTCAGGCATTCTCATGCATATGCTGAAAGACTCACAGGTCGAAAGCTTAAGAGACTGAGGTCTGATGGAGGGGGAGAATACTTCTCCCGAGAATTCAATGATTATCTTTGGAATGCAGGTATTAAGAGAGAAATAACCTGCAGGTATACACCACAACAAAATGGTGTAGCAGAAAGAAGGAACCGAACTCTACTTGAGTTTGCACGAGCTATGCTAAAAGAAAAGGATTGTCCAAACTATCTTTGGGCTGAAGCTGTAAATACAGCCACATACTTGGTAAACAGATTACCGTGTACAACTTTAGATGGAATGACCCATTATGAAGCTTGGTGGGGAAAGAAACCAACACTTGATCATTGCAAAGTATTTGGATCAGTAGCTTATGCTTATGTACCATCACAACTCAGACATAAGCTCAAACCAAAAGCAGAGAAATATGTGTTCATCGGATATGATGAAAAGCAGATGGGTTACAGGTTATGGAGTCCTCTAACAAAATAGTTTACTATTTCCAGAGATGTTACATTTGATGAACAGAAAAGCTGGTATGCAGATCAAAGTCATACAACGGAAGAATTTGAAGAAGAGATAATAAGGAAAGAGAAAGGGAAATCAATTGTACAGGTGAATAGAGATGAAGACTATATGCAGGCAAGTACGTCCAGGATTGGATCAGGTATGAGAAATGAAGATGAACAGGGATTTGATAAAGAAGTGTATTCAGATACACATGAAGAGTTTGAACCAAGAAGGTCAAGCAGGAATAGAAGACAACCAGAAAGGTATTCTTATGATACTTCGTATATAACTCAGAAAAATTATGCATATATGGTCAAAGACGATGAAGAACCTCAGAACTATGATGAAGCTAAAGGCAAGAAGCAATGGGAAGAAGCAATGGAAGAAGAGTTCAACGCACTAGAGGAGAACAAGACATGGGAACTTGTTCCGAAACCAAATGGTAAGAAAGTAATTGGAAACAAATGGGTTTTCAAAGTTAAGAAACTTGTAGATGGAAGGATAGCCAGACACAAAGCTAGACTGGTTATCAAGGGCTATGCTCAGACGCATGGCATAGATTACGATGAGACGTTTAGTCCAGTGGCAAAGATGTCAACCATAAGGACAGTGATTGCTATAGCAACATCAAAAGGATGGAAGCTAAGTCAGCTAGATATCAAGAATGCATTTTTGAATGGATATATATAAGATGAAGTCTACATGGAACAACCGGAAGGGTTTGTAAGTTCCAGATACCCAAATTTTGTTTGCAGATTAAGAAAAGCACTTTATGGACTGAAGCAAGCTCTAAGAGCTTGGAATTACAGACTTGTGAAGTATCTCAATGAGCTTGGATATCAAAGTTCAAAGGCAGATGCAAGTCTACTCATCAAGAGAACAGAAGAAGGTATGATCTACATTTGCATTTATGTAGATGACGTTATAATCACAGGTACCTCAGATGAAGGAATTAAAGAAGTAAAGAGATTACTTGAAAAGGAGTTTCAGATCAGTGATCTAGGAAAGTTATCATACTTTCTTGGAATGGAAATCACATACACAGATCATGGTGTATATGTTTCGCAAGAAAGGTATCTCCTAAACTTACTGAAGAAGTTTAATATGGAGAATTGCAGAGAAGCTTCAACACTGCTTGAAGCAGATCATAAACTCAGTAAATATGATGGAGCAGAGTTTAAAGATATGAGAAAGTATCAGTCGTTAGTGGGAAGCCTAATTTATGCTACACTAACACGACCGGATCTTAGCTATGCAGTGGGAGTTCTCTCACAGTTCATGCATTTTCCGAAGGATCAACATTGGGTTGGAGGACAGAGAGTTCTTAGATATATCAAAAGAACTATAAAAGAAGGATTATATTATCCTTTTACGTCAGATATAAAGCTGAGAGCATACAGTGACTCAGGGCAGGAAGTCAAGTGAGAGAAGATCAACACATGGGTATATGATATACCTAGGAGATAAGCTAGTGAGCTGGTGTTCGAAGAAACAACACACAGTGGCTCTATCGTCAACAGAAGCCGAATATAAAGGACTTGTAGAACAGCTAAAGAAGTGATATGGATGCAGACCTTGTTCAAAAGCATGGGTACTCTAAATTTTGTGCTTCATCAAACGAAAGAGCCTCGCTCTCATCACAAAGACTAGAGGTAGTTATAACATATCATTCTAATGCAAAAGAAGCATGATGAGAGCCTGAATGAGTACAATATAACAGAGGTGCATCTAATTCGCTATCTTGCAAAGTTGTACCAGCCATTAGGAATAGTTTTGCCTCCTCTATATCAAACTTCTCGTCAACAAGTGCATGATGTAAAAATGCATCACAAATGGAATGATCTACATCATCATGTGGAACTTGCAAAGCATGCAAAATTGCCTTATTTGGACCAGCAAAATTGCCTTATTTTACATATTGACACATTTTTTGCCGAAACGTGAAACAGTTTGAAGCACATAAATACTTTAGACATTGCTTTCAATGGATATACTCATGCATGCCTCGAAAAATCATCAATGAAAGTCACTAAATAAAGGTAGTTCCCAAACAAAGGTGTTTGCATAAGACCACAAACATCACAATGAACAAGCTACAAGTTCTGAGTAGCTCGTACTAAACCATCTTTTGGGAAGGAGGAATGTTGTAATTTGCCCAAAATATATCCTTGATAGACATGTTTATCAAGTGCCTCAAGTTTGGGTAAAGAGGATACCATTTTGGATTTCTGCAAGCATAGCAAACTAGAAAAATTCAGATGACCAAAGCATGCATGCCAAAGCTTTGGATCTGACATAGCCTGATAATCTTGAACTAGACATGCTGAATCATTCATAGATTTTGCATAATCTATGAGCTTATACAACCCACGACATAAAATGCTAGAAGCAATAATGATGTCCCCATTGAGAGAACTATATACAAAGGCATAAGGTTAGAAGGTGTCATCCCTCAAGCATGTGGTGGTCATAGTGTTCTAATTCATCACATTGGTATCATAGACAATTGAGGAACTCCTTGGTGGTTTGCATGAGTTTTTGGTGTCTTAATAGTTTGTGTTTGGTGATCCTTTTCAATTTTTGGGTCGATGCGGAGCTATTCCAAAGTGCTCATGGAGCAAAAGATTTAATAGGGCTTGACTAGACATGTTTGACCCTGTCATCAAGAGAGAACCTGAGAAATTTTGGACCCTCTACCCACAAACGGTGAGGCGTTATTGGGATGAAATCCCCTTTCTGCTTTTTAGGACCCTTTTCTCTCTACTTTGAACTTTGATATGATATTGTTGATTATGTGTTGGGATTTTCTACATGGAGGATGAACAAAAATGAAAGGAAGAATTCAGTTCATAAAATGGGCATGATTTATTATTGTGATGAGTGTCCCTAAATGATTACATGTGTATGGATGTGTGTATGTTTGTGCATGTGTGTGAGTTGGTTGATTGTGTACTTGTGTGCTTGTTTGTGTAAGTGTATGTGTGTATTACCCTAAGTGTTTGGGTGTGTGGTTGTGATTGTTACCCTATGTGATGACATATGTGTATGTGTGCTTTTGCATTTGAAAGAATGTATGTGTGTGTGTGTTCATGGATGTGTTTGTGTGCATATGAATATATATATGTGTTTGTGATGTATGTGTTTGTGATGTATCTCTATGTGTGTATAATTTTATTTATGTGTGTAAGTGAAAATGAGTGTGCATGTGAAAGCGAGTGTGTATAATATATATTCCATGGAACCTAATAAAACTTAAAGTCTATATACTGATGATATACTTTTGTAGTGATGTGTGTGATCAAACTTAGGACCATCACGGCACCATATTCCCTCTTTAGGAGGTTTTTTCCCAGCTTGTATATATGCCTATAACCCTAACAAGTTACTTATCTTTTGTTCATTCACTTGGAAATTCATTCAGTGTTATGTTGTACCCCAAGCTTCTTCTTCTTCCTTGTGTTGTTCTCGTGCTTCTGTAGACCTCAAACTCCAACAATTGGTATCAGAATAGGTCATTGCTTCATCTAGGGTGTCGACAACACCCTTCCTATCATAGTCCCAAAATCGCACGAAATGTTTTGAGCATACGGCTATAGGCTATAGGGACATCATAACTAATTGAAGGGTGCAGGAAAGATTGGTTCAAGATGATTAGGAGTTCAAAATAACTTCATTATGTGGTGTAAACATTTTTATCTGAGCTCATGTTGGTCTTTGAAGGCACTATCACAATGCTTCTATATGTAATTTTGTCCTTTTGTTCCAAATGTATCTGCGATTTTTGGTTTGCCAATACAAGTGCCTCAAAGTTTGCTACAGGTTTAGCAGAGCGCAACAAGGTAATTCTATTCAAATTTTTGAGATACATTCATTTTTCTACTTCAAGGTACTTAGTTAGCGTCCATGGCTGAAAGCAATGATGTATTTCGTATGTCGGCTATTGAGGATAGGTTGTATGGTATTAATTACCTATTATGGGCATATATGATGTGTCATGTATTGGTAGAAAAAGGATTATGGAATATTATGCAGAGTGTTGAGAAACATCCTACTACACCTATAAATACAATTTGAAGGTGGTGCAGATGGAGTTGAAGATGATGATCTTAAAATTCCTATTCGTGTTGTGGTTTTTGCTGCTTCCACTACATATCAACTCTATTGTGATGGTAGAGATGCTCAGGCACATGCATTGATAGCTTTGTCTATCAAACATGCCATTATCCCTCACATTCTCCTGCAAAACAACAAAGCATGCTTGGGATACAATTACCATTTTATACCAGGAAAGAAAAGAGGCTCGTGTTTCTTATCTCCAAAAACAATTGGAGAGTGAGTATATGAATGAAGGAGATACTATGGAAATTTTTTTGACAAAGATCAAAGATTTGAAGAAACAAGTGATTTCTGTTGATGAAGTCTTGCTAGATAGTTCACTTGTGAAGATTGTTCTTAATGGTCTTCCAAATTCACTTGAGAGTTTTTCTACTCTTTGATTGATGATGAAAGGAAATCCAAATGCCTTAACATTTGAGGATTTAATCTCTAATTTATTACAACAAGATCAGTCTAGGCAGAAAGGTCCATTATGTGTGCTGCAAATCAAGCTTTCCTAGCTACTGAGAAGGGGAAAGGTAAATGGATTTCATCTACTAGTAAGAAAAAAATCTGCTAATGCTGCAAAGTCAAAGAAGGAAGACAAAGATGAGAAGAAAATTGAAAATCACAAACAATTTTGCAAATATTGTAAGGGAAATGATCATTTCATAAAGAGTTTTCCAAAAGTGGAAACAAAAGAGGCAAAGAAGAGTTGAAATGGTTATTATAGAGGTTTCTACGCATAAAACAAAGTGTGCTAATCTTGCTATGAATGAAGAATGGAAATTTACTATTGTATGCAACCCATCTTCTCATGAGCATTGTATGTTTGTAGTACACTTAGTTGTTTTGTACTTTCATAGTGGGGCAATGAAACATATTACCTTGCAACACAGTTTCTTCAGTTCACTTGATCCTAAACTAATGGAGAGTGTTAATCTCCAAAAGAACAAGCTACTCTTGAAGTTAGAGCACCTCTATATCAAGAGTAACTCTAAACCTTTACCAATTTAGAGGATCCATATTCAATGATAAAAAATTTTGAACTAATTGTGAAGAAGGTGACTACATAGAAAGTTTGCTCCACATTACTCACTCATTGACTTATCAAATGTGTAAATTTTTTTTATAAAGCTTTGCAAAAGGTGTCGCCTATAGTTTGCGCACCTCCTCCAAGTTAAATGATTCCAAAAGATTCAGTAGATCTTGAGAAATGATCTTAACAAGTGACCTATGTCTAAAACTGTAGTTATTTACAGTTGACTTTGATACGTGCAACTTCTAAAGCTTGGTTCTCTCAAAGTAGAACCCGTTTATGCAAATGCTTTTAGCCATAGATGGCTTACCTTCCAAGTTAGATTTTGAGCAATATTTCTTCATTTCTGGAAAAACTTTACATCTGAGTGATGAGAGAGATCTTACTCACTTCTAGAGTGTCTAATGACTCATACAACTTCTAATTTCTCTATTCACATGCTCTCTCATATTTGCCTCGACATTTTTCTTTATATATATAGGCAAATATGTACAAGTTCATCACCATACAAAAGTATAAGTGAACTATCTCTAAATTAATGTACATATGTATACACATCTTCATTCTCTGAACATGTACTTTCTTCATGCTTCATATCTTGATCTTTTCTTCAGTCCTTGACTTCCAAACCTTCATTAAAACTTCAATTGTTGATTGCCCTGCACCAACAGCTCCCCCTCAATCATCAATTGAGGTTTTCTCTATCTTCTTTATGCCTGCCATATCTTTGAATCTCTGTAGCTTTGGTCCATCCAAGCTTTTGGTTAGCATATCAGCTATTTGATCTTTTGTTGAAGTATGTATGACTTCAATCTCTTTATCCATCACTTTATCTCTTAGAAAATGATACTGAATTTCAATGTGTTTAGTCCTGGCATGAAAAACATGACTAGAAGCCAAATACAATGAACTCATGTTATCTCCATGAATAGTGGGTGTACTCTGAATGATGTCAAAACTCTTCATAAGAGTCTTAAGCCATATCACTTCCTTTAGAGCTTCAACCATACCTTTGTACTCAGCCTCTGTGGATGATAAAGTAGCTATGTGTTGCTTCTTTGAACACCATGAAATTAACTTATCTCCCACATAACACAAGTATCCATAAGTTGATATCCTATCATCAGGATTACCTGCCCAATCTGTATCACTATAAATCTTAATGTTTGTATCTGATGTAAAACCATAATACAAACCTTCTTTGAGTGTACCCTTAATGTACCTCAACACTCTTTGTCGTGCAACCCAATGTTCTTTCCTAGGACAATGCATGAATTGAGACAATACTCCAACTGCATATGACAAATCAGGCCTAGTTAATGTAGCATAGATCAGACTACCAACCAAAAATTTGATATAGCTTCATGTCTTTGAACTCTTCTCCTCCATATCTGCTCAATTTGTGATTCAGCTCCATTGGAGTAAGTGCCACTCTGCAATCATCCATTTTAAACTTGATCAACAAATTTTTCAAATACCTTTCTTGGGTTACATACACTTCATGTTGAGTGTATGAGATCTCCATGCCCAAGAAATATGACAAGTCTCCCAAGTCACTAATCTTGAACTCTTTCTCCATTTGCTTCTTTAGGCTTTGAATGCCTTTCTCATCTGTACCTGTAAGAATTATATCAGCAACATATATGCACATGTAAATGAACCCATCATCACTTGCTTTAACAAGCAAGCTACTATCTCCTTTAGATACTTGGAAACCAAGTTCTTTCAAGAACTTCACAAGTTTATAATTCTGTTGTCAGGATCTTGCTCACGCGCATACAAAGATTACGGATGTAGAAAACACACAGAGAATAGACGCAACAAGAGACGAGACAGAACGCAGTATTGGGTGCAATCTCCCCCCATGCACTCTGTTTTGACAGTCCACAGAGTGCATGTAGTTATAGGACTTTTGATTACGTGGAAAAGAGTGGTTACATGAGAGCGGCTTCGAAAAGCAGGCATGAAACTAAAAGTTGGTAACTTTTACAGAAAGCCATTGCTTTCAATAATAGAAAGTGCGGTCTACAATGACCCTTATTCTAACCATTAATTTTCTAACTGTTTCTAACAATAGAACCTTCTACGCAGGTTTATTTACAAGATAAATAATAATTATTCGGATTATTGATATCCACCCTTTCACGCCTTGCACGCTCCTCACGAACCTTCAGTTGCTATATCAAGAACATCAAAAACACATTAATACATTAAATTGTAACAGTAACATGGAATATGTTGAACAATGCATTGATGGATTGTAACATGGAATATGTTGAACAATGCATTGATGGATTGTAACATGGAATATGTTGAACAATGCATTGTTAAAGTGTTATATTATTAATGTATTAATGTGTTTTTGATGTTTTTGATATAGCAGCTAAAGGTTCGTTAGGAGCGTGCAAGGCGTGAAAGTGCGGATATCAATAATCCGAATAATTATTATTTATCTTGTAAATAAACCTGCGTAGAAGGTTCTATTGTTAGAAATAGTTAGAAAATTAATGGTTAGAATAAGGGTCGTTGTAGACCGCAGTTTCTATTATTGAAAGCAATGGCTTTCTGTAAAAGTTACCAACTTTTAGTTTCATGCCTGCTTTTCGAAGCCGCTCTCATGTAACCACTCTTTTCGACGTAATCAAAAGTCCTAAATACATGCACTCTATGGACTATCGAAACAGAGTGCATGGGGAGAGATTGTACCCAATACTGCGTTCTGTCTCGTCTCTTGTTGCGTCTATTCTCTGTGTGTTTTCTGCATCCATAATCTTTGTATGCATGTGAGCAAGATCCTGACAACAAATTCCATGCCCTTGGGGCCTGCTTCAAACCATACAAAGCTCTCTTGAGCTTTCATACATGATCAGAATACCTTTCATTTCTGAATCCTTGTGGTTGCTCCATGAAAACATCATCTGAGATGTAACCATTTAGAAAAGCATTCTTCACATCTAATTGACACAATTTCCAACCTTTACATGCAGCAATGGCTATGAGTGTCCTAATGGTTGTCATCTTTGCCACATGACTATAGGTCTCATCATAATCTATACCATATGTCTGAGCAAACCCTTTCACAACAAGTTAAGCTTTATATCTAGACACACTTCCATCTGCAAACGTCTTTGTCTTGTAGACCCATTTGCATCCAATGATCTTCTGACTATTTGGTTTAGGAACCAAATCCCATGTCTCATTCTCTATCAATGCATCATACTCTTCTTGCATAGCCTTCTCCCAATTTTCCTTACCTTTTGCCTCTTCATATGTAGAAGGGTCTTCGTCTGCCTTTATCATATAAGCATAATCTTTGGTAGCCAAAAAAGAAGTGTCATAGCTATACCTTGTAGGTTGCCATTTGTGTCTTGATGACCTTTTGAGTGCTCGACTTCTTGAGATTTTTGGTTCATCACATTCTGGATCAAACGTTGGCACTTCGTCAACTTCAACCTGTAATTCATTGTTCTCTTCTTCATCAAATATCTTAACCTTTGATTTACCTTCCTTTTGAGTCACAACTTCTTCATCACCTACATAGATATTGATTATACTTGCATACCAAGTACCTTGCTCATCAAATATAACATCTTTTGATAGAAGAAATTGTTTTGTGGATGGAATTCACAACCTATATCCCATCTGCTTATCATCATATCCAATGAACACATACTTTCCAGCTTTAGGTTCCAATTTGTGCCTTAATTGAGATGGCACATATGCATATGCCAAACATCCAAATACTTTGCAATGATCTAGAGTAGGTCTCTTACCCCACCATGCCTCATATGGTCTCATACCCTGCAAAGCTTTACATGGTAATCTATTAACCAAGTATGTGGCTATATTTACAGCCTCAGCCCACAAATAATTTGGGCAATTTTTCTCCTTCATCATGGATCTTGCAAACTCAACAAGAGTTCTATTCCTCCTTTCTGCTACACCATTTTGTTGAGGAGAGTACCTGCAAGTAATTTCCCTTTTTATACCTGCATTCCACAAGTAATCACTGAACTCATCAGAGAAATACTTGCCCCCTCCATCTGACCTTAATCTCTTCAACTTTTGACCTGTAATTCTCTTTGCATACATATGATAATCTTTGAATGTATTGAATACCTCTGACTTATCTTTGATCACATAGATAGTGATCCATCTGGTGAACATAAATCACATAATACCTTGAACCATTGATACTGAAATCCTTTGATGGTCCCCACACATCTGTGTGTACCAATTCAAGCTTCTCTAAATACATAAAACCATGCTTGGAATAAGATTGCTTATGAGCCTTACCTAATTGACATGCCTCACATCTGTATGTCATATGTTGACCTGCAACATTAGGCAATCCAAGCACTGAACCATTGTTAACCATATCTTTGATACCTCTTTCATTGAAATGTCCAAGCCTTTTGTTCCAAAGATCTAACTCAGAGATCTTATGTCCTCCATAAGTGAACAAGGCATGACCAACATTACCTTGAATCTTCAATGTGAACAATCTTCCTTCTTTCTTCCCTGAAACAATTTGTTTATACCCATTGCTAGGGTCTTCCACAAAAACTCCATTAGTGAACCTAACTTCATAACCTTTTCCAACAATTTGTCCTACACTTATCAAATTCTTTGGAATTGTAGGAACATACAAAACCTTACTCAAGAGAGTACTTCCATCCTTGGCCTTCACTATTCCAATTCACTTCACATTGTGCTTTGTATTGTCACCTGTTTGAACTACATGATTAGTTACCTTATTCTCCAAATCAGTCATCAAAGCTATGTTGCCACTCAGGTGATTGCTACACCCTGAGTCAATGTAGAAAACTCTTTGGTCTTCACTTTGCCTTTCACAAGTTCCATTCATTATCAATGTTGAATCCTCCTTCTGATCTGAAGCATAATTGTAGTAGGTGTTGTTGTATTGTTGGCTTTGGAATCCTCTACCTGCGTTTCTTCCAAAATAACCTCTACTACCTCTACCTCTGAAATTACCTCTTTGATTTATGCCACCTCTTCCTCTTGAATTAAAGTTCTGACTATATCCACCATTATTCTGAGTATTATGCCAACAATCATGAGCTAAGTGATTTGTCTTACCACAAATCCAGCAAGCTTTGACTCCATCTTTATTACTTCTGCCTCTTCCTCTACCTTTGCCACCTCCTCTTCCTCTTAGGAAGTTAGCTTGGCTAGTTGTACCTTCATCTTCATTTGATTGTTGCTTCCATTTGCTATTCTTCTTCTTATCCTTTGAATACATTGCTTGACTTGCACTTTTATCACCTTCACCTTTGACATCCTGCTCAAAGGTTAGCATGTGTCCTAGCAACTGATTTAAATCAGGAGTAAAATGATCTAGTGATAACTCAGTAGACAAATTGAATGGCTTCCATTTGTCATCACCTCTCAAACCTGTAAGGATTTGCCTTACCAATTTATCCTCCTCAATATCTTCATCAACTGCTCCTAATGCATCTGCAATGTCCTTCATTCTTGTTACATAATGTGAGATGGATTGAGAGGCCTTCTTCTTGAATGTGGTAAATTCTGCCCACAAGGATGCCTTCCTTGACTTTGTGGTGTTTTGGAAATGCTCCTTCAAAGCATTCCATATATCGCTTGCACTTTCAAGACCTCTAATGTGAGGTAGCAAGTAGTCATTAACTCCCATGTAGATAATGCTCCTGGCTTGAGCATCTCTCTTCATCCAAGTCTTCAAATCTGATAATTCGTCCCTAGTTGGAACACTAGGATCTCTCAACTGAGGCTTTTCTTCTTCACATGTGATATAACCTATCAAGTCTTTGCTCATAAGATGAGCTTCCATCCTCATTGACCATGCTGGATAGTTCTCTCTATCCAGTTTCTCTATCTAAAGAGAATCTCCCATCTTTTCTTCACCTGTGTATTAAATCCTTCAAGCTTTATGAGGAATAAAGTTACCTTTACTTCAAATGACACTCCTTTTGTCTTCCTTGATATCTTCTGTCCTCATTCTCAAGCTTTCACCTTTTTGTATCTTCAAATGTTGATTTCTTTATAACTGCAGCACTTGGGGTCCTCCTTTCTTCAATGTTGATGCTTCCTACTCTGATACCACTGATGAAGAGTGTTAATCTCCAAAAGAACAAGCTACTCTTGAAGTTAGAGCACCTCCATATCAAGAGTAACTCAAAATCTTTACCAATTTAGAGGATCCATAATCAATGATCAAAATTTTTGAACTAACTGTGAAGAAGGTGACTACACAGAAAGTCTGCTGCACATTACTCACTCATTGACTTATCAAATGTGTAAAGTTTTTTATAAAACTTTTCACAAGGTGTCGCCTATAGTTTATCGCACTGCCTCCAAGTCAAATCATTCCAAAAGATTTAGTAGACCTTGAGAAATGATCTTAACAAGTCACCTATGTCTAAAACTATAGTTATTTACAGTCGACTTTGACACCTTGGTTCTCTCAAAGTAGAACCCGTTTATGCAAATGCTTTTAGCCATAGATGGATTACCTTCCACCTTAGATTTTGACTCCTCATTTATGCAAAACTTTACATTGTGCACTGAGAAATGATCAATTCTTTGACCATCGAGATTGTGCCTGTTTCAGAAGACACTTTCTCACATATGAATGTTCCTACTCATAATTCTCATAGCCTGTTTACAATTAGGCTCTCAAACTTTAAGCATAGACTCATTAACTATGGAATTAGATACCTACAAAAGGATTCTTGAAATGATCAAGCACAGAAGGAGAACACTCAGAAAGATCGGCTGCAATATTTCTTCATCTCTGGAAAAACTTTACATCTGAGTGATGAGAGAGATCTTACTCACTTCTAAAGTGTCTAATGACTCATACAACTTCTAATTTCTCTATTCACATGCTCTCTCATATTTGCCCCGACATTTTTCATTGTATATATAGGCAAATATGTACAAGTTCATCACCATACAAAAGTATAAGTGAACTATCTCTAAATTAATGTACATATGTATACACATCTTCATTCTCTGAACATGTAATTTCTTCATGCTTCATACCTTGATCTTTTCTTCAGTCCTTGACTTCCAAACCTTCATCAAAACTTCAATTGTTGATTGCCCTGCACCAACATAAACCTATAGGGAATACTATGACATGTGCTAACAACTCCTCTTATCATGTAATGGGAAATGGTAAGATCATTGTAACTACTACTGATGGTAGTTATTTCACATTGTCAAATGCTTCATATGTACCCAAGATCAAGAAAAATCTGTTGTTAGTTTCATCACTAGCCAAGATAGGCTTGGTTGTCAAAATGATGATGACATATGAATAGCTCACGATCTCTCAAATGGCAATGTTGTTATTGCTTCTGGCATTTTATTTCATAGGCTTCATAAACTCATAGACTATGAAAAATTTGTGAATGATTGAGCATGTGCAGTTCAAGATCCTCGGGCTATGTAAGATGCAAAGATTTGGCATGCACACTTTCGTTATCTAAATTTTGCAGGTATGCTATCTCGAAAAAATCTAAAATGGTGTCCTCTCTGCCCAAATTTGAGGCACATTGTAAACATGTTTTTGAAGGTTGTGATATATGTGGTCCTATGCACATATCTTCTTTTGGGAACTAGTGTTACTTCAAGAATTTTATTGATGATATCTCCAAGCATGCATGGGTATATCCACTGAAATCAAAGTTCAAAGTTTTTATATGCTTCAAACAATTTTTTATTATGGATGAAAATTTGTTAGCATTGAAAATGGGCACCCACTATTTTGATCGAGGGGGGAATACATGACTCTTTTCTCAACTGCTTGAATCTCCATCAATGTCTTTGAAATCTATAGGTGGTTTATTATCATCAGAAACCTTTTCTTTACCTTTCTTGGATGTAGTCCATGAATTTGCTGGATTGAAATTTCCACTCAATCTTCCACCCCATGAATTTGAGTTGGAACTACTGCTTGGTGGCACATCAGGTCCATTCATGACGTGAGATTTTGCACCTACGTTTTCAGCATTTCCTTTCTCATTTGAGTCAAAATCAAGTCCTTCTTTGGTATCTACATAGAAGCTTGAAATGTCATGAAACACCACATCTATGCTGACCTTCACCTGTCATCTGAGTGGGTTGTATCATTTATATCCCTTTTGGTCAAGGGAGTACCCAATGAAGATACATTTTCTTGCTTTTGGATCAAGCTTCATCCTCAACTCATCTGCAATAAGTACATATGCAATACAATCGAATAATTTCATGTATGATAAATTTGGCTTTTTACTTATAAACTTCTCCTCAGGTGTAACTTGATGTATAGCAGCAATCAAAGTTCTATTCATGATGTATACAATAGTATGCACAGCTTCTGCCCAATAAAAATTAGGTATATTTTTCTCGGCCATCAAGGCTTTTGCTAATTCTACAATATATCTATTTTTGCATTCATGAACGCCATTCTATTGTGGTGTGTACTTACATGAAAACTATCATACAACCATGACTTCTTAGAAAGCTACTAAATTCATTTGACATGGATTCAGCTCCTCAATGAAAAGTTGATTCCTGACGCATATAGTAAGATAAGACAAGAATTCAAAGGAATTTAGACAGAAACAAGCAATTAAGAACAAAGAAACATTGACGATCAGAGAGTGCGAGGAAGTAAATTCATGAACCTTAGATCGGGCAAGCATATAGGTAAGTCAGACCGACAAAGCCTTATATCATCGGAAGCAAGTATAAAAACTATTGCACGTTCATGGGCACAACGATTGAATAGTTATCCTTACGAGTTGGGCTCAAATACTAGTGAATCAGAAATGGCTTTTAGCATGGAAAGACCAGAAGGAGGGTTAAACATAGCATATTTGAAAAGACCCAAAGGACCCTATAGAACTCAATTAGAATATGTCCGAACCAACCACTTAGGTGCTCGCATCTATGAGGATGGTTTGCGAAGACAAGTGGTGCAAATGCACAATCCTGATCAACCCATTGGATTGAATCATCCAGTGTTGAAATTTGAGAGAGGCGCTTACATAGACAAAGAAGGAACAATGTATATCCTAAGTACTCAGCCAAATCATACCAATGAGTTTGGTGTATTTCAGCCAGATACAGAAGCGAGATCACAAGGAAAAGAACTAGTAGGAGAGGAACCTAAGACACCTAGAGGGAAATCTGTACTAAGAAGAGTATTAATCCCAGATTGGATCCCTCAGGACAATAGAAGCATAGAGTTGTTTGTGAATAGGGAAACGGATGAAGCATTTTAGAGGTATAGAATGGAACAATTTAGTGAGGTAGGCTCCATCATGATCTATGAATTCATGGACCTAGATACTTCGGGAAAGGTTGTATACCTAGACGATACTTCAAAATGAGTATTTATAGTACCAGACCACGGGAGAAGTACTTACACATGGAGAGGTGATTTAGTCTTCCCTCCATCGCGAACAAATGTAAACACAAGCCATCAGGGTGCTGGAGCATCCTTAGCCCATGGTACTCAAAGAGAGAAGAACAAAGAAAGACCTGAAGTAAGTTTCACTCATCCCATAGGGAGAGGTAGACCAACCATGGACTCCGATAGAGTGGAAAGACAAAGGGAACCTAGAATACCAGGTGGTAGAGATGATTTTCCTCTACCTAGACCACATGAACACCCCAAGATTCGAGCATGGAAATCAAGATTTAGCATATGATATGAGCACGACACCATCACTCCGGGTGTGTTATGCCTTGCATTGTCGCATCAAATATCTACCAGCATGCTACAAACTGACCTTCGAAGAAATGTTTAGTACAGGCTTTTGGGAATACCATTCAGAGGTGTTCATAAGAAGGCCTACACATCTACTACAGTTATTTGCATGTGAACAACTGGTGTACTCCATGCACTACAGAATCCTGCCACTAGATGAACCTCAACCCATAGATTGGGAAAAAATCGAAGCAGATCTTGTGAGAGGTATTTGCATTTCAGAGCACACCCTCACTCAAGACCTCCTACAGAATTATATCCGATAGACCCCACAACAAGGTTCTATCGAGGATGATAGAAGCGAGTGGGAGGGGGGTGTTGGCAGTAGTCAGAGTCACAGACGACGCGGAAGCATGTGAAGATGGATCACAACGAAGTAGTGGGGAGCCAGGCATATCATTTTTTCAGAGAAATATGTTTCAAAATACTTTTTCAAAAACCATCAATAGTGATTTTCATCACTTTTGTACCATATGTAACATAGAACAATCACTTTTGTAATTCATAGCTCTATTTTGTGCAAGCTGAGCAGTCATCAAGCTTGGGGAGCTTAGGTAGAACAAGCCTACCAATTTTGGCTATTTTTGGATCGCGTTTACCCTTTCAAATAGCACCTAGAACCTATTTTTTAACTATGCCGGTCACTAGATGTGAAACCGGTCAAAACTAGTCTAAAAACTATAAATAGAGCTATTTTTAACTATGCTAGTCACTAGATGTGAAACCGGTCAAAACTAGTCTAAAAACTACAAATAGAGCTAGAGAGCTCATTTTTGAAGTTAGTTAGTGTTGGCTAGTGTGAGCTTAGAGCTATTTTGAGTTGTAAGAGTGATCTTAAGCAATAGAGTCTATTTTCGTGCCTTCCATTGTGTCTTGTTTGTCTCTTCATTGTGTGTGTGTATGTGTGTGTGCATCTCTATACGTCTCACCTTCACTCTCACTACATCTCACATTCACGATCTTCATATCACTCCTATCTCTTCTGCGGATTGACATTAAGGAGGTGGAGCTTCTTAACGTGGTACTTACCATTGTGCTAGAGCAACAAATGACATGAATACCTTGTGCTAGATCTACCTCTAACTTCTCCCAATCCACAGCTTGAGGTTCATCATTTGGTGGGAGTCAATAATGTGTCGAGTACATCAGTTGTTCACACGTGAATAGATATAATAAATGTGTTGGGTGGTTGATGAATACCTCCGAGTGGGATTCCCAAGAACTAGTAGTGAACATTTCTTCGAAGACTAACTTATAATAGGGAGGGAGATATTTGATTCGGCCATGCATAACATACCCCACATCATGGCATTGTACGTATATCATAGACAAGATCATTGTTGCCATGCTCAAAGCCGGGGGTGGACACGTGGGGTGGTCTGATGCATCTGAAGATTTTGAAGGTCGTCTGCATCATGTCAAAAATTTTAATAGTCATCTTTGCTGCAATGTCACTCATGTGGTGGAGTAGAAGGAGCCGGTTCGTATCATTGCCATCATGTATCCCGTAGAGGGGGGACCATAGAGTGGTGTAAAATATGGGTAATTGAGCCAATCCAAGAAATGCTTATTGTTTTGAAGTTTAAGAGCAAAAGTATTCCAGGAGTGATGATGAGGTACTAATCCATACGATTGTATTTAAGGTGCAAGGGTGTCTTGTTCCATGTATAGAGTATTTCTAGATATTCTTGTAAAAGTTACTTATGCCAGTCAGGTTGACAAACTTTACCTTTTTGCACCCCTAAAGGTAGATCTTCATCTGCGTAGGTTTCTTCCCTGTAACCTTCTTGATTGCCATATTATATTCAGTCATATACAAAAAGTGTGGCTTGTATTGCAATTCGTTAATATAGATATATCATCGTGGCATCAACTGTGCGAAATAGGGTGATTGAAGTATTTTCTCCTCAATTAGTGCCATTGCATGTTGCTGTGCTTCGAATCTTGCTTAATGGGTTTGGTCGAGTTCTTCTATAAATTTCATCCTCGCTAGGGTGGGGAGTTTGAATGTGTCTTGGCCATCCATAGTTACGCATCCACCTGGGGCAGGTCGGGGTTCATATTCTTCTTTAATTGTTGCCTCCACCAAGATGGGAATGGTTTCTTCATCTAACAGGACTTCAAGTGGGGAATCGAGCCTGGGAACCTCTAAATGATCAGGAACTTGAGCTTGGAGCTCCAAGACACATGCTCTTAATGTAGTTAATTCCTCTATTATCTCTTACGATAAAACATCTTGAATTATAGGTTGTTGCACCGATGCTTGTAGATGTAAGGTGGGATTATCACTTTTTAGCAATTGATATTCTTCATTTACGTGATTGTAATCCTCTAGTACATGTATGTGATCCTTGAGTAGCATTAGCATGGTTTCAGATGGAATAACCTTGAATCTACTTGGATTAATGGGTTCATCAGGCTTATCCATTGTTGCTTTGGAATTCTATCTAGTTTGTTCTGCTAAGCATTGGTTTTCCTCCTTGGCTGCTACTAGATGTCATCGTAGGAGCCCATATTTCTTGTTAATGTTGCATTCCTAGCGATCTAGACTCGTAGGTGTTCTTTGGCCTCTATAATAGCATCTTTTGTTTTTTGTTCTGATTCCAACTCCATAGAGTGGTAGGCCTCATGGAGCTCTTGATGTCGTGCATTTAGAGAGGCATTCTCGATGGTCAACAAATTTAGAGTAGCTTGTAGTTGTGTCGTTCTCTGCTCCAGGGCCTAGTAATTCTGTCCTAATGCTGAAAATTCTTCCCTTACTTGGTGCATGTAGGCAAACATGTGGTGAAACACATTATCTACAACTAATGATGATAGTAGCAATTGTGTGTTAAACAATGAAGTTTGTGCAGTGGTTGATGCAAGGGGAAAGGGAAATGCGATTGGGATTGTGGGTGTTGTGGTGATAGTTGAAAAATGTGTGGTTGTGAGAGAGTGTAATGGGGTCGTGCATGTGTGTGGTGATGATGTGGGTGGTGAGATATCCATGTCACTCGAAGTATGCTCAAGTGAACTAATAGTGAATAGTGGCATGATTATGGGTGAGTGTGTGGGTGTAAACACATGATTTACAAATGTGGATGAATAAATTACATGTTGAGCTTCATGGATTGATCGATGTAGAGGGAAAGGTAGAGGTAATGTACTAGGATTGGGAGGGGATACATGTGAGAAAGTCATCGGTTGAGGAAAGGGAAAAATAGGTTTTGGAGGAAGGGGGAAGGAAGAAATGGAAGGGGTGAGGAAATGATTAGATGGAATGGGGAAAAATATTGTTGAGGTAATGGGTATAAAGATTTCACTGGGAGTTTTGGACATTGGATGTATTGTAGCTTTAACTGCAGCACTCGATGTGAGTTGAGCTAATGGGGGAGAGATGGGTTGCATTGGGGAAGTTGGATATACAAGAGAAGGAAGGTTTCAATAGATGTAGAAGTGATTTCCACAGTAGTTGTGGGTATGGATGTTGAGGGTTGTGAGGGGTAGTCAATGATAATAGTTTCTCCAGTTGGTGGTGACTCAATAAATATTCATGCTTCTTCATGGTGGCGGGAGGATTGGGCATTTGTTGGAACATGGATATATTGGTCGGGCCTAGACATTAAGCATATGCGTCGAGGGTCAAATTGAGGTAGTGGTTTTCTCTTCAGGAGGTGAAGTGCTTCTACTATACCTATTGATTTGACCAATTCAATAAAACCTTCAACAAAGGAAGCTTTGAATCCTCCACTAGCCAATTCTTGTTGTATAATTTCCTTGCTCTATTGTTCTGAGATCCATCGGCTCACCCACATAGCTTGCATATTGTGATACAACTTTTGAATTGCAATTGTGTATGCGGTAGCATCTGATGTGTCTTCTTCCCTCATACTGGTATCACCCTGAGCTTCAATTTGGTGCCCTTGCTATTCATGTTGGTCGTCATCTTGGCAGTCTTGATTGGTTTGGTTTTCTTCATCGTCACCTTCTTCATCATTAGTTATTATGTTCGATCTTCCTCATCTGAGATGTATACTATTTGTTCTCATCCGTGATCAAGTGGTGAAGTTGGATAGCTTGGCTGTTCATATTCTTGTGAGAAGGATTGTGCAGTTTGTTTGTTGGAAAATGCATCTTGCATTTCAAAATCAAATGTGGTGTTGATAGGTTCTGCTTTGAGATTGGGTATAAAAATTGTAAATGCTTCTACACCAATGGTGGTGGGAATCTCTTTGACTTCTATAGTAGCGGCTTGATTGGTGCTGATGGGAGTGTGGTGTAGCTCAGTAATGAGTAGCACCTCCTTTAATGTCAATCCGGGAAGACATGAGGATGGTATGAAGACCTCGAGCAAGTGAAGGCACAAGTGCGTGAGTGAGAAGCACATCAACATGCACACACATACACACACACGCGCACACACGGTGAGACAAAGAGTGAGAAGCAATGGAGTTCTTAGATTACTTTCAAAAAGCTCTTACAAGTTCATATCAATTACAAGCTAACCTCAAAAATGAGCTCTCTAGCTCTATTTATAGTTTTTGACTAGGTTTTGGCCTTGTCCAGACCTAGTGTCCGGCCTAGTTAAAAATTAGGTTCTCTACCCTATTTGGAGGTTCAAACGAAGTCTAAAAAATGTGAAAATTGATAGGTAGATACTTCTAAAGCTCCTCAAGCTCAAGGACTCCTTGGCTTGCACAAAATGGAGCTACAAAAATGTGAAATGGTATTTACAATGGTTTTTAGTGATGAAAATCACTGTTTTTGTAGGGGATTCTTCTGAAGATTTGACATACACTTCTTGGAGCTCCCTACTTGCTCCTTCTCCTTGTGTGTCCACCTCTTTTATATGCGTTAGTGTCCTGAAAAAATGTTGGCCTACTTGCCAGATCGTCGTTGACTGCTCTGTCTGCTTGTACTTTCTCTTCTCTCTGACTCCCTTCTTAAGCTTCCTTGCCTAGTGAGTCCTTCAGTTCCAACAGAGTGTCTTTAGAGGTCAGCGATGCACTGGTGGTGCCTTCAATTATGATGTGGTGTGAAAGATGAATACATATGGGAGGTACATGTGTTGGAGGCTGCATGGGAGACTTCTGTGGAGAATGTTGAGATGAGGGTGATTCAAGGACCTATAAGCATGGGATCATGCCCTTCATGCTTTTTCCTTCCCTTGCCTTAGTTGACTTACGGGCTTTCTTGGAGGTACCTTTAAATTGCTTTAGCTCTTCGCTGGACATAGCATGCTCCATAGGTGTATCAAAGGCTAGGCACATACATACAATTCTAGTGATTGAACAACAGCTATGGATGGCTATCTTTCACCATCTTTGTTGTGCTAAATAGAGTTGTTCCTAAATCTAATTAGCAAGATCAATCGTTTGGGGTCCTGTGTTCGCTAAGTACAACCCAAATCAAATATGTTTCTATGGTATTGTAAAGCAATCCTAGGCCGAAAAAGCAAAATGCTACATACATACATGTAGTGGTTTTGATAGCTTTGGTGTAATAGCAGAAATATATACCCACTTAAGAAATTCTCCCATTTTCATTGGCTCGGGAATGAGCCCCCCCCTCTTCATTGGGGTGTGTGTGCCATGGATCTTGAGTGCGGCACTGATGAGATCAATCGAGAGATAAAACTTCTTAAAAGGGGGATCGGTAGCTACTGAGGCCAAAATAAACGTCTCTAGTAACTCCTTCCTAACAAGGGGTTGCAGAGTGGTAACCAAATAAAAACATCGATAGAATTCTGATTTGGAGAGGGGAGCAATAAAATACTCCATAAATCCTTCTCGCCGCCAAATTGGCTGTAATTCCTTGGAATTTTTAAGGGCTTCAAATTATCTTGAGAAGAATTGATATCTTCCCTAGTGTCACCACTAAAGCATAGCATTGCATCATAGATGTAGTTTGCATCGGCCAAAGGTCCTACTAATCCCTAAAACCAATGGGAGCTATTATGTACTTTCTTGCTCCTTCTGATGGGAGGATCATCAATCAACATTGGCCCCATAAAATCTTGAAATTTTAGTGGTGTCATTGCATGGTAGGGCTGCCAATAAGTTATCAAAGTTTACTACTGGCATGCTGTTGTGAGCCTTGGAGGTTCCTTCAATTTGCAGGGTGATTTGAATGTGTGTGTAGATGATTTGCTACAAAAGGATAACACATTAGTATGGAAGTTAATTATGATCCCAATAAAGTGAGACTGTAATCCCTTTCCATAACCAATGCATAACCTCTGTAGCCGTGTGTTGTAAGGTGGTTGATATAATGCCCTTCCAGAAGCTAATGCAGGTAGCTAGACATCCTACATGCTCTTGAATAATGCATACATTGCTTTTGATGAGCTTTCATTACAAGTGATAGTGGGTTAGTGGGGAAGGATTTATATAAGGTTTAGTTGTCGGTGAGTTATTAAAACAATAGGGGTTAGTCATAAGAGGTGTTATGTTGTACAAAGGATTTTGTGTAGGTTTCTGGATGCATTTCGGCATACACTTTCTAAAAGTTGATGTGTGGCTATGTTTTTTTGGCTGAAGTACAAAGGATGAATCTGGCATTGGTAGTGTCCATGGGTGGAGTGATTTCGGAGGGATGTGTATTACATGGCTTGGGTGTTGAGCTATAAGATAGTCCTTGGGTACCCAGATCTGCATGGGGTTGGTTTGATTTGTCTAGTACTTCTTGGCAATCCAAATTTGTCAAGTTCTCCTTGATGGAAAAGAAAGTCGAGTGGATGTTGGATGTAGAGTCTGATTCTACCTTGGCTTCTTCCCATCATGGCATGCACTGTTGGAAACAGTTGGTTTTTTCTAACCTTTTGCAACCTTAAGGATGGGTATCAAAAAATCCAAAGGGAGCATTGCATTTTGACCAAAAACCATCTAAAAGGGAGTTGCATTGAATACGATCTTGTAGGCCACTCGATATGCCCAAATAGCATGATGTAATGGTTTGTCCCAGTCTGAACGTTTGTTGTTTACAAGTTTTTTCAATACATTACAATATAAAATCCTATAACAATATTCAATAACTTGGTTTAGAAAGTGGGTAAGTTATTATTTTTAACTTGATTTGAGATCATCGTATGCCATGCAAAAACAATTTTTTTCATACTGTAATGAATTGTAGAAGATTTGAACTCGCAACATCTTGGTTGGGAGTGTGATGTGTTAATCACTTGCCCCCAAAGCCATGGTAGAGGATTGCTTCCTAATCTTCCCTCTTAGGATGTAGTTCAACCATCTCCTCTTCGTCAAGGGTGTGATTCAACCATCTCCTACCTATCACTTTATTACATTTTTCACCCCTTGGTTGATCATTGTCCTCAATGGTATGTTCTTGTATCCCTCTAGCCTCGATGATCAGCTCCTGAAATCATTAGGTACCCTTGAATTGATGTCCTCAGCCTCGCATAGTTTCTTAAGCCTTGTTCCCAACCTTGGTCTCTTGAACTGATGTCCTCAACCTTGCATAGTTTCTTAAGGGCTTGTTCCCAAACTTTCTCTCAACCTTGGTGTTTTGAACCTTCTTGTTTGCAACTTTGGTGCCTTGAGCTCTTGTTCTTGACTTAGTATCTTGAACCTCGTTCTCATCCATGTTTGGTATCTTGAACCCTCAAACAAGTATCACCCATGGTTTCCCAAGAGCTTCATACTTACTACCCAGCTCACTAGATCTCGAATTTTCATTCTAAAAGCTTTGCAAGAGTATCTTCCACATAGAGTGCCCAAGCACCTCTTTTAGAGGCAATTGGAGCATTCCACCTTGACCAATCCTACTTCCTATTTTTTAATACCAATGTAATGAACTAAAAGAGATTTGAACTCACAACCTATTGGTTAAGAGTGTAATTGGCTAACCACTTGCCCCAAAAGCCATGGTTGAGGATTACTTCCTAATCCTCCCTCTTAGGATGTAGTTCAACCATCTCCTCTTCGTGAACAGTGTGTTTCAACCATCTCCTTCCTATCACTTTATTAGACATACATCAGAACATGACTTGAAAAAATTTTTGAATTCAAATATTTGAAACCCAAGAATTTTTGAAACTATTTTCGTTCTACTAAATTTGCAGGTTGGCCCACCAAGGATTGTTGATATATTTAGGTAGTGATGTGTGTGAACACTCTAGGATCGTCGGGGCACTTTTTTCCCTCTTTAGGAGGGTTTTTTCCTCCGGCTTGTATATACGCCTATTGCCCTAATGGGCTACTTATCTTTGTACATTCTCTAGTAATACATTCAGTATTGTGTGTTTGTGCTCCAAGCTTCTTCTCCTTCCTTGTGATGTTCGCGTGCTTTCGCAGACGTCTATCTCCAACAATTGGTATCAGAGCAGGTCGTCGCTTCTTCTAGGGTGCCGTCGACACTCCTCCGTTTGCAGTCTCAGATTTGCACGAAATTTGGTGAGCATACTCAGGGTGTTTCTGAGATCAAAACAGCTTTGCTGTGTGGTGCCGAAATCGCGATCTGAGCTCGTTTCGGCCTCCGAACGCACTATCACAGTGCTTGTGCAGGCTATTTCGTCCTTTTGTGCCAAAGGTATATATCAATTTCTGTTCGCCAGTTTAAGCGTCTCGAAGTCTGCTAGAGGTCTAGCAGAACTCGTCTGGGCAGTTCCGTTCAACTTTTTGAGATACTGTCAACTTTCTGCATCAAGGTATTTTAGTCACCGGCCATGGCTGAAAGCAGTGATGTATTTCGTATGTTGGCTGTTGAGGATAAGTTGGATGGTACCAACTACCCATTATGGGCTTATATGATGCGACATGTACTCGTTGCAAAAGGATTGTGGAACATTGTGCAGGGTATTGAAAGACGTCCTGTTACACCTGTAATGACAGGTACTGCAAATATAGGTGTTAGAGCTGATGAAGATGGTGTCGAAGATGATATTCTGCAGATTCCTGTTCGTGCTGCTGTTTCTGTTGCACCTACTGCAGAGCAGATTCGTTGGGATGGCAGAGATGCCCAGGCACATGCATTGATAGCTTTGTCTGTCAAACGTGCCATTATTCCTCACATTCGCTCTTGCAGAACAACAAAGGATGCTTGGGATACACTTACCACTTTGTACCAGGCTAGGAATGAGGCTCGTGTTGCTTACCTCCGAAAACAGTTGGAAAGTGAGCACATGAATGAAGGTGATTCTATGGACAGTTTTCTTACAAAGATCAAAGACCTGAAGGAATAATTGATTTCTGCTGATGAGGTTATACCAGATAGCTCACTTGTGCAGACCGTTCTGAATGGTCTTCCTGATTCATATCAGAGTTTTGCCTCTACTCTTCGGTTGATGATGAAAGGCAATCCGAATGCCTTGTCATTTGAGGAATTAGTCTCTGTTCTGTTGCAAGAAGATCAGTCCAGGCAGAACAGGTCCATTATGCGTGTTGCAGATCAAGCTTTCCTGGCTAGTAAGAAGGGCAAAGGAAAATGGAGCTCTTCTACTACTAAGCAGAAATCTGCAAATGCTGCACAATCGAAGAACCAGGATAAAGATGGGAAGAAATCAGAAAAGCAGAAATTGTTCTGCAAGTACTGTAAAGGAAATGATCATATTATAAAGAACTTTCCAAAACTGGCTGCTAAAGAGGCAAAGAAGAAAGAGGCTGGAATGGTTGTTGCACAGGCCTCTACACCAAAAACAGAGTCTGCAAATCTTGTGCATGAAGAAGAATGGGCATTTACTACTGTCTGCAGCTTTGACCCATCTTCTCATGATCAGTGCATGTCTGCAGTAGACTCAGATGTTTGGTACTTTGACAGTGGGGCGACCAAACATATTACCTCGCAGCGCAGTTTCTTCTCTTCACTCGAGCCTGCCCCTACAGGGAATACTGTCACATGCGCCAATAACTCCTCTTATCCTGCTATGGGAGTTGGTAAGATCATTCTGACTACTGCTGATGGTAGTTCTTTCACTTTGTCAGATGCTTTATTTGTGCCAGGGATCAAAAAGAACTTGTTATCAGTTTCTGCATTAGCCAAGATTGGCTTGGTTGTGAAATTCGTTGATGACAGGTGTACAGTCCATGATCTCTCAAATGGTGATGTGATTATTGCTTCTGGCATTTTATGTCGTGGGTTGTATAAGCTCATAGACTATGAAAGATCTGTGAATGATTCGGCATGTGCAGTTCATGATTCTCAGGCTATGTCAGATGCAAAGCTTTGGCATGCACACTTTGGTCATCTGAATTTTGCTAGTTTGTTACGCCTGCAGAAATCTGAAATGGTGTCCTCTTTGCCCAAACTTGAGGCACCTGGAAAACATGTTTGTGAAGGCTGTATTTTGGGCAAAATGCAGCGTTCTTCCTTTCCAAAAGATGGTTCAGTTCGGGCTACGTAGAAATTGCAGCTTGTACATAGTGATGTCTGTGGTCCTATGCAGACACCCTCTTTTGGAAATTACCTTTACTTCGTGACTTTCATTGATGATTTTTTCAGGCATGCATGGGTATATCCACTCAAAGCAAAGTCCGAAGTGTTCATGTGCTTCAAACAATTTTTGGTTTTGGCTAAAAATCTGTCAGCATGTAAAATGGGCACCCTCCGTTCTGATCGAGGGGGGGAATATATGTCTTCAGATTTTAATGCATTTCTGGCTGAACGTGGGATAAAACACCAGTGTACAGTGCCGTATAAACCTCAACAGAATGGAGTTGCTGAACGAAAGAACAGGTCACTCATGGAGATGGCGAGGTGCATGGTCAAAAGTCACGCTTTACCACATAGTTTCTGGCTTGAGGTTGTCATGTGTGCAGCATATGTACTGAACAGGTGTCCCACTAAAGCGTTGTAGTCTATCACTCCATACGAAGCTTGGCATGAATCCAAGCCGTCTGTTGCTCATCTGCATGTTTTTGGTTGTTTGGCATATGCATTAGTGCCTGAACAACATCGCAGAAAATTGGATGATAAGGCAGTAAAATGTATTTTTGTTGGGTACAGTTCTGAAAGTAAAGGCTATCGTCTGTATCATCCACAGACTAAACGCATTATGGTTAGCCGTGATGTTGTCTTTGTGGAAGATGCTATTCAGCCATTGCTTTCATGTACTAAGGAGACATCTGTTAGCTCCAAAGACATGTATGATACTTTGATGCCTCTTTTTACAGATGGACAGGCTAGTGCTGGTCCTAATGAGGCAACTTCTCAGCCTTTGCAGGTTTCATATGATGATGCAGATCATTCCATTTCTGATGCAGATTTACATGATGCACTTGTTGATGAGAGAGCTGATATTGAGCAGGCAAAAACTATGCCAAAATGGCTGGTGCAGACTTTGCGTGACAACAAATTAGATGCACCTTTGTCATATCGTACTCGTTCAGGCTCTCATAGTGCCTCCTTTGCATCAGATTGCTATGCTATGGCTGCATCTAGTCCCTGTGATGAGAATGAGCCTGTTTCTTTTGATGAAGCACAAAATTCAGAAAATCGGATGGCTGCTATGCAATCTGAATATGATGCTATAATGAAGAATGGTACATGGTCTTTAGGTGACTTGCCTCCTGGTAAGAAGGCCATTGGCACTAAGTGGGTATACAAGCTGAAGCGTAAACCTGATGGTACAGTTGACAAGTATAAGGCTAGGCTTGTTGCAAAGGGTTATGCACAAGAAAGAGGCATTGATTTTGATGAGACCTTTGCACCTACATGCCGTATGACTACTGTTCGGAGCATCTGTGCACTTGCAGCCCATCATGGTTGGAATGTACATCAGTTGGACATTAAAACAACATTTCTGAATGGTGACTTGCATGAAGAAGTGTATGTTTTTCAGCCCCGTGGCTTTGTGCAGAAAGGGCATGAAAACCAGGTTTGCAGGTTAAAGAAGGCATTATACGGTTTAAAGCAAGCACCACGTGCTTGGTATGAGAAGATACATGCCTATGTGATTGCACATGGTTTTGAGAACAGTCCAATTGAAAGCACCTTATATGTTAAACGTGCTAATGATGTGCTTCTGATCATTGTTGTCTATGTTGAATGACATGCTGCTCACTAGTCCTATTGAGACACATATTGCTGATTTTAAGGCTGACTTGCATGCCTCATTTGAGATGTCTGATTTGGGGCATTTGCATCACTATTTGGGCATTCAATTTATGCACGTTGATGGTGGAATGGCTTTGTGTCAAACGAAATATATTGACACATTATTGCAGTGTTTTGGCCTTGAAGACTGTAAGCCTATTGCCACTCCTATGGAGACAGGTTTACGATTGAGTCTTCATGATGCTGGAGATGCATTTGATGCTGTTCTCTATCAGCAGGCTGTTGGATGCTTGATTTACTTATGCATTACTCGGCCAGATATTCAGTTTGTTGTCTCACAGATGAGCAGGTTTATGCATTGCCCAGGAGTCACGCATTGGAAATCGGTTAAGCGCATCTTTCGCTACTTGAGTGGTACTCGGCTACTTGGGTTGTTTTATCCCAAGGGGGGATCACTACCGCCAGATTTGCATGCTTTTTCTGACTCAGATTGGGTTGGTTGCTATGACACTCATGTGTCCACCAGTGGTTTTTGCTTCATGCTTGGTAACTCATGTATATCTTGGTTGAGCAAGAAGCAGCCTACTGTGGCCACTTCCAGTTGTGAGGCTGAGTATAGGGCAGCTTTCAGAGCGACTGTTGAGTGTGTGTGGCTCAGACGCCTTATGGCTGATTTGGGTGTTGGCCAGTCTTCTGCCACCACCATCTTCACTGACAGTCAGAGCGCATTGGCAGTTGCGAGGAACCCTGTGTTCCATGCTCGCACTAAGCACATTGAGGTGCATTATCACTATGTCAGGGAGAGGTTTTCTGCTGGGGAGATCAGCTTGGCAATGTGCCCACGCAGGAGAACATTGCAGACCTTTTCACGAAGGCTTTGCCTAGGGAGAAGTTTGAAGCTTTCCGCAAAGCTTTGGGCTTACTTCCTTTTGTGGAGTGATTTCCACATAGCTTGGCACTTCCTTATACATGAGTGCCAGCTCCTTGTTCACCGCATCACTCCCAGGGGGGATTTGTTGATATATTTAGGTAGTGATGTGTGTGAACACTCTAGGACCGCCGGGGCACTTTTTTCCCTCTTTAGGAGGTTTCTTTCCCCCGGCTTGTATATACGCCTATTGCCCTAATGGGCTACTTATCTTTGTACATTCTCTAGTAATACATTCAGTATTGTGTGTTTGTGCTCCAAGATTCTTCTCCTTCCTTGTGATGTTCGCGTGCTTCTGCAGACGTCTATCTCCAACAAGGATGATGTGCATGTTTAGTGGGGCTGAATGTCAGGATGAAACCCCCTTGGTTCTAGAGGAACGTGAAAATTAAAATTACTTTTTTCATGAATATTTTCTCTCTACTTTGAAATTTGACATGATATTAATGATGATATGTTGTGGTTTCATACCTGCAAGATGAACAAAAACAAAAATGAACAAGTTAGTTCATAAAATGTGCATGATTTATTATTGTGATGAGGATCCTAAATGAGCACATGTGTATGGATGTGTGCGTACGTTTGTGCATGTTTGTGTGTTGGCTGATTCTATACTTATATGCTTGTTTGTGTAAGTGTATTTGTGTATTACCCTAAGTGTTTGGGTATGTGATTGTGTTTGTTACCCTATATGATGATATATTTCTATGTGTGCTTTTCTATTTGAATGAATGTATGTGTGTGTGTTCATGTACTTTTTTTTTGTGGGTATGAATATGTGTATGTGTTTGTGATGGTGTATGTGCATGTGTGTATGTGAAAGTGGGTGTGTATATATATTCCATGGAACCTATTAAAATTTCCAGTCCATATACTAACCCTAAGGTTTCTAAAGCATAAAAGAAAGGATTACAAAAAAATCTCAAAGTAAAATAAAAATAAAAAGGAAATCAAATTAAAAAATAAAAATAAAATTAAACGTAACACACACACGCGCGCACACACACACAGACACACACACACATATATATATATATATATATATATATATATATATATATATATATATATATGCGGGTTTGTGAAGCTAACTAACTATATGTGTGTGTACCTACTAAATGTGTGATGCCAAAGGTAAGTATGGTGTGCATGGAAGTGAGCATGAGTGTGTGTAAATGTATGCATGTGCCTGTGTTAGTTACGTAATTGTGAATGTGTGCGTGTTTGCATCTACGTAAATTGTTGTTTTATTACGTGTTCTTTTCTAATGTATTCTGTGCAGACTTAATGAATTGATGTGCAGTTGTGAGCTGATTCGAGATACTTGAGGTGTTTTGGAGAACGTAATCAAGTGATTGAAAGTTGGAAAGCTAAGGATACCTGAAGTCATTTGACTTATACAAAATGAGTTCTCTCATCATTAACTCTGGGCTCGTGCATTGTTTTGGATGCCCACTTTGTCACTTCTAAGTTGATGTGTGCTTTGGTGGAGAGAATTCTTTTCAATTGATAGAGCTCTATATCCGACCTCACCTAGATAGTGACATTTATTTTGCATCTATACCATATGATTGATTCCTTCATGATTAGTTGTGTTGTATTAGGCCGTTAACTAGACACTTACTTGATTGCATACATATGAAATAGCTCTTTTATATGAAAGTGTTAAAGCATATGACTTTTCTACTTTGCACTTTTTTCTACTTTGACCTTTGAAGCTTCCACCATTATCTCAAATATGCCAAGAAAGCACTCTCCATGCGACACTGTGATAGGACAACGGGGGGATCTGATCCACCCAGCTATCACTTTGCACTCTTTCTTCATGAAAAACCATAGGTGCTCATTTGGCTCCCACCCATGAGGGAGGAAGAAAGCCAATTCTTAATCTCCTCCTTGTGATGGTAGTGAACTTATGAAGATTTACTTCTTATAGGAACTTTTGGAGGTTCTATATAGCATATGTGCGATAAATGGAACACTGAATCGGTGCTTCTCAAAGATTCGCACGAGAATAATTCATTCTTCACTCTCTTTGTGAGAAGCCTAAGATTTATTTCTTTGCATATTCTTAACTTGAAAACATTCAAGTGGTTTGTTGCTTCCTTATCTACCTAAAATAAAGCACTAAGGGGGATTTCTCTTCACATCAAGCATGGAAACTCTTTGTGACATGAGCTAGCCTCTTTCTAGGCCCCAAATCCTCTCTCTTTTCCAAGTTCAAGACGTTTTCCTTACTCTTATTAAAAGCCTCTTCAAGTAAGGAGTTTTGTTTTCCCTTAGAACTCTTCAAAAACTTAAGGGAGATGTTTTGTTGCTTCAATGGAGTAAACAAGGATCTAATTTCAAGAAGATGTTGAAAATCAAGCCTCAAACATGCAAAAGGTGTTCATATATTTCGATAGTGATGTGTGTGAACACACTAGGTCCATCGGGGTACTTTTTCCCATCTTTAGGAGGTTTTTTTCCCCGGCTTGCATATATGCATATAACCTTAATGGGTTACTTATCTTTGTGTATTCTCTTGGTAATACATTCAGTATTGTGTGTTTTGCTCCAAGCTTCTTCTTCTTCCTTATGTTGTTCATGTGCTTTTGTAGACCTCTACCTACAACAAGTAGTATTAGGGTAGGTTGTCGCTTCATCTAGGGCATCGTCGACACCCCTCCAATCACAGTCTCAAAATTGCATGAAAATTGGTGAGCATATTGAGTGCAATTAGAAGTTCAAAATTGCTTCAGTCTATGGTGTCAAAATCACTATCTTATCTTAGTTCAACCTCCAAATGCACTATCGTAGTGCATGTGCAGGAAATTTTATCTTTTTGTGCCAAACATATATACAAGTTTCAATTTGCTAGTATAAGCTCCTTGAAGTCTTATAAAAGTTTAGCAAAACTCGACAAGGTAGTTCTGTTCAACGTTTTGAGATATAGTCATTTTTTTGCTTCAGTGAACCTTGGTCAGTGGCCATGGCTAAAAGTAGTGATGTATTCCATATGTTAGTTTTGGAGGATAAGTTGGATGGTACCAATTACCCATTATAGGCATATATGATGCATCATGTATTGGTCGCAAAACGGCTATGTAATATCGTGTAGGGGGTTGAAAAATAGTCTACCACATGTATAAAAATAAATACTAAGGGTCATGTGGATGGCATTAAAGATGATGTTCTTTAGGTTCCTGTTTCTACTCCAATTCTTGTTCAACCTACTATAAAGAAACTTTTTTGGGATGGCAGAGATGCCCATGCACATGCATTGATAGCCTTGATTGTCTTACATTGCATCAATCCTCACATTCACTCTTGCAAAATAGCAAAGGATGCTTGGGACGCACTTACAACTTAATACGAGGAAAAGAATGAGGCTCATGTTGCTTACCTCCGAAAATAGTTGGAGAGTGAGTGCATGAATGAAGGAGATTCCATGGGTAGTTTTTTGACAAAGATCAAATATTTGAAGGAGCAGTTGATATTTGTTGATGAAGTCTTGCCAGACAGTTCACTTATGCCGACTATTCTGAATGGTCTTCCAAATTCATATCAGATTTTTTTTCTTTCACTCTTTGATTGATGATGAAAGGCAATCCAAATGCCTTAACATTTGAGGAGTTAGTCTCTGTCCTATTGTAGGAAGATCCGTCTAGGCATAACAGGTCCATTATGCATGTTGGAGATCAAGCTTTCCTAGCTAATTGGAAGGGCAAAGGTAAATGGAGCTCATCTACTAATAAACAAAAAATGTGCTAATTCTACACAATCAAAGAAGGATGAGAAAGACGAGAAGAAAACAAAAAAGCAAAAATTGTTTTGCAAATACTATAAAGGAAATCATCATGTCATAAAGAGTTTTCCAAAATTGGCTACAAAAAAAGAGGCAAAGAAAAAAGAGGCCGGAATGGTTGTTGTTGAGGCCTCTACACCTAAATCAAAGTGTGCAAAGCTTATGTAGAATGAAGGATGGGCTTTTACTATTGTTTGCAGCTATGAACCATCTTCTCATGAACAATGTATGCCTACAATAGACTCAGATGTTTGGTACTTTGATAGTGGGGCAACCAAATATATTACCTCATAGTGTAGTTTCTTCACTTCACTTGAGCTTGCCTCTACAGGGAATACTATCACATGCACCAAAAACTCCTCCTATCCTCTCATTGGAGTTGGTAATATCATTTTGAGTATTGTTGATTGTGTTGGAGTTAGACGTCTACGGAAGCACACCAACAACACAAGGAAGAAGAAGGAGCTTGGAGCACAACACACAATACTGAATGTATTACTAGAGAATGTACAAAGATAAGTAGCCCATTAGGGCAATAGGCATATATACAAGCCAAGGGAAAAAAACCTCCTAAAGAGGGAAAAAAGTGCCCCGAGGGTCCTAGAGTGTTCACACATATGACTACCTAAATATCAACAAATCCCCCCTGGGAGTGATGCGATGAACAAGTAGCTGGCACTCATGTATAAGGAAGTGCCAAGCTATGTGGAAATCACTCCACAAAAGGAAGTAAGCCCAAAGCTTTGCAGAAAGCTTCAAACTTCTCCCTAGGCATAGCCTTCGTGAAAAGGTCTGCAATGTTCTCCTGTGTGGCACATATGCCAAGCTGATCTCCCCAGCAGAGAACTTGTCCCTAACATAATGATAATGCACCTCAATGTGCTTCGTGCGAGCATGGAACACAAAGTTCCTCGCAACTGCCAATGCGCTCTGCCTGTCAGTGAAAATGGTGGTGGCAGAAGATTGACCAACACCCAAATCAGCCATAAGGCGTCTGAGCCACACACACTCAACAGTAGCTGTGAAAGCTGCCCTATACTCAGCCTCACAACTGGAAGTGGCCACAGTAGGCTGCTTCTTGCTCAACCAAGATATACATGAGCTACCAAGCATGAAGCAAAAGCCACTAGTGGACACACGAGTGTCATAACAATCAGCCCAATCAGAGTTAGAAAAAGCATGCAAATCTGGCGGTATTGATCCCCCCTTGGGATAAAACAACCCAAGTAGCCGCGTACCACTCAAGTAATGAAAGATGCACTTAACCGCTTGCCAATGCTTGACTCCTGGGCAATGCATAAACCTACTCATCTGTGAGACAGCAAACTGAATATCTGGCTAAGTAATGCATAAGTAAATCAAGCATCCAATAGCCTGCTGATAGAGAACAACATCAAAGGCATCTCCAACATCATGAAGACTCAATTGTAAACCTGTCTCCATAGGACTGGCAATAGGCTTACAGTCTTCAAGGCCAAAACACTGCAATAATGTGTCAATATATTTCGTTTGACACAAAGCCATTCCACCATCAACTTACATAAACTGAATGCCCAAATAGTGATGCGAATGCCCCAAATCAGACATCTCAAATGAGGCATGCAAATCAGCCTTAAAATCAACAATATGCTTCTCAATAGGACCAGTGAGCAACATGTCATCAACATAGACAACAATGATCAACAGTACATCATTAGCACGCTTAACATATAAGGTGCTTTCAGTTGGACTGTTCTCAAAACCATGTGCAATCAGATAGGCATGTATCTTCTCATACCAAGCATGTGGTGCTTGCTTTAAACCATATAATGCCTTCTTTAACCTGCAAACCTAGTTTTCATGCCCTTTGTGCACAAAGCCACGGGGCTAAAAAACATACACTTCTTCATGCAAGTCACCATTCGGAAATGCAGTTTTAATGTCCAACTGATGTACATTCCAACCATGATGAGCTGCAAGTGCACAGATGCTCCGAACAGTAGTCATACGACTTGTAGGTGCAAAGGTCTCATCAAAATCAATGCCTCTTTCCTATGCATAACCCTTTGCAACAAGCCTAGCCTTATACCTGTCAACTGTACCATCCGGTTTATGCTTCAGCTTGTATACCCACTTAGTGCCAATGTCCTTCTTGCCAGGAGGAAATTCACATAAAGACCAAGTACCATTCTTCATTATAGCATCATATTCAGATTGCATAGCAGCCATCAAATTTTTTGAATTTTGTGCTTCATCAAACGAAACGGGCTCATTCTCATCATAGAGACTAGATGCAGCCATGGCATAGCAATTTGATGCAAAAGAGGCACTATGAGAGCATGAACGAGTACGATATGACAGAGGTGCATCTAATTTGCTATCACACAAAGTCTGCACCAGCCATTTTGGCATAGTTTTTGCCTGCTCAATATCAGTTCTCTCATCAACTACTGCATCATGTAAATCTGCATCAGAAATGCAATGATCTACATCATCACATGAAACCTGTAAAGGCTGAGAAGTTGCCTCATTGGGACCTGCACTAGACTGTCCACCTATAAAGAGAGGCAGCAAAGTATCATACATGTCTTTGGAGCTAACAAATGTCTCCTTAGTACATGAAAGCAATGGTTGAATAGCATCTTCCACAAAAACAACATCACGGCTAACCACAATGTGTTTAGTCTGTGGATGATACAGACGATAGCCTTTACTTTCAGAACTATACCCAACAAAAATACATTTTACTGCTTTATCATCCAATTTTCTGCGATGTTGTTCAGGCACTAATGCATATGCCAAACAACCAAAAACACACAGATGAGCAACAGATGGCTTGCGATCATGCCAAGCCTCATATGGAGTGATAGAATGCAGTGCTTTAGTGGGACACCTGTTCAGTACATATGTTGCACACATGGGAGCCTCAAGCCAGAAACTATGTGGTAAAGCCTGACTCTTGACCATACACCTCACCATCTCCATGAGTGACCTATTCTTTCGTTCAGCAACTCCATTCTGTTGAGGTGTATATGGCACTATACACTGGTGTTTTATCCCACGTTCAGCCAGAAATGCATTAAAATGAAAAGACATATATTCCCCCCCTCGATCAGAACAGAGGGTGCCCATTTTACATGCTGACAGATTTCCAGCCAAAACCAAAAAATGTTTGAAGCACATGAACAATTGGGACTTTGCCTTCAATGGATATACCCATGCATGCCTGGAAAAATCATCAATGAAAGTCACGAAATTTAGATAATTCCCAAAAGAAGGTGTTTGCATAGGACCATAGACATCACTATGTACAAGCTGTAATTTTTGAGTAGCCCGAACTGAACCATCTTTTGGAAAGGATGAATGCTGCATTTTGCCCAAAATACAGCCTTCACAAACATGTTTTCCAGGAGCCTCAAGTTTGGGCAAAGAGGACACCATTTCAGATTTCTACAGGTGTAGCAAACTAGCAAAATTCAGATGACCAAAGCATGCATGCCAAAGCTTTGCATCTGACATAACCTGAGAATCATTTACTGCACATGCCAAATCATTTACAAATCTTTCATAGTCTTTGAGCTTATACAGCCCACAACATAAAATGCCAGACGCAATAATCACATCGCCATTTGATAGATCATGAACTGTACACCTGTCATCAACAAATTTCACAACCAAGCCAATCTTGGCTAATGCAGAAACTGATAATAGGTTCTTCTTGATCCCTGGCACAAATAAAGCATATGACAAAGTGAAAGAACTACCATCAGCAGTAGTCAAAATGATCTTACCCACTCCCATAACAAGATAAGAGGAGTTGTTGGCACATGTAACAATATTCCCTGTAGGGGCAGGCTCGAGTGAAGAGAAGAAAATGTGTTGCGAGGTAATATGTTTGGTCGCCCCACTGTCAAAGTACCAAACATTTGAGTCTACTGCATACATGCACTGCTCATGAGAAGATGGGTCAAAACCGAAAACAGTAGTAAATGCCCATTCTTCTTCCTGCACAAGATTAGTAGACTCCGTTTTTGGTGTAGAGGCTTCTGCAACAACCATTCTAGCCTCTTTCTTCTTTGCCTCTTTTGCAGCGAGTTTTGGATAGTTCTTTATGATATGATCATTCCCTTTACAGTACTTACAAAACAATTTCTGCTTTTCTGATTTCTTCTCATCTTTGTCTTGGTTCGTCGAATGTGTAGCATTTGCAAATTTTTGCTTACTAGTAGAAGAGCTCCATTTTCCTTTGCCCTTCTGACTAGCCAGGAAAGCTTGATCTGCAACACGCATAATGGACCTGTTCTGCCTGGACTGATCGTCCTGCAACAGAATAGAGACTAACTTCTCAAATGACAAGTCATTTGGATTGCCTTTCATCATCAACGGAAGAGTAGAAGCAAAATTCTAATATGAATCAGGAAGACCATTCAGAATGGTCTGCACAAGTGAGTTATCTGGTATAACCTCATCAGCAGAAATCAATTGTTCCTTCAAGTCTTTGATCTTTGTTAGGAAACAATCCATAGAATCACCTTCATTCATGTGCTCACTCTCCAACTGTTTCGGAGATAAACAACACGAGCCTCATTCCTAGCTTGGTACAATGTGGTAAGTGTATCCCAAGCATCCTTAGCTATTCTGTAAGAGCGAATATGAGGAATAATGGCACGTTTGACATACAAAGCTATCAATGCATGTGCCTGGGCATCTCTGCCATCCGAGCGAATCTGCTCTACACTAGGTGCAGTAGAAACCGTAGCACAAACAAGAATATGCAGAATATCACCATCTTCGATACCTTCTGCATCAACTTCAGTACCTACAATTGTAATAGTTGCAGGTGTGATAGGACGTTTTTCGACACCCTGTACAATGTTCCACAGTCCTTTTGCAAGCAACACATGTCGCATCATATAATCCCATAATGGGTAGTTGGTACCATCCAACTTATCTACATCACTGCTTTCAGCCATGGCCGGTGACTAAAATACCTTGATGCAGAAAATTGATTGTATCTCAAAAAGTTGAACATAACTGCCCAAACCAATTCTGCTAGACCTGTAGCAGACTTCGAGATGCTTATACTGGCAAACAGAAACTGGTATATACCTTTGGCACAAAAAGACGAAATAGCCTGCACAACTACGATAGTGCGTTTGGAGGCCAAAACGAGCTCAGATCGTGATTTCGGCATCACAAAGCGAAGCAATTTTGATCTCAAAAACACGCTGAGTATGCTCACCAAAATTCGTGCGATTCTGATACAACACACAATACTGAATGTACTACCACTAGAATGTACAAAGATATATGATCCATTAGAGCAATAGGTGTATATACAAATCGGGGGGAAAAAACCTCCCAAAGAGGGAAAAAACTGCCTAGGCGGTCCTAGTGTGTTCAAACATATCACTACCTAAATATATCAACAAGAGGAAGCTTGGATGTGTGTTTAAAATCTTTGATTTAGTGATTAGAAGGTACTCCATTGAGATTCAAGTATTATGCAAAGAAGAAGGTATATACTTGATGCAAAGGAAACACATTGTAGATATTTTGAAGAAGTTTGGATTGTGTGATTGCAAGCCCATTTCAAATCAATTAGAAGTAAATTATAGATTATGTGCTCATGAAGGTGAACAAGTGAAGGATGTGAACTTGTATAGTTCAAGTAGTTGGCTCTCTCTTGTATGCTAGTGTGGCAAGACCAGATATTGCACATGTACTTGGAGTGTTATTTCAATTTTTGTAGGCACCAAGATTACCTTGTCTTGTTGGAGTTGAGAGGGTACTTAGGTAGCTCAAAACATCAATGAATGAAGGGCTATATTATCCATTTGATGATGGATTACATGTACAAGCATATTGTGATGTGAATTGGGCAGGTTCAAAAGATGACAAAAGGAACACTAGTGGATATGTTATCATGCTAGGCAAGGAGACCATCTCATGGATGTCAAAGAAACAACCAACAGTGGCTCTCTCCTTGTCCAAAGCTAAGTATAGAGGCTTAGCACATGTTTCATGTGAGCTTATGTGGCTCAAGAATTTGTTTTTTGATCTTGACTTGTAGCTTAAGCAAGTACCTATTTTTGGTGAAAACATAAGTAGCATATGTTTGCCTCAAAATCCGGTGTTCCATGCAAGGTCGAAGCATATAGAAGTGCATTACCACTTTATTAGAGAGAAGATCATCTCAAAGGATATAAAGATGGAGCATGTCAATACAAAGGACCAATATGCATATATGTTTACCAAAACTTTGAATGGAGTAAAGCTAATACACTTCAAGGCATGCATATTAATGAAGGAGTTGGGTATTGAGACTTGAGGGGGAATGTTGAAAATCAAGTCTCAACCATGCAAAGGGACTCATCTAGGAGTTTTGCAAGTGGACCAATAAAAAGGGAGGACCCAAAGTCATGGATTTAAGTTAGGAACTCCACCAAAATCATTTAAATTCAAATCACATCAATCACCCACCAAAACATGCACCTAGATTGATTGGTGGGTGGTTAGCTAGATTGTGAGAAAAGTAAACTCTCTATATAAGTTCCATTACGTCTTTGTTTCTTGCATTCTATGCATTCCATGAGTTTCCCATGATTCTATTTATACTAGATTGCATTGAATTGTTTTCTCTCATTGTAATCATTTTCATTGATTTTAGGCTTCATTTATCTCGCATATAGTGCCAAAAAGTGAGCCAAAGCTTCAAATTTTTTACTGAGTGAGTTATGAGAAATTGCCACGTTTCTGAACCTATATCTCTACACATAGGTAGGGAGTGTTGCAAACAAATAGCCTCTCTTGCAGTGGATGGTTTTCCCAGATGGAACATCCATTTGGCATGATTCAATGCTCATTGTATACTCTTAGTGTCTAGTTGTAATTTTACAAAGATTCATTTTAAGTCTCTATACAAATGTAGAGAAAATTTCACAAGAGTGAGAATATATAATTGTTTATGGGCCTAGTAGAGGGTATCCATCTTCTATTGTTGCATTGGCATGTTAGAATCATCCCCCATCAAGGGATTGGGTGCTACATCCGTGCAAATAGAGGCTTCAAGGATGGAAAAAGATATCTCTTCTCAAGAAAAAGGCAGGATGTGGCTATGGTCTATAGCTAAGTATTTTGAAAGTTTATGTTTGATTTCAATGTTTTTTCCCATATACTTATACATAGATCCATCATTGAAGTGTAATTTAAGACTTGAATTCTGAGTATTTGAGAGTTAATGAAAGCTACAGGATCAAAGCATAAGACATAGAACACCAATGATACTTGCATGCATTCATAAGTTGCTTTCTACTTCATGCATGAAAAAAAAAAGAATCTTTACGCATGTTTTCCTTCCAAAAGAATGTTTCTATGCACAAATTAAAGTTCAAGGATTACTTGCATACACACTTCAAGATTTTCCTCTATTAGGCAAAGATTTTAGATGCACAAAAGCATGTGTAGCTGAGTACCACTCAAGTAGCAAAAGATGCACTTAACCACCTGCCAATGCTTGACTCCTGGGCAATGCATAAACCTACTCATCTGTGAGACAACAAAATGAATATGTGGCTGAGCAATGCATAAGTAAATAAAGCATCCAATAGCTTGCTGATAGAGAACAACATCAAATGCATCTCCAGCATCATGAACACTCAATCGTAAACATGTCTCCATAGGAGTGGCAATAGGTTTACAGTCTTCAAGGCCAAAATGCTGCAATAATGTGTCAATATATTTCCTTTTACACAAAGCCATTCCACCATCAACATGCATAAACTGAATGCCCAAATAATGATGCAAATGCCCCAAATCACACATCTCAAATGAGGCATGTAAATCAGCCTTGAAATCAGCAATATGCTTCTCATGAGGACCAGTGAGCAGCATGTCATCAACAAACACCACAATGATAAGAAGTACATCATTAGCACGCTTGACATATAAGGTGCTTTCAGTTGGACTGTTCTCAAAACCATGTGCAATCAGATAGGCATGTATCTTTTCATACCAAGCACGTGGTGCTTGCTTTAAACCATATAATGCCTTCTTTAACCTACACACCTGGTTTTCATGCCCTTTTTGCACAAAGCCACAGGGCTGAAAGACATACACTTCTTCATGCAAGTCACCATTCAGAAATGTTGTTTTAATGTCCAACTGATGTACATTCCAACCATGATGAGCTCCAAGTGCACATATGCTACGAATAGTAGTCATTCGGCAAGTAGGAGCAAAGGTTTCATCAAAATCAATACCTCTTTCCTGCGCATAACCCTTTGCAATGAGCCTAGGCGTATACTTGTCAACTGTACCATCAGGTTTATGCTTCAGCTTGTATACCCACTTAGTGCCAATGGCCTTCTTGCCATGAGACAAGTCACATAAAGATCAAGTACCTTTCTTCATTATAGCATCATATTTCGATTGCATAGCAGCCATCCAATTTTTTGAATTTTGTGCTTCATCAAATGAAACAGGCTCAGTCCCATCAAAGACACTAGATGCAGCCATATCATAGCAATTTGATGCAAAAGATGCACTATGAGAGCCTGATCGAGTACGATATGACAAACGTGCATCTAATTTGCTATCACACAAAGTTTTCACCAACCATTTTGGCATAGTTTTTGCCTCCTCAATATCAGCTCTCTCATCAAGTGCATCATGTAAATCTGCATCATAAATGAGATGATCTGCATCATCACATGAAACCTGCAAAGGCTGAGAAGTTGCCTCATTAGGACCAACACTAGACTTTCCACCTGTAAAAAGAGGGAGCAAAGTATCATACATGTCTCTGGAGCTAACAGATGTCTCCTTAGTACATGAAAGCAATGGCTGAATAGCATCTTCCACAAAAACAAGATCACGGCTAACCAAAATGTGTTTAATCTATGGATGATACACACTATAGCCTTTATATTCTAAACTGTACCCAACAAAAATACATTTTACTACTTTATCACCCAATTTTCTACGATGTTGTTCAGGCACTATTGCATATGCCAAACAAGTTAAAATATGCAGATGAGCAACAAATGACTTGCGATCATGCCAAGCCTCATATGGAGTGATAGAATGCAGCGGTTTAGTGGAACACCTGTTAAGTACATATGCTGCACACATGATAGCCTCAAGCTAGAAACTATGTGGTAAAGCATGACTCTTGACCATACACCTCGCCATCACCATGAGTGACCTGTTCTTTTGTTTAACAACTCCATTCTGTTGAGATGTATATGGCACTGTACACTGGTGTTTTATCCCACGTTCAGCCAAAAATCCATTAACATCAGAAGACATATAGCCCCCCCTCGATCAAAACGGAAGGTGCCCATTTTACATGCTGACAAATTTTTAGCCAAGACCAAAACCTGTTTGAAGCACATGAAGACTTTGGACTTTGCCTTCAATGGATATACCCATGCATTCCTGGAAAAATCATCGATGAAAGTCATGAAATAAAGATAATTTCCAAAAGAAGGTGTCTGCATAGGACCACACACATCACCATGTACAAGCTGCAATTTTTGAGTAGCCCGAATTGAACCATCTTTTGGAAAGGAGGAATGCTGCATTTTGCCCAAAATACAGACTTCACAAACATGTTTTCCAGTGCCTCAAGTTTGGGCAAAGAGGACACCATTTCAGATTTCTGTAGGCATAGCAAACTAGCAAAATTCAGATGACCAAAGCGTGCATCTCAAAGCTTTGCATCTGACATAGCCTGAGAATCATGTACTGCACATGCCGAATCATTTACAAATCTTTCATAGTCTATTAGCTTATACAGCACATGACATAAAATGCCAGAAGCTATAATGACGTTGCCATTTGACAGATCATGAACTGTACATATGTGATCAACAAATTTCACAACCAAGCCAATCTTGGCTAATGCAAAAACTGATAACAAATTTTTCTTGATCCTTGGCACAAACAAAGCATCTGACAAAGTTAAAGAACTACCATAAGTAGTAGTCAAAATGATCTTACCAACTCCCATAATAGGATAAGAGGGGTTGTTGGTGCATGTAATAGTATTCCTTATAAGGGTAGGCTCGAGTGAAGAGAACAAACTACGCTGTGAGGTAATATGTTTGGTCACCCCACTGTCAAAGTACCAAATATCTCAGTCTACTGGAGACATGCAATGCTCATGAGAAGATGGGTCAAAACTGCAAACAGTAATAAACACCCATTCTTCTTCCTGCACAAGATTAGCAGACTCTGTTTTTGGTGTAGAGCCCTCTGCAACAACCATTCCAGCCTCTTTCTTCTTTGCCTCTTTAGCAGCCAGTTTTGGACAGTTCTTTATGATATGATCATTTCCTTTATAGTACTTGCAAAATAATTTCTGCTTTTTTGATTCCTTTTAATCTTTGTCTTCCATCGTTGATTATGCAGAATTAGCATATTTTTGCTTCCTACTTGAAGAGCTCCATTTTCCTTTGCCCTTCTGACTAGCTAGGAAAGCTTGATCTGCAACATGCATAATGGACCTTATCTTCCTCGACTAATCTTCCTGGACTAATCTTCCTGCAACATAACAGAGACTAACTCCTCAAATGACAAGGCATTTGGATTGCCTTTCATCATCAACCAAAGAGTAGAAGCAGAACTTTGATATGAATCAAGAAGACCATTCAAAACGGTCTTCACAAATGAGCTATCTGGTATAACCTCATCAACAAAAATCAATTGTTCCTTCAAGTATTTTATCTTTGCTAGAAAACTGTCCATAGAATCACCTTCATTCATGTGCTCACTCTCCAACTGTTTTCAGAGGTAAGCAACACGAGCCTCATTCCTAGCTTGGTACAATGTGATAAGTGTATCTCAAGCAACCTTAGTTGTTCTGCAAGAGCGAATGTGAGGAATAATGGCACATTTGACAGACAAAGCTATCAATGCATGTGCTTGGGCATCTTTACCATCCCAACAAATTTGCTCTGCAGTAGGTGCAGCAGAAACCAAAGCACGAACAGGAATATGCAGAATATCATCATCTTCGACACCTTCTACATCAGCTTCAGTACCTGCAGTTGTAATAGTTGTAGGTGTGATAGGACATTTTTCAACACCTTGCACAATGTTCCATAGTCCTTTTGCAACCAATACATGTCGCATCATATAAGCCCACAACAAGTAGTTGGTACCATCCAACTTATCCTCAACAACCAACATACTAAATGCATCACTGCTTTCAGCCATGGCCGGTGACTAAAATACCTTGATGCAAAAAATTGATTGTATCTCAAAAAGTTGAACAGAACTACGGAGACAAATTCTACTAAATCTATAGTAGACTTCGAGATGCTTATATTGAAAATATTCGTGTTCGTGTCGCTAGAAGAAAATCCTCATCAGACTGTGTATGGCATAGCGATCGAACCGCTTTGTGTTGATTCACATTTGAGTTGAAGGCTGACTTGGTGTGGTGTTCTTCTGTGTCAGTTAAGTATTTGATGTTAAGTGATGTAATTTAACCATACAATAAATGGGGAATAAAACGTTGACAAGAGTTACAGTCTTCTGAATGATGTTAATGGACGTTGTTGTATAAGTTTATATGTATCGCCTATTGAACATGAAATGGAAATGGTGGAACACCTGTGTTTGAGGTCGTATCGGAGTTAGTTACACTCTAGAAATTGAATATGAGTGTGTAACCTTGTAATCAAGTTTAATAACATTAGAGATAGTATTATGAAAAGAATGATGAGAATGGAAATAATATAAAGGTGTGGGAAAATTACTATAGGGCCTCTGTTTCAACAGACCCCTGTCCAACCCAAGAACCCTATAGGAGAAGATCTCAGTTATTCCTATTTGATAGATGCACTTCAGGTGGGAATAAAGAGATAATAGTTAACATTAGTTAACAAAGTTAACAAGTGCATGCATGTCAAGCACAAGGAATGCTTGAATTAGTTTAGAGCATGCAAGCACATGCAACTACATGCATGCCAACACATGCATTTTCATGAGTCAAAGTAATCCATTTGCTTCTTTGCATAGACCATGCATGCACCAAGTAAAAGGATTATGCATGTATAAAAGCATGCATGGTATTCAATATGGAATTAAAGTTAAACTTCGAGTAGATTTATTTAGGAAGGGAAGAACGCATTAAAAAAAAAAGATATATGAAGAAAGCCTATCTTAAAATAAACTTACAAAGTTAAACTTGATTAGTTGATCATTATCTACCATTTATACCCAAGTCTTATCATTATATCACATGTATATAAAAAATGAGATAGTAAAGTTATAAGGGAGAGAGAGAGAAAGAGAGAGAGAGAGAGAGAGAGAGAGAGAGAATTCTAAAGAGTTTAGAAATAAACCAAAGTTCATGTATACTTCTTTGGAAATAGACAAGGTTTACACTTAAAGTATAAGAATAGTTAAGGTCATGGTTATATATGTAACTATTTCATAAAGTTAAGTATAAAGTTTATACTTAAGTATGGGATAATACACAAGGAGTTCCATGGTTTACTTTAAGTACATAAAGTACTTAAAAGAAAACATTTAAAGAGAATCATGAAAGGGCCCATAGATTTATTCTAAAATTAACTATTGCAAGCTTTTTGAAAGTATTTTCCCCCAAAAATTATATCTCTCAAAGATAAAGATACCAAAGTCAAAATTGAGAAAATTGTATGGCAAGATGTCCATTAGTATCTCAACGGACAAAAATTTGGAGTTTCTAATTCAAGACATGAAGACATAACATTCCAAAGATTCAACATTAAGGTATGTTCAAATCCAAAGTACCAAACCTTTGGATAGAATAAGGATGTTCAAACATGACTTGTTTTGAACAAGGTGCACCTAAAGAGAATAAGAAAGCATTAGCTTCCATTATTCTAAAGGAAGCATCCACTACTTCAGAGTATCACTTAGAGTTATATTGATACATGACGAATCAAAAGACTATTCTTTGAATGATCAAAGCAAATACAAATTCAATCTTCTTAAAGTATACAAAGAATCATAGGTCTTTGAGACATAAATAGATTTTAAGTATAATTGAGCTTCATGAAAACCAAAGTATAAGTTATACCTTGATTTTCATAGAAGAATTTTGGATAAGTATATCCTTGGACAAGCTATTTGAAAAGGTTAAATCCTTGAAATCTTTCAAGGTAATAACACATTAGCATTTCTAGTAGAGAATCTAGAAAATTATGAAATGATAAAGAAAAAAGGATTTGTGTTCATAGAGGACTTTTGTACCCCAGTTTATCCATGAAGAAAAACAAGAATCTTCTAATTTAAAGATACTTCAAAAGATGTATCGGAGTCCGATAGAAGAGGATTTTAAGATAGACAAGAAGCAAAGATGGATCGACCAATGATACATAACCTTTGTTTTAAATTAAAAAGCATACTAGGGAATAAATATCAAATATAAGGTAAACGAAAGTTCATGTCAAACCTTCAAGATGATATGGGAAGCCATACCCTAAGGTGATACTTATCCTTTAGATTAACACCAAGGAAGTGACCATAAACCTAGCAATAGAGTTTTAGAGTCTAGTTCCAAAATTCCTTCTAAGGATAATTAAAGTGGTGCAAAGAATTCCAAGATGAGTACTTTTCTCATAATGTTGAGTTCCTAGGAGCATTCAACTTGAAGAATATAATTTTTCATAGTAGTGGGAAAATAGGTATTTCTTCAACCTGGCAATAAGTAGTTCCCAAGAAAATCCCAAACCATTGATAGTGGCAATCAAGTCAAATGATTGATATAACCCATGTTGGGTGTGTGTTGAAGTGCGAGAGACACACAAGAAGCACACACAAGGAGCATAAAGGCAACAAGACACATGGAGATGACGATGGCTGGAATAGCTCTCTCTATTGATCGATGAACTGAACTAAAGTAAGAGCTGAATAATATCCCTAAGTACAAAGTACCACCACATATGAGAGTATCAAGTATGTGGTAACATGGGGAAAAAACCTCTAGCCAGCACTAGAGTAAAAAGTGCCCATGTATAGGGAAAAGGTTCACATCAAAGCTACTCGAGGAACACATAAGTGTAACAAACCCCCCTAGAGCGAATGATGTGAACACATACAGGGAGTGACAGATCAGTCCCCCACAAGGTAATAAGCCTAAAGCTTTGCGAAAAGCTTCAAACTTTTCCCGTGGAAGAGCTTTGGTAAATATGTCTGCCACATTATCTGTGTAGGCACATATACCAAATCAATATCTCCTGCATGAAGGCGCTCTCTCACATAGTGATAATCCACCTCAATATGTTTGGTCCGTGCATGAAACACTGGGTTTCATGCAACAGCCAAAGCACTCTGACTATCTGTGAGAATATGTGTAGCAGCATCAATCTCCATGCAAAGATCCATCAATAGGCGTCTCAGCCATATACACTCCACTGTAGCTGTGAAAACTGCCCTATACTCAGCTTCACAACTCGATGTCGCCACTGTAGGTTGCTTCTTACTCAACCAAGATATGCATGAGTCTCCAAGGAAAAAGCAATTACCACTAGTGGACACGAGAGTATCATAACAACCAGCCCAATCACTATCTATAAAAGCATGCAAGCATGGCTGAACATCTGTGCCATAAAAGAGACCTAAGCTCAAAGTGCCTCGAAGATATCTAAACACACGTTTCACCGCCAATGCTTAGTGCTAGGGCTATGCATGAATCGACTCAACTGGGAAACTGCATACTGTATATCCGGCCTTGTGTTGCATGCATATATAAGACATCCCACAGCCTGCAGATAAAGAAAAGTGTCAAATGCATCACTGGAATCCTCAACTGAGAATCTAAATCTTGTCTCAATTGGTGTGGAAACTGGCTTGCAATCCTCAAAGTCAAAACGCTGAAGTAGTTTTTCTACATACTTTGCTTGATGCATAACAATTCCCCCCTCAACGGATACAAACTGGATGCCAAGATAGTAGCTCAAAAGACCAAGATAAGTGACATCAAAAGTATGCTGCAAATCAGCCATAAGAATGTCAAGTTTTGCATCACATGGCCCAGTCAAGAGTATGTCATCAACATAAAGAACAAGCACTATAAGATCAACCCCATTTTTGCGTACATAGAGTGTGCTTTCAATCGGACTACATGTGAAGCCAAGAGCAATCAAGTGCTTATGTATTTTGTCATACCATGCACGTGGAGCTTGCTTGAGACCATACAAGGCTTTATGCAAGCGACAAACCATATGCTCTTTCCCTTTCATACCAAATCCAGGAGGTTGCTTCACATAAACCTCTTCTTGCAAATCTCCATTCAAGAAGGCTGTTTTTATGTCCAACTGATGCACTTTCCAACCTCGATGGGCAGCCAATGCAACCACGGTACAAATGGTAGTCATGCGTGAAGTAGGTGCAAAAGTTTCCTCATATTCAATGCCATATTGTTGTGCATATCCTTTGGCAACCAATCTAGCTTTGTAGCGATCAATGCTACCATCAGATTTTCTCTTAATCTTGTAAACCCACTTTGTACCAATGGCATTCTTTCCTTTTGGCAATTCACATAACTCCCAAGTACCATTCCTATGTATGGAATCCATTTCTGATTGCATAGCACTCATCCATTGTGGATAGTCACATGCATCTTCAAAAGAAAGTTGCTCTTCATTACATGCCGAAGCAATAAGAGAAAAATCCACAAAATTACTTGATGCATGGTGAGAGCTTGATCTTGTTCTACCAAGTAAAGGTGCACTCAATTTGCTATCCTGCAAAGTTTGTTTCAGCCACTTTGGCATAGATTGTGCACTCTTGATAGACATGCATTCATTATGTAAAACATCTTCAATATGTACATCGTGCGTAAGCTGAATTTCATGCTCACTTTCAGCCATATTTTGACGCAAATGTTCAGCCATATGTGGCTGGAAATTTCCAATAGTTTTGACATTTTTTGGCTGAATTTTTTCAGCCATGTTTGGCTAGAAATTCTTTGCATTTTCAGCCCCATTTGGCTGGAATTTTTCAGCCCTTTGAGCCTCAGTTGGCTGGTCTACATGGCCATAGTCAAGCGCACCATTTTGGAACAAAGGCATGAGTGTATCGAACACATCTTGTGAGCTAACTGTTGGCAGTTTTTTGCATTCAAGTAGAGGGAAAACTGAATTTTCAGCAAATACCACATCTCGACTCACAATAATTGTGTTCGTCAATGGATGGTACAACCGATATCCCTTACTTTCAGCACTATAACCAACAAATATACATTTCTTTGCCTTGTCATCAAGTTTGTGACGTTGTTGTGATGGCACAAGAGCATATGCCAAACAACCAAACACACGCATATGACTAACCATAGGATTATGACCATTCCAAGCCTCATAAGGAGTGATGACTCTCAATGCTTTTGTAGGGCAGCGATTCAACACATAATTTGCACACATGACCGCTTCCATCCAAAACTTATGAGGAAGATGCTTTCCTTTAACCATACATCGTGCCATTTCAAGTAGAGTTCTATTTTTACGCTCGGCAACACCATTTTGTTGAGGTGTATATGGCACCGTACATTGGTGTGAAATACCTCTTTCACGAAGAAAAGCATTAAACTCATGTGACATGTACTCACCACCACGATCCATGCGTAGAGTCAAAAGCTTTTGTGAAGAAAAATTTTCAACCATAGCTAAAAATGCTTTGAAGCAAGAAAATACCTCATTCTTTGCTTTGATAGGATACACCCATGTATGGCGAGTAGCATCATCAATGAAGGTAACAAAATATACATGCTTCCCAAAAGATGGAGTCCTGACCGGACCACATACATACTATGAACAAGTTGCAATTTTCTTGTAGTGTGTGTATGACTATCTTTTGGAAAAGAAGCACGATGCGTTTTTCCAAGAATGCAACCTTCACATGCATGCTTTTCAATGGACTCAAGTGTAGGCAAGCCAATAACCATGTGTTTGTTTTGCAAGTAGAGCAAACTATTGAAGTTTAAATGACCAAAACGAGCATGCCAAAGCTCCATTTCAGCCATGGAAGAAGTATGAGCAACTAAGGCATTCGAGGCAGCCCTCTTGTATGTATCCATGCGATACAAACCATCACATAATGTACCAGACATCACGATAACATCGCCATTGCTGAAATCATGAACCATACACTTATCATCAACAAAGTGTACATGAAGTCCAGCTTTGGCAATCAACGGAACTGAAATTAAGTTCTTCTTTATACCGGGCACATACAATGCATTTTTCAAGAGAATCACACCTCCATTTGCAGCCTTAAGCTCAATTTCTCCTACTCCAATGATAGGATAAGAGGCATTGTTTGCACATACCACATGTCCTCCTTTAGGTGCATCTTTCAAAGAGGCAAAAAATCTTTTGCATGATGTTATGTGCTTTGAAGCACCACTATCAAAGAACCAATCCGAATCAGCCTCACTCACAACCATACATTTAGAATGTAAAGAAGCATCATAATGACATGTAACAACACATGCCCAAAAATCTTGAGCCATATTAGCTTCATCATTCTTTGCATTTGCTGAATTTTCAGCAATAGACATGCCTGATTCCTTCTTCTTTTCATTGCGTTTAGCAAGCTTTCTACACTCAACAATAGTATGACCAGCCTTCCGGCAATATTTGCATCTCTTCTTCTTTTTCAAATCACCATCATTAGAGGAATGAGTGGAAGAGGAAGCTTGAGGCTTTGGTTTTGATGAACCAAAAGTTGAACCATACTTGCTTTTTCCCTTTTGTGAGATAGCAAGTGCTTGCGTTCCCTCAATCAAACCACTCCTATTCACTCTAGATTGCTCTTCTTGCAAAAGAAGAGACACAACCTCATCAAATGCATACATATTAGGATTTCCTTTTGCAACCAAACGGAGTGTAGTAGCAAAGCTTTGAAAAGATTCCGGTAATCCTTTCAACAATGTAGAAATGAGTGATCCATCCGGAATGATCTCATCTATGTTTGCCAATTGCTCTTTCAAGTCCTTGATGCATGTCACATACACATCCATTGACTCATTTTCAGCCATACATACATCCTCAAGTTGCTTCCTTAAGTATGCAACACGTGCTTCATTACGCATGGCATACAAAGAAGCAAGAGTGTCCCATGCCTGTCCTGATGTAGAACATGACCGAATGTGTGGAACTATATGACGCTTCACTGAAAGCGCAATCAAAGCATGAGCTTGAGCATCTTTTCCATCCCATCTAAGCTGCTCCTGTGTAGGTGGAGAAGGAGAAACCACTGTACTCGAAGAAGAAGCTCCATCTGTGACAGTAGACTGTGAAGTAGAAGCACTTGCCGGTCTTCGATCTACATCTGCCACTATGTTCCAAAGTTGTTGTGCAACAAGAACGTGCTTCATTGTAAGAGAACAAGGATTACGACCACCACATACTAGAGAGATGACTCTCCTCCCAACCAAATGCCTCTATATATAGCTCTCTCCAGGGGACTACCTTCTTGGGCAGGTGGATGCTAATCATCCAAGTGTCAGCCATGTAACTACATGTGCGCCAAGTGTCCAGTGGATGCTTCTAGAAGGTTCTAGAGCTCTTTGGGCAAAATACTCTTCCCATGTACCTCATGGGGATTGAACCCAAGACCTCCTCCTTCACATCCTTGAGACTTAACCACTAAGCTAAGTGGATTACTTGGTTACAAGAGTAAATGACCTACCAGTAAGTCTAGACTCGAGATCTTTGGTCATACACACGGATGACCAAACGGTGTCCGATTTCAGATCTGTCTGAACCGGCCAGACCCTTGGATCATAGACTTACTTTATTACATTCTTCCCCCCTTGGAAAATATTTTCGTCCTCAAAAATAGAGCTATATACATACTGTAGGCAACCCCCGAGCCTCATGTTCTAAAACTGGAAGAACATGGTCATGTTCTAGAACTGGAAGAACATGTCTCATCTCTGTGGTGGCATCCCTGCCCAAATGATTCAAAACACTATCCAGGTTTGCACTTTGATAAACGGGACAAAGTACAAACTAGTGAAGAATAATAAGGGTGGATCTAATGACATCCCTGGCTAATTCACAGTTTCTGGATGTGCGATCTAGGCACAAACATGTGAACTAGGTGGATTCAAATTACTAGTCCATTTCTAGGCATAACTGGTGCATGGGCTTAGTAATGAAAGTGGGATTCTTATCCCTCGCAAGACTTTGAGAATTCTTGATTCACTTGAATTTGTTTTGGAGAACTTGAAGTTTGGTTGTCCCATACATCTAACTTTAGATGTCTGTATGATGGTTTACTTTTATCTAACAGTTACTTGATTTTTTCACTCGACTAGAGGACTACTTTGTCCTTATGAGTTTAAAAATCCTTTGTAAACTGTAGGAGAAAGTTTACCATTTCGGTGGAATCAACCATACTAACTTCACCAATTCAAATTCAAAATGAAAATTGTCCAACTTAGGACTTTTTTCAAAGACCTTTAACTGAAAGTTCTTGGGAATTGTCAATCTGATGAGCAATTCCTAACTTCCCTATTCTAGAGTATACTGGACTCCAGGAAATCATTTATGCTATAACTTGAAGCAAACTCAAATGAATAAGTCCACTTAGACTTATCATCTTTTGAAGATTGAAAAGGTTCTTGTACATAACATCTATCTAGGATGTTCAAGTTAGTTATTTTATTCTAACCGGCTAACCCTGGTCTTTTGCAAAAGGAATCAGATACTATATCTGAGTCAATTTCAAAAGATTTGGAAAGCGGAAAGAAATAACTAAGACTTTGTACAACCAATTCAAACTTCGAATATACATAAAATTGCTATGAGTCAAAGTCTAGTTGACTCAGGACTTTAACTTCTCAACGATCTATTTCAATAAGATATTGAAGCATTGACTTTATCTTTAAGAGAAATAAGCTAGCTTCTCAAAAAGATTCAAAGCAAATAAAAAACATCATCCAACCACAAGATACTAGTGTGGTAACCAACATCAGTGTGTCGACCCACTGAGGTTACGCTGATGAGTTTTGTATTCAAATAATGCTTCACTTGAGACTAAGTTCAGGTCACATTCAATCTTTTTGACTCCGTGAATGCAATTCTTGTGCATTTCTTTGAGTCTAAAAGAGTGAATTTTATCAAGTTACACTAGGAACTTGATGCTTGACTTAGTCAATTAAATCTTTAGTTGAAAAGATCAACTCAAAATCAAAGTCCAACTTCTTTCAGAAATTTATCAAATATTTTTGATCAATAACACTTAAACTTGAAGTGTTCTATGAAGATCTTGGAAGTTACTTACTTCATATCTTCAGTTTCCTTAATCTTGAAGTTACCTTGAAGTATCGTAAGATACTACTTTCACATCCTTTATGAATTAAACTTTCCTTGAAGTCTTAATTCCCTTGAGGATGAAACCTAACTTCAAAATCCAAACTAGGACTAAAAGATAATCATCATCCCACGGTCCGATGTCCCATTCCATCTTTCCTACATCAATCTGAGTATAAAATCTGGTGTCCCATACCACCCTATTTTATATTCACATTAATGTGTGGGTGATTCTTATCCTAAAGTCTAAACATCTCTTGATAGAGTACCTTATTTCTTCAATTCTTTTACAAGAATTGGAAGTTTCAGGCATTACCTCTAACTAGATTTTCCTAGGTTTTGATTCCTTCGCATGATCACCTCTTAATCATGTGCTTTGCCTTGGAAACTTGAAAACCTCTTGACAGAATATCAATTCTTCTTTACTGGGGTTTTCAAATGAAAACCAATCAGAATTCCAAGTTTCTTGAATTTCTCAAATTCAAGTTCAATTGGTTATTCTTGACCAATTTTGTAGCGACAAGAGTTTATGACTTCTTGTCTTTAGATTCCTTTCTATACTGGTGCTTTTAGGTACCTATCCCGGCCGGGGCTTTTTACAGGAATCTCTCTACTGCCTTAGTCTAAGCATCCGCTCATGCTTTCTGGATTTGTACCAAAATCCCTTTAAGGATAGGCAAACACTTATGTTTTACCTTCCACAGACTTAAGTACCGTCTTCACGGTTGCAGACTACATACTTGGAATTACTTCATTCTGTTCAGACTTAGAACAGCTTACTTTTTTTTCACAATTTTCCATTGAATAGATGGAACTTGAGTGAATACTTCCTAACGGAAATTTTTATTGCCAATACTTGGGCAATCTACAGGGTAGTTCCAATCGCATATTACTTGGACAATCATGGCCAAGATTGATCAAGTCTGATTGATCCTTGCGACAAAAATAAAGACTTAGTCTTTATCTTTAAGATCTCATAAAACTATCTTAAGCTCTGATACCAATGTAAGAGAACAAGGATTACGACCACCACATACTAGAGAGATGACTCTCCTCCCAACCAAATGCCTATATATATAGCTCTCTCCAGGGGACTACCTTCTTGGGCAGGTGGATGCTAATCATCCAAGTGTCAGCCATGTAACTACATGTGCGCCAAGTGTCCAGTGGATGCTTCTAGAAGGTTCTAGAGCTCTTTGGGCAAAATACTCTTCCCATGTACCTCATGGGGATTGAACCCAAGACCTCCTCCTTCACATCCTTGAGACTTAACCACTAAGCTAAGTGGATTACTTGGTTACAAGAGTAAATGACCTACCAGTAAGTCTAGACTCGAGATCTTTGGTCATACACACGGATGACCAAACGGTGTCCGATTTCAGATCTGTCTGAACCGGCCAGACCCTTGGATCATAGACTTACTTTATTACATTCATCATGTAAGAGCACATCGGATAGTTGGTCCCATCAAGCTTATCTTCAGCTTGAAGCATGCCAAACAAGTCATTGTTGCCCGCCATTTCACTAAGGAACAAGAATGTGACAAAATCTTCACTTCGACGAAAACTGAAATGAGTGCTGAAATTTTAGCTCACAAACCGTCACTCTGATGGCGATTCTGACTGCAGGAATGGCTTCAAAATGGTGGTAAAACCCCAGCGCACCTGGGGGAAATGTTTTCGGCTTGCTGAAATTCACACTTCTATGCTCCGAAGTCGATTTGCACTGTTAAAGTGCACGCGCGCCGCGACGCGAAAAACCGAAACTTGAGAAGAAGTTGAACCTGCTCTGATACCACTGTTGGGTGTGTGTAGAAGTGTGAGAGACACACAAGAAGCACACACAAGGAGCACAAACGCAGCAAGACACACGGAGAAGACGATGGCTGGAATAGCTCTCTCTATTGATCGATGAACTGAACTAAAGTAAGAGCTGAATAATATCCTTAAGTACAAAGTACCACCACATATGAGAGTATCAAGTATGTGGTAACATGGGAAAAAACCTCTAGCCAGCACTAGAGTAAAAAGTGCCCATGTATAGGGAAAAGGTTCACATCAAAGCTACTCGAGAAACACATAAGTGTAACAACCCAAGGATATATCAATCTTGAAGAGATTCTAGATTTGGAATCTCAAAGGCATTAGTGGATGCTTAGGCTTGATTTTAGGGGAAGCTCCCTAAAAAATCCCTAGGGAAAGCTAATGAGCTTGATAGATAGTCAATGATATCGTAAAGATAAAAGACTAGGTCTTTATCATTGCATATGGTCAACAAGATTTGTTTAAGGTTGGGAAAGCCTGCTCAAGATGTTGTGATTGGAAGTACAAGAGATCTCTCCAAAATACTAGCAATATGCTCATGAATGACACATGAGAAGTAACTCGTAAAATGAAGATTATAAGTAGGGTTAAATTTTGGAGTAAAAAATTTCCAAGATAAGGCATAAAGCGGTAAAAGGATGTAGATACACTCTAGATGTTTGGCTTAAAATGTCTTTGCAAGAACTATTAAGTTTGAAAACAGGACATAACACCTTAGTCTTAGCTCTCAAAATTGTAATCAACAAAGGGTTAGAGAAAGGATCATTAGAAATTATCATGAGAGCATTCTAAAGATGTGGATAGAAGGCCAAAAAGTAGGATGTACTTTTATGGATTGGAGAAAGTATTCACTAGAAAGGGAGAGTGGAATGCTAAATCCTTTTGGGTACTTTTCTTTGATGGCTAGAAAGAAAAGAACTCACCATACATAGAAAGCACTAATCAAGTTATCCTTTTCTTGAAAAAGTACATAACTTCAATGCAACTACACTAAAGAAACGATAAAGAAATAAAGGAGAGTTTTACTCTCACATTCATACCAACAGAAAAATCCTATAAAGCTTCACAAAGTTAAATTACCGAATCAAGTTTACGTTCAAAGAAAAGATCCTTGCAAGAAAGGTTAGCTAGAGTAAGTTAAATTTAAAATCACAAAGTTCATAGTGTAACTCGATAAAGTCAATACTATTTGAAGCACATAAATGCTTAGGACTTTGCGTTCAATGGATATACTCATGCATGCCTAGAAAAATGATCAATAAAAGTCATAAAACAAAGGTAGTTCCCACAAGTTAGTGTTTGCATAGGACCACAAACATCACTGTGAAAAAGCTGCAATTTCTGAGTATGTCATATTGAACCATCTTTTGGGAAGGAGGAGCATTGAATTTGGCCCAAAATGCAGCCTTCACAGAAATGTTTACCAAGTGCCTCAAGTTTGGGCAAAAAGGACACCATTTCAGATTTCTGTAAACATAACAAACTAGCAAAATGCATATGACCAAACCGTGTATGCCAAAGCTTTGAATCTGACATAGCCTAAGAATCTTCAACTTCACATGCTGAATCATTCAAATATTTTGCATAATCTATGAGCTTATACAGATCACGAAATAGAATTCCAAAAGCAATAAAGACATTTCAATTTGACACATCATGAACTATACATCTCTCATCAATAAATTTCACAACCAAACTAATCTTGGCTAATGGTTAAATTGATAACAAATCTTTCTTGATCCTTGGCACAAAAAAGCATCCAAAAATGTAAAAGAACTACAATCTGTTGATATATTTAGGTAGTGATGTGTGTGAACACTCTAGGACCTCCGGGCACTTTTTTCCCTCTTTAGGAGGTTTTTTTTCCCCGGCTTGTATATACGCCTATTGCCCTAACGGGCTACTTATCTTTGTACATTCTCTAGTAATACATTCAGTATTGTGTGTTGTGCTCCAAGCTTCTTCTTCTTCCTTGTGCTGTTCGTGTTCTTTCGCAGACGTCTAAGTCCAACAATTGGTATCAGAGTAGGTCATCGCTTCATCTAGGGCGCCGTTGACACTCCTCTGTTTCTAGTCTCCAAGCTTCTTCTTCTTCTTCTTTGTGTTGTTCATGTGCTTCTGTAGATCTCGAACTCTAACAATTGGTATCAGAGTAGGTCGCCTCTTCATCTAGGGTGTCATCATCACCCCTCCAATTATAGTCTCAGAATCTCACAAAATTTGGTGAGCATACTCAGGGTGATTAGTAGATCAAAACAACTTTGCTGTGTGGTGCCAAAATCACGATCTGAGTTCGTTTTGGCCTCCGAATGCACTATCATAGTACTTGTGTAGGCTATTTTGTCTTTTTGTGCCAAAGATATATATATATATATATATATATATATATAGGTTTTAGTTTGGCAATATAAGCATCTCCAAGTCTTCTACAGGTATAGCAAAACTCATTAGGGTAGTTTTATTCAAGTTTTTTAGATACAGTCACTTTTTTGCATCAAGGTATTTTAAAACGTGCAATAAATGGCACTGATCTAGAGAAGACAAGTTTTGACTCCATGTTTATGACTTATGGAAGTGTTCAACCTTCTCCACAGATCCCTAGACACTTTCTTTACACTGCCAAAATCCATGAATAGCTTCCCATTTCCTAAAACATATCCAATTTGTTAAAATGTTTGAATTGTGTTATTTTTTCAGTTATGTTAAAAGTTGAGTATGCCATCAAATCCTCAAGGGTTTCATCAAGAAAAATCAATCAATTTGGTTTAAAATCAGGACATTTAAGTGTCCCAGGACACTCAAGTGTCCTAGTACAGAACTAGTGCTAAGTATGCTTGGGATACACTTACCACATTGTACTAGGCTAGGAATGAGGCTCATGTTGCTTACCTCTTAAAATAGTTGGAGAGTGAACATACTTCTCCCTAGGCAAAGCCTTTGTGAGAAGGTCTGCAACGTTCTCTTGTGTGGGCACATATGCCAAATTGATCTCCCAGCCAGTGGAGAACCTCTCCATGACATAATGATGGTGCACCTCAATGTGCTTCGTGGGAGCATGGAACAAAGGGAAAATATAACAATTGCCAATATGCTTTGACTATTAGTAACGATGGTGGTGGAAAGTTATATGTTTGGGTCAACCTCAAGTTATAGTTCCAAACCAAATTTAAATGAAACAGAAGTTCTCAAAGTCTTCACATGAATAAGAATTCCACCTCAGTTGCTAGGTCCATGCACTAGTGATGCCCAAAAATGAGTAATTATCTTGAATCCACCCACCTCCCATGTTAGTGCACAACACACAATGAAACAATGAATTGGCCAAGGATGTTTTTTGGTCCACCCTTATCATTCATTTCCTACTTTGCACTAGGTTCAACTTTTTAAGTGCAAAGCCCGATGGTTTTTTTAATAATTTGGGCATGGATCCAATAGTAGATCTCCTTGTTCAATTGAAATATGAGGTGAATTCCACCACAAAGATGAAACATGTTCTTATAGACTAGAAGGAGACATGGGAGGTATGCCTAAAACTTTGTATATACCTCTATTTTTGAGGATGAAAATGTTTTCAAAGGGGGAAAGAATGTTTTAAAGTAAGGATATGATATGGGCATCGGACTCAGTCAAAATTTATCTGAAATTAGGCACATTTTTGGCATTCTCATGTAGGGCCAAAGTCTGAAGGGTAGACTTAAGCATAGGTGCATGTGCTCATGTTAAGTCATATGGATGGAAAGGAGGAGGTCTTGGGTTCATCTCTTACGAGAGTCATGGGAGAGTGTTTTTCCCCAAGAGCTCTAGACCCTTCTAGAAGCATCCAGTTGAGTTAGCTCTAGTCATTTGGGACATTGGCACACATATAGTTACATGGCCAACACTTGGATGGTTAATATCCACCTATCATAAAGGGCAATCCCCTCGAAGAGAGCTATATATAGAGGCATAAGGTTGGGAGCAATCATCTCTCAAGCACGTGGTGGGCGTAAGGGTCTACTTCATCACAATGATTTGGCTATCCCTTGGAACATATATGTTGCCTCCGTAAATAAAAAAGGATTTAACGGTACAATTTTGTCCTTTGAAAATGGAAAGAAATCTAGTTTCTGAATAGTATTGGAGAGCCATTGGCTCTATTGACTATTGGGCTTGCTTAATAAAAAAAAAAAGACTACTCTTTTGCCTTAAAATGTATAGTGCTCCCCTTAAATATATGTGCTAGTTGGGAGTACCCTTGCGCTATATTGGGAATCCATAGATGGACATGAAAATTATTTTTCCTTGTTCTTTAAGTATGTATTATATGTTAAAAAAAATTATTTGGATTGGATGGCTGCCCATAGGACACCCCGTGAATCCCACAAAGCAAGGGTTAGATGTCTAGCTACTACTAGGAAATAGAACCCAAAGGCCCAATAAGATAGACATTGCGAAGAGACAACTTTAAAACTAGACGAGATAACTGGTTTGAATTGGGTAACCCCAAAGCATCAGTTTGAACTAGATAGCCCGAAGGCCCGATGATCCCCCCAAAGGGACATGGTTAACATCTCACCACTTGGGGAGGATGTCTGAATATAGCCCATAAGGGTTGAAACCCCCCCCCCCCCCCAACCTTGAGAGATGAAGGGCCCAACCAATTGAGTTAACGTGCATGGGGCACTCCTCACCATGGTAATGTGCTCACCCCTAAGATGTAAGATCGTCTTTTCTATGATATAACCCCGTTGGTCGTCCGTGCAAATGCCTTTCACTGATTCAATCTTTCTCTCATGCTTGCTCAAGAGAAAGAAAAATGCAACGTTCTTGAAAAGATAAAAAGGAAAAATAATAGGGATAAAAATATGATATCAATTAGATTGTGAATAGGACAAAGGCTGAAGCAATTTTTTTTTTTTAGAGAGTATAACGAATTGGAAATACAACCTTTTAAGGTAGAGGCACCCCTCATGAAAGACTCATGGACATGTCCAGCCAGGACTTGAACTCAAGACATCCTCCTACAGCTTCAAGGCGTCAGCCACTAAGCTACGCGAGGTCGGACATTGAAGCATTTTTTAAAAACTGAAATAAAAAGATAATTACGAAAAAAGTCCAACCTGGGACCTATCATGCGTCATTGATAGGGACTTTATCCAATGGGCGGAAGAGAGAGAATCTCGGAGAATTTAACCGACTGGATCCACCTCTCTTCTTAACTTATTCCTCTTCCATTTTCCTCGCTGGACATTACATGTGCTTGTCATTTCTAGTAGAAAGAAGAAGAAAGCGAGAATAAAAAGAGAATACGTGGCGGAGGACAAGCGGTGCACATTCGTCAAATAGCGGAGTGGCTAACAGCATACTTCAAGTCGACATCAAAATGTCTCATCTTCTTTTTGAAAGAAATCCGTGGTTTTTCAATAATCCGTGGTTTTTGAAAGTAGTGAGGCTGAATTTCCAAAAACGGAAAACCATGGAACATTTCTGGAAAAGCGACTCTTGCTCAAAATAAATAATGAAACATTCCTTGGTGAGAGGATGAGTAGAGCACCTCCTCATCTTGCACGAAAGCCAACCTCGTCATGTCCATAAATTCTAAGCTCTTTCGGCTTCTCTTTGTATGAAGAAAAAAAATGTTATAAAAATTCCATTTTATGCGTATAAAGAGGAAAAGGGAGATTTTTTTTTTTAATGTATGGCCCATATGTCCCTTCCACGCCCATTACGATATACACTATGAAGAAGGGCCAATAATGGAGCTTGTTGGGTGAATGAAATAGTGCTCTTCCACGTTGAAAAGCTACATGAAGCATGTTTTGAGAGAGCGGCCATTGAATGACATTCACGAGAACATCCACCCTTAACAAAACCAACTTCTCATTAGGGGGTGTTCTCGTGAACACTATTTTTCATGCACCAGAGTTAAGGATGCATTCACAATAGGCAGCGATAGAATTCTGTGAGCATCTGTGAGCAATCATTTATAGCCATGTGCGAATTCTGTGAGAATTCATTCTGTGAGAATTCATTCTGTGAGAATTCTGTGAGCATCTGCTGGGAGGAAATTGGTAAGCTGAATGGTGACCTTATTCTCACAGGAAATTTCAATATGGTTACCAATGTTGGTGATAGAACTGGGAACAATAATTATATTCTCTCTCGTTATGAAAAAAATTGTTGGTTTAATATGGTTCTTGCTCACAATCTTCTTGATTTATCTGTTAATATTGGTCATACTTGGAATAACAAGAGTGCTAGCAACATATTGTCTGCTAAGCTGGACAGGTTTTATATGAACACCAATAGGTATCATGATCTTTGGAATAGTTGCTGTGAAGTTGATCCTTCCCTTCAGCTTTCGGACCATATTCCCCTTATTACTAAGCTGTTAGGTAATAATCCTAGTTATAGAGCTAGTTGGCCTCATCTTGACATGTCCCTTATTAGGGTTCCTATTGTGAAAGATAAAATCAAGTCCATTGTTAAGTTTCATTTTACTAAGGGTTGCTCCCCCTTCAAGGCTTGGGAGGAGGCTATCAGAGATGTGCAGAAAGTGCTTACTGGGTACAAAAATAAGGCGAGACTCATTAGATACAATAGAAGGATGATGATGCTAAAAGAGATAGAAAATATTAATAACTCTAATCTTGCTTACTCTGTTAAGAATCAGAAGATCCTTGATATTCAAGAAAAAGTGAGATATGAAGATTATCTTCTTGCTTGTAATGCCCTTGTCACGTCTAGGGAGTTTTGGGCTGGAAAAGTTGATAAACCTAACAAACACATGTTTGAGATAATGAGGAAGCAAAAAGCTAGAGATTTTATCCCTTTGATAAAAAAAAGTACTGGTGAGTATGCTTCTTGTATCAAGGAGAACTTGCACGAGGTTGTTTGTTTCTTTACCAATGTTTTCTCTATGCCTCCCAAGAGAGGGGACCACATATGGAGTGCAAGAGCTACCATTGCCCAGAAAAGGAAAAAAATGATTCCTCATGGCTTGGCCTCCCTCCTTGATCTCCCCCCTCTCTACTAGTGAGGTTAGAGAAACCATTAGTAAATTGAAACCCTGTAAGTCTCCTAGTCATGATGGTATTCCTAATGAATTTTTTCAAGAGTTTTGTTGGGTGTGTGTAGAAGTGCGAGAGACACACGAGAAGCACACACAAAGAGCACAAACGCAGCAAGACACACGGAGAAGACGATGGCTGGAATAGCTCTCTCTATTGATCAATGAACTAAAGTAAAGTGAGAGCTGAATGATATCCCTAAGTACAAAGTACCACCACATATGAGAGTATCAAGTATGTGGTAACATGGGGAAAAAACCTCTAGCCAGCACTAGAGTAAAAAGTGCCCATGTATAGGGAAAAGGTTCACATCAAAGCTACTCAAGGAACATATAAGTGTAACAAACCCCCCTGGAGCGAATGATGTGAACACATACAAGGAGTGAAAGATCAGCCCCCACAAGTTAATAAGCCTAAAGCTTTGCGAAAAATTTCAAACTTTTCATGTGGAAGAGCTTTGGTGAATATGTCTGCCACATTATCTTGTGTAGGCACATATACCAAATCAATATCTCCTGCATGAAGGCGCTCTCTCACATACTGATAATGCACCTCAATATGTTTGGTCCGTGCATGAAACACTGGGTTTCGTGCAACACCAAAGCACTCTGACTATCTGTGAGAATATGCGTAGCAGCATCAATCTCCATGCAAAGATCCATCAATAGGCGTCTCAGCCATATACACTCCACTGTAGCTGTGAAAATTGCCCTGTACTCAGCTTCACTGCTTGATGTCGCCACTGTAGGTTGCTTCTTACTCAACCAAGATATGCATGAGTCTCCAACAATGCATAGTGACAGGGCTATGCATGAATCGACTCAACTGGGAAACTGCATACTGTGTATCCGGCCTTGTGTTGCATGCATATATAAGACATCCCACAGCTTGTTGATAAAGAGAATTGTCAAATGCATCACTGGAATCCTCAACTGAGAACCTGAATCCTGTCTCAACTGGTGTGGAAACTGGCTTACAATCCTCAAAAACAAAACGCTGAAGTAGTTTTTCAACATACTTTGCTTGATGCATAACAATTCTCCCCTCAACGGATACAAACTGGATGCCAAGATAATAGCTCAAAAGACCAAGATAAGTGACATCAAAAGTATGCTGCAAATCAGCCATAAGAATTTCAAGTTTTGCATCACATGACCCAGTCAAGGGTATGTCATCGACATAAAGAACAAGCACTATAAGATCAGCCCCATTTTTGCGTACATAGAGTGTGCTTTCAATCGGACTACATGTGAAGCCAAGAGCAATCAAGTGCTTATGTATTTTGTCATACCATGCACGTGGAGCTTGCTTAAGACCATACAAGGCTTTATGCAAGCGACAAACCATATGCTCTTTCCCTTTCATAGCAAATCCAGGAGGTTGCTTCACATAGAACTCTTCTTGCAAATCTCGATTCAAGAAGGCTGTTTTTATGTCCAATTGATGCACTTTCCAACCTCGATGGGCAGCCAATGCAACCACGGTACGAATGGTAGTCATGCGTGAAGTAGGTGCAAAAGTTTCCTCATAGTCAATGCCATATTGTTGTGCATATCCTTTGGCAACCAATCTAGCTTTGTAGCGATCAATGCTACCATCAGATTTTCTCTTAATCTTGTAAACCCACTTTGTACCAATGGCATTCTTTCCTTTTGGCAATTCACATAACTCCCAAGTACCATTCCTATGTATGGAATCCATTTCTGATTGCATAGTACTCATCCATTGTGGATCGTCACATGCATCTTCAAAAGAAAGTGGCTCTTCATTACATGCTGTAGCAATAAGAGAATAATCCACAAAATTATTTGATGCATGGTGAGAGCTTGATCTTGTTCTACCAAGTAAAGGTGCACTCAATTTGTTGTCCTGCAAAGTTTGTTTCAGCCACTTTGGCATAGATTGTGCACTCTTGATAGACATGGGTTCATTATGTAATACATCTTCAATATGTACATCATGCGTGGGCTGAATTTCATGCTCAATTTCAGCCATATTTTGACGCAAATGTTCAGCCATATGTGGCTGGAAATTTTTAATAGTTTTGACAATTTTTTGCTGAATTTTTTCAGCCATGTTTGGCTGGAAATTCTCTACATTTTCAGCTCTATTTGGCTGCATTTTTTCAGCCCTTTGAACCTCAGTTGGCTGGTCTACATGGCCATAGTCAAGCGCACCATTTTGGAACAAAGGCATGAGTGTATCGAACACATCTTGTGAGCTAACTGTTGGTAGTTTTTTGCATTCAAGTAGAGGAAAAAATGAATTTTCAGCAAATACCACATCTCAACTCACAATAATTGTGTTTGTCAATGGATGGTACAACCGATATCCCTTACTTTCAGCACTATAACCAACGAATATACATTTCTTTGCCTTGTCATCAAGTTTGTGACATTGTTGTGATGGCACAAGAGCATATGCCAAACAACCAAACACACGTATATGACTAACCATAGGCTTATGACCATTCCAAGCCTCATAAGGAGTGATGACTCTCAATGCTTTTGTAGGGCAGCGATTCAACACATAATTTGCACACATGACCGCTTCCATCCAAAACTTATGAGGAAGATGCTTTCCTTTAACCATACATCGTGCCATTTCAAGTAGAGTTCTATTTTTACGCTCGGCAACACCATTTTGTTGAGGTGTATATGGCACCGTACATTGGTGTGAAATACCTCTTTCACGAAGAAAAGCATTAAACTCATGTGACATGTATTCACCACCACGATCCATGCGTAGAGTCAAAAGCTTTTGTGAAGAAAAATTTTCAGCCATAGCTAAAAATGCTTTGAAGCAAGAAAATACCTCATTTTTTGCTTTCATAGGATACACCCATGTATGGCGAGTAGCATCATCAATGAAGGTAACAAAATATACATGCTTCCCAAAAGATGGAATCTTGACCGGACCACATACATCACTATGAACAAGTTGCAATTTTCTTGTAGTGTGTGTGTGACTATCTTTTGGAAAAGAAGAACGATGCATTTTTCCAAGAATGCAACCTTCACATGCATGCTTTTCAATGGACTCAAGTGTAGGCAAGCCAATAACCATGTCCTTCTTTTGCAAGTAGAGCAAACTATTGAAGTTCAAGTGACCAAAACGAGCATGCCAAAGCTCCATTTCAGCCATGGAAGAAGTATGAGCAACTAAGGCATTCCAGGCAGCCCTCTTGTATGTATCCATGCGATACAAACCATTACATAATGTACCGGACATCACAATAACATCGCCATTGCTGAAATCATGAACCATACACTTATCATCAACAAAGTGTACATGAAGTCCAGCTTTGGCAATCAACGGAACTGAAATTAAGTTCTTCTTGATACCGGGCACATACAATGCATTTTTTAAGAGAATCATACCTCCATTTGCAGCCGTAAGCTCAATTTCTCCTACTCCAATGATAGGATAAGAGGCATTGTTTGCACACACCACATGTACTCCTTTAGGTGCATCTTTCAAAGAGGCAGAAAATCTTTTGCAAGATATTATGTGCTTTGAAGCACCACTATCAAAGAACCAATCCGAATCAGCCTCACTCACAACCATACATTTAGAATGTAAAGAAGCATCATAATGACATGTAACAACACATGCCCAAAAATCTTGAGCCATGTTAGCTTCATCATTCTTTGCATTTGCTGAATTTTCAGCAATAGACATGCCCGATTCCTTCTTCTTTTCATTGCGTTTAGCAAGCTTTCTACACTCATCAATAGTATGACGAGCCTTCCGGCAATATTTGCATCTCTTCTTCTTTTGCAAATCACAATCATGAGAGGAGTGAGTGGAAGCGGAAGCTTCAGGCTTTGGTTTTGATGAACCAAAAGTTGAACCATACTTGCTTTTTCCCTTTTGTGAGATAGCAAGTGCTTGCGTTCCCTCAATCAAACCACTCCTTTTCACTCTAGATTGCTCTTCTTGCAAAAGAAGAGACACAACCTCATCAAATGCATACATATTAGGATTTCCTTTTGCAACCAAACGGAGTGTAGTAGCAAAGCTTTGAAAAGATTCCGGTAATCCTTTCAACAATGTAGAAATGAGTGATGCATCCAAAATGATCTCATCTATGTTTGCCAATTGCTCTTTCAAGTCCTTGATGCGTGTCACATACACATCCACTCACTCATTTTCAGCCATACATGCATCCTCAAGTTGCCCTCTCAAGTATGCAACACGTGCTTCATTACGCACGGCATACAAAGAAGCAAGAGTGTCCCATGCCTGTCGTGATGTAGAACATGACCGAATGTGTGGAACTATATGACGCTTCACTAAAAGCACAATCAAAGCATGAGCTTGAGCATCTTTTCCATCCCATCTAAGCTGCTCCTGTGTAGGTGGAGAAGGAGAAACCACTGTACTCGAAGAAGAAGCTCCATCTGTGACAGTAGACTGTGAAGTAGAAGCACCTGCCGGTCTTTGATCTACATCTGCCACTATGTTCCAAAGTTGTTTTGCAACAAGAACATGCTTCATCATGTAAGACCACATCGGATAGTTGGTCCCATCAAGCTTATCTTCAGCTTGAAGCATGTTAAACAAGTCATTGTTGTCCGCCATTTCACTAAGGAACAAGAATGTGACAAAATCTTCACTTCGACGAAAACTGAAATGAGTGCTGAAATTTCAGCTCACAAATCGTCACTCTGATGGCGATTCTGACTGCACGAATGGCTTCAAAATGGGGGTAAAACTTCAGCACAGCTACTCGAAATGTTTTCGGGCTGCTGAAATTTACAGTTCTATGCTCCAAAGTCGATTTGCACTGTTAAAGTGCGCACGCGCCACGACGCGAAAAACCGAAACTTGAGAAGGAGCTGAACCTGCTCTGATACCACTGTTGGGTGTGTGTAGAAGTGCGATAGACACACGAGAAGCACACACAAAGAGCACAAACGCAGCAAGACACACAGAGAAGACAATGGCTGGAATAGCTCTCTCTATTGATCAATGAACTGAAGTAAAGTAAGAGCTGAATGATATCCCTAAGTACAAAGTACCACCACATATGAGAGTATCAAGTATGTGGTAACATGGGGAAAAAACCTCTAGCCAGCACTAGAGTAAAAAGTGCCCATGTATAGGGAAAAGGTTCACATCAAAGCTACTCGAGGAACATATAAGTGTAACAAGTTTAAAGAAGTGTTGGTGCCCATTATTCTCTGGATCTGGCAAGAAGCCATAAGAAGAGGATCCCTTTCTACCTTCATTAATAATAGTGTTATCAAGTTGATTCACAAAAGAGGATCTAAGGATGATCTTAACAATTGGAGACCTATCTCTTGTCTGACTTCTTTATACAAAATGTATGCCTCCTCCTTGGTTAGAAGGTTGAGTCCCTTGATGGATAGTATCATCCTCCCTGAGCAAAAAGGTTTTATTAAAGGTAGGTTCATTCTTGATGCTATTATTTCCATATGGGAAGGGTTTGATTATGCCAAAGAGTTGAATATGGATGCCTACTTTTTCAAGATTGATTTTGATAAGGCTTATGATAGGATAGAGTGGGATTTTATTCTTCAATCCCTGCATGATATTGGAGTAGGTAGAAACTTTATAAAGTATACTAGCATCCTGTTTGGTAATGCTCAGTCTAAAGTTGCTATGAATGGTCATTTGTCTTCCCCCTTCAAACTGTGTAGATCTATAAGACAGGGTTGTCCTTTGGCCCCTCTTCTTTTTGCTATCACTTCAGATGCTTTAGGGTGGCTAGTTAAGGACTGTATCAACCAAGACACTATCAAAGGTATTGTGATCCCTCAAGCTCACTCCCAACTTTGTCTCCAAATGTTTGCTGATGATACTAACCTTTTGATGAGAGCTGATGATTCGTCTGCTGCTTCTTTTCTCAATTGTCTTAATATTTTTTTTCTTGCTAGTGGCTCTGTTGTTAACCATAGTAAAACTGGTTTTTATGCTACTAATAATGTGGTTCCTGACTGTGTAAAGGAAGCAAGGTGTGACTTGATAAAAAAAGGTACTGCGTTCAGACTTTTGGGCATTCCAATGGGTGGAAATCACCAATGATCAAAGATGGAATTGGGTCTTAGATAAATTCAGAGCTAAAGTGTTTAAGTGGATGGACATGCAATCTAATATCTCTCAAAGAACCTTTGTCCTAAAAAATTATATTCTTCCTTGCCTGACTTACTTTTTGGCTTGTCGGAAGCCTACTAAGAAGCACGTTTCTCATGCCATGGCCAGAAGATTTTTATGGGGAGGGAACAAATTCCCTAAGGTTGCTTGGAAAATCTGTTGTATGAAGAAATTAGAGGGAGGCCTGGGCTTGATATGCCCTACCAAGATGGCTACCCAGTTGGCTGCTAAATGGATCCTTAGAGTTGTCTCTTCTGATGATTTTTGGGCTTGCTTGATTAAAAGAAATATTAATAAATTTTGGCTAAAGAATAACAAGAGGCCGTCTGATTTTAACCTTTGGGATATTATAGTCTCTCCTGCTATTTTTGTACCCAAAGGAAGTGCTCTGGTCTACAACTTCTGGAGAGCTTGGATGACTGTCAAAGGGAAGTATAAATTAGCTGTTTGCTTTTATTATAATTACTCTTTCTTATTGCAGGAATCCCTGTGGATTGGTTGGTATGATAATGGTATTATCTCCCCTCTTCCCATTAGATGGAACAAATGTAGAAGGAATGGCTTTGTTAAATGGCAAGATCTGCTTAGGAATGGAGATATGATTCATGACAAATTTATAATGAACATTGATACTTTGTCTCTTTCTTGTAAGCAGATAATTCAGGAAAAAAAGCTCAAGCTGATGGAATTGTCTGAGCACAACCTTTGGCAGAAGAGTATCAGTCTTTGGGATGTTGCTCAGGATATGTACAATAATTGCAAAAGATCTTTCAGTAGCATCAGAGATCTTGTTGGAAGGTTGAACATAAAATGGAATCTCTCTTGGTCTCCTCAACAATGGAGATATAGATCCAGAGCACTCGGTCCTTCCCTCTTGCCAATAAGCACTCCTGCTTACTTTGACTGATTCTTCATGAAGGTATTTGGACTGGCAGCAAGGCCAGGAAATTTAAAATTGATGCAGGTCTTTGTCACCGTTGTGGAGTGGAAGAAGATTTGGAGCATCTTTTTTTCAAATGCAAGGACTCTTCAAGATTTTGGAAAGTCATTTATCTGTACTGCAAAGCTGTTGGTTTGAAGACCCCAGACTTTAGAGAGCTTCTTATTGGTGAATCCAGCAAGATGGATATTGTTCTCTGGCAAATGCTAAGGGCTCACATTCTCTGGGCTATCTGGAAAAATAGGAACAACAAAATTTATGACAAGAATGGTAAAGATTACTATTTCTCTTGCATTGTCAGAATTATAAGACTTCTGAAACACTGTACAAAGCCCCCCACCTGTGTCCCTTCGGTTGAAAATTGCCCTATTGTAATCCTCAAAAAGTATCCTTGTAACTTTTGGAGAGCCAAAATGCCTCAAGCCCACTCAATAAGTAGAGAGACTATGTCCATCTTTATTAAGTTGTGTATTGAAGCAATGATGTATTGACCCTGGGGGTCTTGGTCCTTCCTCTTGGAAGATCTTTTGTAACTTTTCTTTGACTTGCATCAATTTTAAATTTTCTGTTCTCTGCAAAAAAAATAAAATCATTTATAGCCATGTCCACAACAGGCGGAGGCACAACAACACTTTCGTTCCACATCAGCGAGACATATTTCATAATTTTGTTCCAGCCTTCTCCCCTTGCCTCTTGAGCGTACCGGTTGCCAATTCATTTAAAAACCAATATGAAATTTTCTTTTTCGGTTCATTTGTAACGTATATATATAGTTTATAAAATTTCTTCTACTTTTAGTGTTTACAGAGGGTTACAGGTGGTTTTACTGTTCACAGAGGGTGATAGTCTTGAAGAAGTTTTTGTCTGATCCACCTTTCTATCTAAACATTTAAGAGGTGGGAGCATAATTTTTTGTGTTGTTCTATCGGGAACATAGCTAAAATTGTTGAGAATATCACCGGATCAATGTGAACCCACTCTAAATTCACCTCTCACACAAGACAAGACACACTCCACTCTTTTTCTTTTAGTTGCCACCAACTAGACATAATGCATATCATAAGCTATTCACATTGAGTGTCGAAATGTTTGAAAAAGCATGCTCCACCCCCTTCGGCCCAAGACCCTATTCCATCCTACGTGGAGTTTTGTTTTATGAATATAACAATCTTTGCAAAAAAGAAAACCATTTTATTTCATAAACAATTTTTTCTATTTAGAACGGATTCAAAGCACTTCCAAGTTTCACACTTAAATGTGAATACATGGTCATACGTGAAACTTGACCATGAGATGTTCTTGTTCCGTCGGCCCAATGTGAAACCAAGCCTAAGTATTCAAGGAAAAAAAAAACTACAAACCCATAGTATTCTAGAAGGTGCTTGTGGGACCTCCCTTCTTGTGTCTCTCTCTTCTTTGTAGGACACCCACACGTTAATTTGCTAAGCATGACACAGGCAATGACGTCCTGATTACGTGGACGATTCCAATTTGCGGAAAGCCACCTTACTAAATTACTAATCAACGAGAAGATTGGCGTTAGACGTCCCCAAGCCCATGTCATTGGCCAATTATGTTCTTTTGCTGAAGGGGGGTCCCTAAAGAAGAACTGAGCGGACCCCTTCAACTCCAAATCTGTTCATCGTCAACAAAATGGTCCCCTTCAAAAAGCTCAACTTTTCCTCTCCTAGAAAGGCCAATAATTTCCCATGTAGGTGCCTTTAGGTCTTCCTTACATGCCTTTTCCACAATATGGGGTTTCTTCTCACAATGCCATTGGCTGATATGTTTGAATATTTGTAGGATCACAATATGCGAAGACATGAATTCGTGTTAGTGTTCAATACATTGAGATGTTCTTCCGTTAGAGCATGGATAAGGGATCGACAATGATGATATTGTCACTAGCTTACTCACTCGACAAGGTTTGAAAAGCCCTTTTTGGAATACTCACCAACATTAGCCTCCTCTTACGTGGCTAGCGGACATGCCAAGTTGCTTCCAAATTTAATATATGCCAATAATGCTCCACGATGCAAAAAGGATAAGGGTTCGCCAAAAATGGCGACCCTTTAAAGAGATGTGGCCAAGTTTGTCTGTTGCCGAGGCACTTGGCTCTTGGACTCCCTTCGGGGCCCGCGCTCCACTCCTCTAATTTGCACTGGCCCCTTCGTTAATGTTTATCATGTCTCTTCAAGATGCGAATATCCCCTTTAAATACATGGAAAGCATGCCTTTCCTACTCGGATTCCTTATCCGTATCTTCTACATTCCTTCTCACGTCCCTCCCTTCTACAAGTCCTCTTTTCTCTCATGTTTATTATATTCATTTTCTCTCTCTCTCTCTCTCTCATTGCTACTCCACAATGCATGATGGCTTGCAAGTCTACCCACCTAAAATTTTCCATTGACATCGTTCATCTGATAATGAGATGGAGTGTATGTGAAGAACACAACAATTCCTCAATTGTGGAAGGTCCAATAAAACTTGCGAATTAAAAAGAAATGCAAAAGAAGCAATATGAGAATCTGAACGAATATGATATGACGAAGGTATCTACATTTCTATCTCTCAAAGTTTTCACCATCCACTTTGGCATTGTTATGACATCAGATTTCCTGATTCATGAATTCATTCAAAGTATTTATCTTGGGCATGGTTAACATAAGGTCCTTATCACATAAGCCCCATCAAAATTGTTTGATCAGATAGTGTGAGATCACAAGTGATTTGTCTGAATTATTATGCATAGGTAGACGCAGACCTATTTCCTTGATGTAGTTTTCTTAGCTTTGTTTTGGCAACACGTAAACAATTCATATTTCAAAAAGAAGATGTGAACTCTCGAATAAAGGCCTTGTAATCATACAAAATATCCATGTTCTTCTCTAGGATTGGTGCAAACCATGAAAGCATAGGATCACATAACAAAGTTCCTATGAGTCCGACTTGAGAAACATCATCTCGGTACCTATAAGGTTGCATTCTTATGAAGAGCTTCACTTGTTGAAAAAATCCTTGAAACTTAGATCTTGTCCCATCAAATTTCTCACACATGCTCACGTTTTGACTTTTCTTAATATTGCTTGTCATGGGGGCACATGAAGCTGATTGATTTACAATAATCTACAACTCCTAAATTTGCCTTTGAAGTTCTATAATTACATCTTGAATATTCTATTGTTGAATCCTTTTTTGGTTTTTTTCGTATCCCTTGGGTTTTTGTTGAATGAGTTTAACTATAGAAAAAATTTCTTCTCAAATAATCTCCATGGTGCTAGGCCTTGATGAAGGGAGTCTTGCCAAAATGTCAGGGGAGCACTAGATTGTGCTCTCTGACTATAGTAGATAAAATTTCGAAAATATACTTCTGATTACAAGATCACCCACGTAGGACAAATAATACAAGAATATGTAGGTGATGCACGAAGTCCCACAAGTTGGGACCGATAGGTTCGAGTAAGTCGACTAGAGATGATACACGGGATCCTATAACTCGGGATCGTAAGTATGAAAAAAGATATCAGGATTACAAGAATTTCCTTGAGGGAGATGAACTAGATACAGTAAATGACTCGACAAGGTCTCATGCTACAAGATTACAAGAGGACAAAATAGGATGTCCAAGAACTAGACTAGACAAGACTAGAACACAGATCAATACAAGAATTGGAACTAGAACTTAGAAAGTACTTACTTGGCGGTCATGACTCCTTGAGCTCCCAATATTGGTATTTGGCAGGACTGAGTATGTATGTGGCCAATCTCTCCTTATATAGGAGTTCAAGGGCAGCTCCCAAGGACGGTTACGAGTTGATGATATCATCAATGATATCATCAATGATATCATCAATTGGAAACAAGACATCTAGGTGTCAAAATTCAGCAAATAGATAGTCGATCTTGGGGTTTTGGATGTTCCAGACACAATGTAAGCATTAATTTCTCCAAACTCTGAACCAATCATGAGATATGTAAAGTCACATGGAATCTAAGGTTTCATATGGTTTCCTTTGTCCATGATATAGGATTACAAGGACATGAAGGGGATAGACCCTAGGATTTATTAACATCACCTCTTGTTGAAATCCGATGCTTATCATTGTCCTGAAGGTGCACAATCGGTTGCATCAACTCCAATTGTCAGTTCCCAAATATCAATGTACGCGGGGTGCTTCAAGCAGGCTCAAGAGATAGATGGATACTCAAAGAAATAGAAACTCAAGAAGAGATTAGATCAATCACAAAATGTTATAACCTTGTGTGTATTCGAAACACATAATCCATCATCTCCATATCACCATTCATTATATTTGTCATAAAAAAACATAGCATGGTCCATCAATGAATTCATTACGCGCATACAACAGACAAAAGGCAAGAAGTGCTTATTACTTCATTCGTTCACATATATTTTCAATTAATAGCTCATCACAATGCATAATGGAAACCTTGAAAGCTATAACCCATTCTTGAAAACCATACGCTTTCACGCTTTCGCAATGCTGAAGAGGTTAACTTATCTTCTATAGAAGACATTTCCAATGTCAAATCGATGGTTTCAGGAAAAGTTACAATGAAGAGCACACTTTGCAATTGTTTGTTCTTTTGGCCTTACAATTTTTGATGGTTGAAAATGCGTTTCTAAAAACTCACTACGTTGCCTTCCATCTAATAATACAGAACAGTATGAATTGAATTTGTCACCCACTTATCATCACTTTTTCTTGCATCTAATAATACAAAACAATATGAATTGAACTTATCACTCACGTCACGGAATATAGTTTTCAGACTTTTTTTTATATGGTTTTAATTGAATGGATCCCATTTTCTGTGCCATTATAACTATCATGTACATGCGCAGCAGTCACGATTCATTTCGTGGAGGTCATATTATCGTTTCGTAGAACATCTTTGAGGTCGACGTCGATCACGAGAAGCTTCCTTAGAAAAAAAAAAAAACAAAAAAAAAAAACAGAAGTGTAGGATATATTCCTCATGGTAGATCGAGAGAGAGACTAAATTTAGAGTGCATTATTATTAGCGAAACTAGCAGTCCTAAACAAAAACTACTACAGAGGATTAAGCGATGGGGGGCTCCTGATTGTTTTGGCATCGCCTCTCTTGGGTCGTGGGCCATTTGCTTGGCATCGGAGCCCTGGCCGAAGGTCTGCCAATGCTATGCTGATGTCAAGCAGAAGTAACAGTGGTGAGTGGTCGCTGTTGGGCTCATCCGCTCAATGGCTTTGCATGACGCATTACAAAATGGATATTCACAAGGCTCGCCCTTTGCTGCTCGTTCAGGTAACCATAATGTTTTTGATAATAGTCGTGGTAAGGGTGATGTCAAAGTAGGGAAGCAAGTGTATCTTGATGATGGTGCACTTACCTTATCTAATATGGAGTTGAACGATTGAGATGTGGCTATAGCTCATACTGAAGTGATTTCTAGGGTTAACAGAAACCTTAAAGAAATCTATGTCCCTCCACCAATTAACGTGAACAATTGTTCGGTTGCTAAGGATGGCCCAATTATTCTCTGGTTGTGGAGAGCCAAGGTCGAACTCCGTTTTCAATGTTTAACAATGAACTTTTTGGTGCTTGTCTATTTGGTGACATTAAAGGAAAACAAAAAATTGATGAGGTTCTTACTAATCAGAATAGTAATGAGGACACGTGTGCCCAGAATAACAACCTAGACCCTGAGCTTGACGATGACGAGGATAATACTTTGACTATCGATAGAAATTTGTTGAGTAATTGGCACAACCATCTGTTTGATAGGGTTGCGATTCGTCTTTGCCATGGACCACACCTTGCCCAGGAAAATCTAAGGAATTGGATTAGGATCAATTTGAAGTCCAGGGGCCTCTTTGTTAAGCACGTGCAGTATATGCCAAACATTTTTTTTTGTTTCTTTTTGATAATGCCAACAGTGTTGTGCATGTGATTGTTGAAGGGCATTGGTTAATTCAGAATACTCCCATTTCCTTTTTTAAATGGTATCCTGGGTTTAACCCCATGGGCCCTAAGCCTACCAAGATACCTATCTGGATTGAGTTCCCTGACTTGCCTAATGAGTATTATCCATGGATAGAAAAACTTGGGAGTATAATTGGGAAAGTCCTGGCGCACAAACATAGGAATGGTTTTAGTCCTAGGTGGGATCCTCAACTATTAGTGGAAATTGACACTGCTAAGAGTGTGAAGACTAAATTAATCATTAAAGATTCTGATGGTCTTAAACTCCATGTGCAAAAAGTGTTTTACAGGAATCTTCCAAATGCCTGCTTCCATTGCTATAAGAAGGGTCATATGATGAAAGACTGTCCTCAGCTAAGCGAAACCACTGAAATGCATTCTAATGTTTTGGACGTTGATAAAGAATACGTAAAAGTACCCAATAAAGATGGAGCAAGTACTTTGGGTGGCAACACAAGAAATCTACTATGAAAGGTAAGAAGAAGAATAATGTTCATTGGTCAAATAAATTTGAGGCTCTTTTAGAGAATGTGTAGAACCCATATCAAGATGTGGAAGAAGATATTTTCAGTGATGCTGAGATGCCAGATTCCAGCCAACCAGGAGGTAAATCAGGTGAGCACTATGCTGAAAATCAAGTGAATGATGAAGGATGGACTCAAGTTAGTAAAAGAAAAAAAAGTCCCAAAATGGCATCATAGGTAAATCTATCTCTCCAAGCTCTTTAAAAGAAGAAGATTCATGTAAACAAAGTCATGAAAAATTTGAGCAACAATTACATAAAATGGACATGGAATTTCTAAATAACTCTCAGTCCAAACAATCTTCTGTTGAAGGAAACCCTGCTCGAGTTGGACAAAAACTGAAGCCTAAAGATAAAAATAAAAGTAAGAGGAAAGAACTGATGAGAGTCTCAGGGTCAGCTATCAAGCCTGTTAAAAATCATAGGACCTGATGGGTCTGTTTGATCTAACTGCTGCTTGTTTGTTCTTACTCAGTTTTTTGTTGTCTTGTTTTTGGTTTCATTAATACTATCATAATGGATGTAATTAAATTCATTTCTTTTAACATCAAGGGGATCATAGATCCCATTCGGGCTAAGGTGTTTAGAACATGGTTGATGGATTCTCCTTATAATCTTGATTTCATTTGTTTACAAGAACTTAAAGTTGGTGCTACTGAGTTGCTTTCTAATCTTCAAATCTTGTCCAGCAAGCATTCTTGGTTTTTCACCAACCATTCCAATGGCAAAGGTGGTTTTGCAGTTGGCATTTCTTCTAATTTACATCATCTGGTTGAATAAGTTATTCAAAGTGATACTAAGCAATGGGTTGCTCTTAAGTGTAAGCATCCTTTGAATTTCACTATTGCTATTGTTTATGCTTCTAACAGCTCTTCTATCAGATCTACCTGCTGGGAAGAACTTTCTGGTCTAGAAGGTGATGTTTTGGTGGCTAGTGATTTTAATATGGTGTTAAGCAGTGATGATAGACATGGCAATAGAGATAATATCCTTCAAGGAACTGAAAAACATAGCTGGTATCACTTGATTAATTCTCTTAACCATTTTTTTTGTACTTCCTCAACAGGTCATACTTGGTGGAACAGAAATTCCAATAATTCTTTGTCCACTAGGTTAGATAGGGTGTACATGAATTTACCTAGGTTCCAAGACCTGTGGCATTTTAAAGGTGTGCTTGATACTACTATTCAGTTGTCTGATCATTTACCTCTGGTTATTAAGATGTATGTTAATTGTCCTGATCATAAGGTTGGTTGGCCCCACATAGATGTCTCCCTCCTTAAGATCCCCTATGTCAAAGAAGAGACCATCAATCCTTTTAAGACCCACTTTTCCTGCCATATGTCCCCCATTGTTGCCTGGGAGAATGCTATTAAAGATATCCAAAAGTTGTTCACCAATTACAAAGCTAAGGCTAAGGAGGTGAGACTCAAGAGAAGAATGATGATTATTCATGAGATAGAAAATATTAAGAGCTCTCCTAATGGGAGCAATGATTCTAGTCAGAGGATCCTCGACCTTTAGAATAGGTTAAGATTGGAAGACTACCTCTTAGCTAGTGGTGCCCCTTGCCACACCAAGAGAGTTTTGGGTAGGAAAGATGGACAAATGGAACAAGCATATGTTTGAGCTTCTAAAAAAGAAGAAATCTAGATATTTTGTTCCTATGTTGAGAAAGGCTTCTAGGGTATATGCTACCTCTACCTCTGAAAACTTGCAAGAGGCAGTTAGCTTCTTCATGAACGTTTTCTCTATGCCTCCCAAGAGAGGGGAGGATATCTAGTGTGCTAGATCCATGATTGCCATAAGAGAAAAAAAATGATCTCTCAGTCTCTAGCTATTATCCTGGACTTGCCCCTCTCTACCGGTGAGGTCAAAGAAACCATTTGTAAATTGAAACCCTGGAAGTCACCTGGATATGATGGTATTCCGAATGAGTTCTTTCAGGAGTTGGTTGATTTTCTGGTGCCCATCATTCTCTTGATCTGGCAAGAATCCATAAGGAGAGGTACCCTTTCTTTCTTCATCAATTCTGGAGTCATAAAGCTGATACACAAGAAAGGATCCAAGGATGACCTAAACAACTGGAGACCTATCTCTTGCCTGACTTCTCTTTACAAAATTTATGCCTCTACTCTTGCCCGTAGACTTAGTCCTATTATGGATGATATCATTCTCCCTGAGCAAAAGGGGTTTTAAGGGTAGGTATATCCTTGATGCTATCATATCTATTTGGGAAGGTATGGATTATGCAAGAGAGACTCATGTTGACACCATTTCCTTTAAATTTGACTTTGACAAAGCCTATGATAGAGTTGAGTGGGATTTTATCCTTTAGTCCTTGCATGATGTTGGTTTCGGTAAAAAGTTCATTAAGTTTACTAGTATTCTTTTTGGTAAGGAGTTTCTATCAATGGAAAAATCTCAAAACCTTTTAGACTGTACATATCCATAAGACAAGGTTGCCCTCTAGCTCCTCTTCTCTTTGCCATTTGTAGTGATGCTCTTGGGTGGCTGGTTAGAGATTGCATGAACCAAGGAACTATCAGAGGTATTCAAATTCCTTGCTCTAATTCTCAGCTTGGCCTCCAGATGTTTGCTGATAATACCAACATGATAACTATTATAGATGATATCTCTGCTGACTCTTTTCTTTCTTGTCCGCATTCTTTCTGCTTAGCTAGTGATTCCATTGTTAATCATAAAAAAACTAGTTTTTTTTCTACTAATAATTCTATTCCTGTTTCAGTGAGTGATCATGGCTCCTCCATTATCAAAGAAGGTGAAGTCTTTCATCTTTTGGGGATTCCCATGGGGTTTGGTATTTCTTTTGATCAGAGGTGGTCTTGGGTTGTGAATAAATTTAGAGATAAAGTTTTTAAATGGTTTTCCTTTCAGTAGAATCTTGCTCACAGGGTTTTTGTTTTAAAGCACTATATTCTTCCTTCTATCACTTACTTCCTGGCTTGTTGGCAACCTAGCAAAGAAGCATTTGTCCCAGGTTATTGCTCTTACCAGGAGGTCCTTGTGGGTGGCAATCAAGGATCCAACAAAGTCCCCAAAGTTGCTTGGAGTGTATGGTGCATGAAGAAGGAAGAAGGTGGGCTTGGCTCAATCTGCCCATCCAAGATGGCTGCTCAGCTAGCAGCAAAGTGGGTCTTGAGAGCTGCTTCCAGTAATGATTTTTGGTCTTGTTTGGTGAAAAGGAACATTAAAAAGTTTTACATTGTTGGGCACAAAAGTTGGAACAATTTTGACTTATGGGATGTTATATCCTCCCCTTATCAGTTTTCCCCCATTGGCAATAGGCTGGTTTGTTCTTTTTGGAAGGCTTGGATGAAAGTCAAATGCAATTATAAAGTTCCTGTTTCTTTTTCCACTAACTTCTCTTTTGAGGTGCAGCAATCTGCTTGGATTGGCTAGAAAGATGTGCCCCCAAACTATCAACTTTCCATCAGAATGAACAAGTGTAGAAGGGCTGGCTTCTCCAAATGGACGGACTTCTTTACAGGGAACTAGGTAATTAATGAGGAGAATATTTTTGCTACTGATGGGCTTTCTCTTGCTTGTAAACAGACCTTGAAGAATAAAAGGAAGGAGTTGTTGGAGAAGCTTGTTGACTGCTACACTGCCACACACTTGGGAATTGGGGATGTGGCATCTGATATGTACAGGATGTTCAAAAAGTCTGTTGTTCCAATTTCTAAGATCAGTCCTAAGCTTAATGAGAAGTGGAAGGTACATTGGTCCCCAAACCAGTGGAGGTTCATATTTTTGTGTATTTGGGCTTTCCCCCACTCTACCATGCAATCCTGTCTTCACTGGCTCATTCTACACAATGGGATTTGGACTGGTGAGAGAGCTAGGAAGACTAACCTTGATGATGGAAAATACCCAATTTATGGACAGCTTGAAGACCTAGCTCATTTTTTTTTGAACTGTCAACATGCTCAGAGATTTTGGGCTACTGTCAATGCTTTCTGTTGTTGTTCTGGCATTCCTCAACTTGGTTACAAGGAAGTGCTTCTTGGAGTCTACTACAAAATGGATATGCTATTGTGGCACTTGATTAGGAACCACATCTTGTGGTTTATTTGGAAAAGTAGAAATCACTGTATTTATTCCAAGATTCCCAAAGACTTCATGTATTCATGTAACAGTGGTCTCCAGAAGATAATGTATATGTGTAACACCTCTATAATGTATGTTGATGTCAGAGATTCACGTACTCATAGCATCCTGAGAAGGAATAATTACAGAAAATGGAAAAACCTTCTTCTCAAGTTGTACTCCAATGTGTACTTTTTTGGCTTCTGTGATGTAACTGCTCACCTGTCTGTCTGGGGTTATTTTCTGTTATACCCTGATGTAATTTGCCTTCATCAATTTTAATTTTTCTAGTTCTCTCAAGAAAACTACTATAGAGCTGAAGAACACCGCTATTTTAACTACTATAGAGCTGAAGAGCGCCGCTATCTTAACTACTGCAGAGCTGAAGAACACCGCTATTTTAGCTGCCTGTTTAAATTTCCACGGATACTTTGATCCCTACCATCTTCCGTTGCTTTTTACAGCGAACTACACTATCTTTTTTTTTTTTTTTTTTTTTTTTTTGAGACAACAGGAAAAGAGAGTAAATTAAGTAATAAAAGTACAAAGTGCACAGGGAAGCAGTGATCCCATAAGGCAGAGGTTACAAGTTAAGGACCATGATGAATCTATCACTGGAGTAACAGTCCAGAAGGGCATCTCTCCATTTACAGGGAGAAAGGGACTTGATAATAACACTTTGGTCCTGAGGGCCCTGTTTGATAGACAAAAGACTCTGCATACCAGAGAGATACAAAGCTTTTCTAAGGGAGAACATATAGTTCTTTTTGCCACTTTTAAAGAGGGCTTGGTTCCTACTAATCCAAATGTGCCAAAGAATGTGGCCCCTCCATAAGTGCCAAAGAGCTAAATCTAATTTTTTACAACAACCGAGAATGATCTCCTCAAAACCAAGTTGGGGAAGTTTTTTGAAGGCCAGAATAGGATCCAACAGTTTCCAGAACTGTTTAGCATGCCAGCAATTACAAAAGAGATGGGTTAAATCCTCTTCCCTGCTGCACAGAGCACAGATACTACTATTAGTATTTACTCTCTTAGCCCTGATGCCAGTCCACAGCCCATTGTGAATAATCAGCCATTCCAAGTAGGAATGCTTGATATTATAGGGAAAAGCCCAAATAACTTTGAACCTGTATCTCCATTGATTGGCAGACCATTTACACCATTGATTGGCGAACTACACTATCGCCTCATGCGTGCACTTGAAGTCTGGTGCGAGAAGTCCACATCATGAGAAATCTCTCACTCGTCTGTGCTTTTGTAGCTTCTGAACGATTGTCTCCATTGTTTCATTTCTAAAGCCGACCGAACATCATAATATATTGGGTGAAGCGAAAAGAATTTGTTTAACTATTTATCCATGCATGCGACTATGCACACCTTTTGGAGACACTTTTCCGTGTTACTTTGCGCGTTGGCAATTTCACCATTCACTTTTATCAGCAAAGGGAATCATAAATATGCCAAAGTATAATGGAGAATATGAACATTCCATTTCTTCTACCATAAATATGAACATTCCTCCTCACAAATGTGATTTAATGCAACGGTCGCTCAATTTCTAGATTTTAAATGTCTCCCAGATGATAAAGATCTCTTCTGACTAAATATGAAACCATAGTTTAGAGAATATTGAATTAGGGATCTGCATAAGGTACTGAAAACGAAGGATAAAGATATATGTGAATTTGAACACTTTTTCCTATCAATCCTCGCACATGCACCTCGGAATCCTCTTCTATACGCCATCGAAAACAAATGAGGTGCCAATCTTCTTCCTTTTCATCACCCGCGATCGCGAATCCCCTCTTCCATAGTCGGACCAATTAATCTTTCCTTCCCATGTCTCCGTTTCCTTCACAATTGCATGGTTGCCCCTCCAAGAGGCTGCCCAAAAAAATTAATGCGCAACTTTCAAAAGAACAAAAACCTCTCCAGCTTTATGTTGGAGTTAGATGTCTACGGAAGCACGCGACCAACACAAAGAAGAAGCAAAAGCTTGGAGCACAACACACAATACTGAATGTATTACCACTAGAATGTACAAAGATAAGTAAACCATTAGGGCAATAGGCATATACACAAGCCAGGGGAAAAAACCTCCTAAAGAGGGAAAAAGGTGCTCCAACACTCTTAGTCTGTTCACACACATCACTACCTAAATATATCAACAAATCTCCCCTGGGAGGGATGCGGTGAACAAGGACCTGGCACTCATGTATAAGGAAGTGCCAAGCTATATGGACATCACTCCACAAAAGGAAGTTAGCCCAAAGTTTTGCAGAAAGCTTCAAACTTCTCCTTAGGTAGAGCCTTTGTGAAAAGGTCTACAATGTTCTCCTGTGTGGGCACATATGCCAAGCTGATCTCTCTAGTAGAGAACCTCTCCCTGACATAATGATAATGCACCTCAATGTGCTTAGTGAAAGCATGGAACACAGGGTTCCTAGCAACTTCCAATGCGCTCTGACTGTCAGTGAAGATGCTGGTGGCAGAAGACTGACCAACACCCAAATCAACCATAAGGCCTTTGAGCCACACACACTCAACATTTGCTATGAAAGCTTCCCTATGCTCAGCCTCATAACTCGAAGTGGCCACAGTAGGCTACTTCTTGCTCAACCAAGATATACATAAGCTACCAAGCATGAAGCAAAAGCCACTAGTGGACACACGAGTGTCATAGCAATCAACCCAATCACTGTCAGGAAAAACATGCAAATCTGGCAGTAGTGATCCCCCCTTGGGATAAAACAATCTAAGTAGTCAGGTACCACTCAAGTAGCGAAAGATGCGCTTAATCGTTTGACAATGCTTGACACCTTGGCAAGGCATAAACCTGCTCATCTGTGAGACAGCAAACTGAATATCTGGCCGAGTAATGCATAATTAAATCAAGCATCCAATAGCCTGCTTATAGAGAACAGCATCAAATGCATCTCTAGCATCATGAAGACTCAATCGTAAACCTGTCTCCACAGGAGTGGCAATAGGCTTATAGTCTTCAAGGCCAAAATGCTGCAATAATATGTCAATATATTTCATTTGACACAAAGCCATTCCACCATCAACTTGCATAAACTGAATGCCCAAATAATGATACAAATGCCCCAAATCAGACATTTCAAATTAGGCATGCAAATTAGCCTTAAAATTAGCAATATGCTCCTCAATAGGACCAGTGAGCAGCATGTCATCAACATAGACAACAATAATCAGAAGCACATCATTAGCACACTTAACATATAAGGTGCTTTCAGTTGGACTGTTCTCAAAACCATGTGCAATCAGATAGGCATGAATCTTTTCATACCAAGCACGTGGTGCTTGCTTTAAGCCATATAATGCCTTCTTTAATGTGCACACCTAGTTTTCACGACCTTTTTGCACAAAGCCACGGAGTTGAAAAACATACACTTCTTCATGCAAGTCACCATTCAAAAATGCAGTTTTAATGTCCAACTGATATACATTCCAACCATGATGGGCTACAAGTACACGGATGCTATGAATAGTAGTCATACGACATGTAGGTGCAAAGGTCTCATCAAAATCAATGCCTCTTTCCTATGCATAACCCTTTGCAACAAGCCTAGCCTTATACATGTCAATTGTTCTATCAGGCTTACGCTTCAGCTTGTAAACCCACTTAGTGCCAATGGCCTTCTTGCCATTTGGCAAGTCACATAAATACCAGGTACCATTCTTCATTATAGCATCATATTCACATTGCATAGGAGCCATCCAATTTTCAGAATTGTGTGCTTCATCAAATGAAACAGACTCAGTGTCATCATAGAGACTAGACCCTACCATAGCATAGCAATTTGATGCAAAAGAGGCACTATGAGAGCCTGAACGAGTACGATAAGATAAAGGTGCATCTAATTTGTTTTGGCATAGTTTTTGCTTGCTCAATCTCAACTCTCTCATCAAAAAGTGCATCATGAAACTCTGCATTCAAAATGGAACAATTTGCATCATCACGTGAAACCTGTAAAGGCTGAGAAGTTGCCTCATTTGACCAACACTAGACTATCCACTTGTAAAAAGAGGTAGCAAGGTATCATACATGTCTTTGGAGTTAACAAATGTCTCCCTCGTACATGAAAGTAAGGGGTTGAATAGCATCTTCCACAAAAACAACATCACGGCTAACCAAAATGTGTTTATTATGTGGATGATACAGACGATAGCCTTTGCTTTCAGAACTGTACCTAACAAAAATACATTTTACTGCCTTATCATCCAATTTTATGCGATGTTGTTCAGGCACTAATGCATATGCCAAACAACCAAAAACATGCAGATGAGCAATAGATGGCTTGCAACCATGCCAAACCTCATATGGAGTTATAGATTATAGCGCTTTAGTGGGAAACTGGCTAAGTACATATTCTGCACACATGACAGCCTCAAGCTAGAAACTATGCGGTAAAGCCTGACTCTTGACCATATAGCTCTCCATCTCCATGAGTGACCTATTCTTGCGTTCAGAAAATCCATTTTGTTGAGGTGTATACGGCACTGTACACTGATGTTTTGTCCCACATTCAGCCAAAAATGCATTAAAGTCAGAAGACATATATTCCCCCCCTCGATCAGAATGGAGGGTGCCCATTTTACATGTTGATAGATTTTCAACCAACACCAAAAATTGTTTGAAGCACATAAACACTTCGGACTTTGCTTTGAGTGGATATACCCATGCATGCCTTGAAAAATCATCAAGGAAAGTCATGAAGTAAAGATAGTTCCCAAAAGAGGGTCTCTGCATAGGACCACAGACATCACTGTGAACAAGCTGCAATCTCTGAGTAGCTCGAACTGAAACATCTTTTGGGAATGAGGAATGCTGCATTTTTCCCAAAATAGAGCCTTCACATACATGTTTGTCGGGTGCCTCAAGTTTGGGCAAAGAGGACACCATTTGAGATTTTTACAGGCATAGCAAACTAGCGAAATTCAGATGATCAAAGCGTGCATGCCAAAGCTTTGCATCTGACATGGCCTGAGAATCATGTACTACAGATGTTCATCATTCACAGATTTTTCATAATCTGTGAGCTTATACAGCCCACGAGATAAAATTCCAGAAGCAATAATCACGTTGCCATTTGATAGATCATGAAATGTACATCTAGCATAAGCAAATTTCACAACCAAACCAATCTTGGCTAAGGCTGAAACTGATAACAGATTCTTCTTGATCCCTGGCACAAATAAAGCATCTAACAAAGTGAAAGAACTACCATCAGTAGTAGTCAGAATGATCTTACCAACTCCCATAACAGGATAAGAGGAGTTGTTTGCGCATGTAACAGTATTCCCTGTAGGGACATGCTCAAGTGAAGAGAAGAATTTGCACTGTGAGGTAATCTCTTTGGTCGCCCCACTATCAAAGTACCAAACATATGAGTCTACTGCAGACATGCATTGCTCATGAGAAGATGGGCCAAAATTCCAAACAGTAGTAAACACCCATTCTTCATCCTACACAAGATTAGCAGACTCTGTTTTTGGTGTAGCTACAACAACCATTCCGACCTTTTCTTCTTTGCCTCTTTAGTAGCCAGTTTTTGGTAGCTCTTAATGACATGATCATTTGCTTTACAATATTTGCAAAACAATTTTTGCTTTTGTGATTTATTCTCATCTTTGTCTTCCTTCTTCAAATGTGTAGAATTTGTAGATTTCTACTTACTAGTAGAAGAGCTGCATTTTCCTTTGCCCTTCAGACTAGCTAGGAAAGCTTGATTTGCAACACACATAATGGACTAGTTCTGCCTAGACTGATCTTCCTATAGTAGAACAAAAACTAACTCTTCAAATGTTAAGGCATTTGGATTGCCTTTCATCATCAAACGAAGAGTAGAAGCAAAACTCTGATATGAGTCAGGAAGACCAATCAGAACAGTCTGCACAAGTGAACTATAAAGAAGGACTTCATCAATGGAAATCAATTGTTCCTTCAAAGCCTTGATCTTTATAAGAAGACTATCCATAGAATCACATTCATTCATGTGCTCACTCTCCAACTATTTTTAGAGGTAAGCAACACGAGCCTCATTTCCTAGTCTGGTATAATATGCTAAGTGTATCCCAAGCATCCTTAGCTGTTTTGCAAGAGTGAATGTGAGGGATAATGGCACGTTTGACAGACAAAGCTATCAATGCATGTTACACCATCTGCATCAGTTTCAGTACCTATATTTGTCGTACCTGTATCTGCAGGTGTAATAGGACATCTTTCAACACCCTGCACAATATTTCATAATCCTTTTTCAACCAATGCATGATGCATCATATAATCCCACAATGGGTAATTCGTACTATCCAACTTATCCTCAACAATCAACATACGAAATACATCACTGCTTTCAGCCATGGCCATCGACTAAAATACCATGATGCAAAAAAATGATTGTATCTTAAAAAGATGAACAGAACTATCTTGATGAGTTTTGCTAAACCTGTAACAGACTTCAAGGCGCTTATATTGGTGACCTGAAACTGGTATATATCTTGGGAACAAAAAGATGAAATAGCCTGCAAAAGCACTGTGATAGTGCATCGAAGGCCGAAACGAGCTCAGATTGTGATTTTGGCACCACACAACGAAGCTGTTTTGATCCCCTAATCACCCTAAGTATGCACACAAAATTTCATGTGATTCTGAGGCTATGTTCGGAGGAGTCTCGATGATGCCCTAGATGAAGCGACAACCTGCTTTGATACCAATTGTTGGAGTTAGATGTCTACAGAAGCATGCGAACAACACAAGGAAGAAGAAGAAGCTTGGAGCACAACACACAATATTGAATACATTACCACTAGAATGTACAAAGATAAGTAACCCATTAGGTCAATAGGCATATATATAGGGAGGGAGGAACGTCCTTAAGAGTGAAAAAAGTGCCCCGACGGTCTTAGTGTGTCACACACATCACTACCTAAATATATCAACACTTTATTGGAGTTCCTCAACCAAGTGCTCCATTCTACCTAAGTCACATTCATCCTTCATATTTCTACTTGATTGGCAATGATCAACAATGAGTACAATCAAGAGTAGATATGTCAATCTCTACCACACAGTGTTAAGAAGCCGAGTTATCACATGTATCCTAACTATGCTAAACAAGTCAAAGAAGAAATTGATTGCTTACTAAATGTTGCTTTCATAGTGCCAATTAAGCATGCCCAATGGATTTCCCCCATTGTGATCATGCCTAAGAAAACCAAAAAATTATGTATTTGTGTTGATTATTGAGAGCTTAATGCCACCACAACCCTTGATCCATTTCATTTGCCTTTCTTTGATAACATGTTAGATGAAGTAGCTGGTTGTGAAACTTACTCTTTCCTCAATGGGTATAGTGGGTGTAATCAAGTGCACATGGGTGAGCAGGATATCCCCAAAACCGCTTTCATTACTAATTGGGATGTCTACACTTGTATGATTATGTGGTTTGGATTGCGTAATGCACTTAGTACTTTCTAGCGGTGCATGCACCACATCTCCTCTCCTTACCTAACTAGTTTTATGCACATCATGCTTGATGATTTTTTAATTTTCGATGATAAAATTGAGTATTTGAATCATATCCGATTATTTTTTCCCAAATATTGTGAATATGGAGTGTGTTATAAGCTTGCTAAGTCGATCTTTTCCATTTTCTATGGAAAATTACTCGATCACATTATTTCCCACCAAGACATCCAAGTTTATCGTGACAAGGTTAACATTGTTCTAGAAGCTCCTTCATCAAAATCCCCTAAAGATGCACTTCACTTTTTAGGCCAAATACAATGGCATGGTCCACACTTATGATTGCTTGCCCATCTTACCATCCTGCTTACTCACCTCACCACTACAGTCCCACACAATTTCTAGTGGACAGATGATTGTTAGACAAGTTTGACATGCCTTAACCAACTTTTAATTCAAGCACCTAACTGGAATCTTCCCTTTGATGTGTTTGCGGATGCCTTTACCATCACCATTGGTTGTGCTTTCATGTAGGTATCTGATAAATGGTATAGGTAGCTCTATTATGCTAGTTGTCATTTGGCCACTGTTGAGCATAACATTTCTGTTACGAATTTTCCAATGCTCACAAACAAATACATACGTCGAAGTTGCTCCATGGATTTTCTGCATGATCTTCGTAAATTTATCCAATAAGAGTTACCTCATTCGTAAATATTGAAACCATCCATTAATGTTCCCCGTCATAGTTTGAGTACAGCTGGGCCGGCCACATGCCCCTTGTTCAAGTCCATGTGAGTGATTGTGTTAAAATATTTTGACGTTAAAAAACTTATCAACATTATCAACTTCTAGCATATCCGGAAGCTTCTCTATTTTGCGTGCAATACTTTGTATAGCAATCTGTTAACTCATATCTTTGCCACATGGATAACAAGTAATATACCTTCTTTCGATGATGAAAATTTCCACCAATGTTTTTCGGCAGATGAGTGAAAGGAAATTCTCTATAAGTTGACAAAGCAAGCTCCTTATCCTTAAACCTGCCTAAAGCTGCTGGTTTTATCCCAAAAGAAACCCTCTTAATATTTTGAGCCGCATTGTTACATTCACTGTATGGGTACTCAGATGTGACCAACTCCAACAAACACAAGCCAAAGGAATAAATGTCAGCAAGTTCAGCATACTCTTCTTCATACAGCTTAGGAGCCATGAATTCTGATGTTCCAATAACAGAATGAGTTGCATGTGCCGATAGTTGCCAAACCAAAGTCACCAATTTTCACCTCTCGATGTTTCATATTTGATTCCCTTCAATTGTCACTCCACTACCATCTCGTTCTCCTTTTTCTTTTGAGATTCCAGTAGGTTTTGTCCTTCCAAAGTGGAACAAACGATGACTCCTTCTTCAATCATAAGAATAGATTTACAGGGTTTCCAAATGAAGCAGAGGCAAATTTATCTACAACACTCACCCCCACCAAACTTGCACATCGCCCTCGATGGGCCAAGAAGTACCTGCTTTCTGCTTTAAAGATAAAATCATTTTGCATGTAAATGATCAGTTTCAGAAACATATTTTATGTGCATGGGATAATACGAAAAAGTGCCTATGCAATGCCATGAAATGTATCCTTAACATATGCATACTCTACATGCATTGAAAAATCTAATGGTGCATAGGTATCTGATGATGAGGTTTTCTCCTCTTAAACTCAAACTCAGCTTCAAACATTCATCATGCAATTACAATTCAAATTTATGCAATTGGATGTGCACCTATAATATTGGAAGATTACATTTTCATACATATCAATCAAACATACTTTAGATGCAAGGATTTATAGAAAACATGGTGTAAAATTTGAAAATTAGGATATTCAATATTTCTAATATCAAAAGGAGTATTGAAAGATCTTTTCTTCATTCCATCGCCTTCACTCCACCATTTACTTGAGAGCAATATTCAACTTAAAGCCCTCATTAGTAACATAATTTATGAAAAATTCACATAAAAAACAAAAAAAAAATTTCAAAATCATCCTGGTTCTTGTCCTTGTTCAATGGAGCCATCAACGACTCTGGCATCGTGTAGTCATCTTTCTCATAGGAAAAACCTATAATCAAAACTCTTAAAGAAAATAGTTAAATAAGGTTAAGAAACATCTTCAAAAATTAGGAAAGGTAATATATCATACGTACCTACAATTTATTTTCATGAACATCTTGAACTTCAAATGTTATAGATAAATAGTGTAAAGATAAGCACCAACCATCTTAACAATGTGGTTGAAGAATTACCATAAATAGTATCACTCCATGATAATATTTCTCTATAGTCAAAATAGTTTTCAACATTAACAAACTGTTTAGAATTGATTTGAGCAAGAAAAAATGTTTTCAATACCAATATTTAAATATTCATCCCATGCATCATATTTTCCATTCTCTTTAAAACAAAACAAACATTATGTTCTTTGATCATCATATCCATCAATTAAATTCAAGGAGACAAATTGTGAAACATTGTGAAACTTCTTATAGTCTGTTGTCACTTCATCTTCTTGAACAAGTGTGTCATATAAGGGAATAGGTTTTTTGGAGTCATAATTCTCTTCATCAAGAGAATACACATGGGTTTTGTTTATATATTTAGGTAGTGATGTGTGTGAACACTCTAGGACCGCCGAAGCACTTTTTTCCCTCTTTAGGAGGTTTTTTCCCCGGCTTGTATATACACCTATAGACCTAATGGGTTACTTATCTTTGTACATTCTAGTGGTAATACATTCAGTCTTATGTGTTGTGCTCCAAGCTTCTCCTTCTTCCTGGTGTTGTTCGCATGCTTTCGCAGACATTTAACTCCAACAATTGGTATCATAGTAGGTCACTGCTTCATCTAGGGTATCGTTGACACTCCTTCGATCACAGTCTCAGGATCACATGAAACTTGGTACCTATACTCAACTGATTAGGAGATCAAAATGGCTTCGCTCTACGGTGCCAAAATCGCGATCCGGGCTCGTTTCAGCCTCCAAATGCACTATCATAGTGCTTGTGTAGGCTATTTCATCCTTTTGTATCAAAGATATATACATGTTTATGTTCGCCAGTATAAGCGTCTCAAAGTTTGCTATAGGTTTGATGGAACTCTTTAGGGTAATTATGTTCAACTTTTGCAGATTTAGTCATTTTTCTTCATCGGGGTATTTAAGTCAGTGGCCATGGCTGAAAGTAGTGATTTATTTCGTATGTTGGCTGTTGAGGATAAGTTGGATGGTACCAACTACCCATTGTGGGCTTATATGATGCGACATGTTTTGAATGGTCTTCCTGACTCATATTAGAGTTTTGCTTCTACTCTTTGTTTGATGATGAAAGGCAATCCAAATGCCCTTTCATTTGAAGAGTTAGTTTCTGTTCTGCTGCAGGAAGTTGATCAGTCTAGGCAGAACATGTCCATTATGCATGTTGTAGATCAAGTTTCCTAGCTAATCGGAAGGGCAAAGGTAAATGGAGCTCATCTACTAGTAAGCAGAAATCTGCAAATGTTGCACATTCAAAGAAGGAAGACAAAGATGAGAAGAAATGAGAAAAGCGAAAATTGTTTTACAAATATTGTAAAGCAAATGATCATGTCATTAAGAGCTATCCAAAACTAGTTGCTAAAGAGGCAAAGAAGAAAGAGGCTGGAATGGTTGTTGTAGAGGCCTCTACACCAAAAATAGAGTCAGCTAACCTTGTGCAGAATGAAGAATGGGCGTTTACTACTATTTGCAGTTTTGACCCATCTTCTCATGAGTAGTGTATGTCTGAAGTAGACACAGATGTTTGGTATTTTAATAGTGGGGCAACCAAACATATTACCTCACAACATAGTTTCTTCACTTCACTTGAGCCTGCCCCTACAGGGAATACTGTCACATGTGCTAACAACTCCTCTTATCCTATAATGGGAGTTGGTAAGATCATTCTGACGACTCCTGATGGTAGTTCTTTTACTTTGCCAGATGCTTTATTTGTGACAGGGATCAAGAAAAATCTGTTATCAGTTTCAACATTAGCCAAGATTGGCTTGGTTGTGAAATTTGTTGATGATAGGTGAATAGTTCATGATCTGTCAAATGGCAACTTGATTAATGCTTTTGGCATTTTATCTCGTGGGCTATATAAGCTCATAGATTATGAAAAATCTATGAATGATTTGGCATGTGTAGTACATGATTCTCAGGCTATGTAATATGCAAAGCTTTGGCATGCATGCTTTGGTCATCTGAATTTTGTTATTTTGCTACACCTGCAGAAATTTGGAATGGTGTCCTCTTTTCCCACACTTGAGGCACCTAGTAAACATGTATGTGAAGGCTGTATTTTGGGAGAAATGTAGCGTTCCTCATTCCCAAAAGATGGTTTTGTTCGAGCTACATAGAAATTGCAGCTTGTTCATAGTGATGTATGTGGTCCTATGCAGACACCCTCCTTTGGAAACTATCTTTACTTCGTGAATTTCATCGATGATTTTTCTAGGTATGCATGGGTATATCCCAAATCACAACTATCATATCCTCATAGCTCTTCCCAACGTAACACCTGCACATGAATCTTTCGAATCACTTGCCTCATATAAACTAATTCAATTCATAAGGGTCTTTATAATCATTCAACTAATTTAGTTCATAGATGTCTTTATAATCATTCATTTATAAGATGAATTGCATCCCTTTGTTTCCTGAACGAATTTGATTGATTTACATGAGTCATAATTAAAGCAAAGAGTAGTACAGTAGAAGCGCACTGTTCATATTATTTTCCATACGCACACAAATGACCTTCGAGTCCATTAGCGATTACCAACAAAACAACATCATTTGGTTCACACATTTTGAGGATCAATCACCAAACTTCTTATGCCAACTTTGTCCACACAAAATACCCAAGGTATTGATTTTAGATTGAGTGAAGTACGTTTTCACAATTAATTAACACACAAAATGTTTGTATTTAAACTTGAGTGAAAAAGCGATCTCATAGAGGTCCAATATTTCATCACCATAAATAAAAGAAACTTTTTGTCAATCATAAATACAAGAAACAAGTTAACAACTGTAGAGGGCAGAAATGACGACACATAATATTGTCTAAGATCAGTTTAAAATCAAATGGGCATAGTAAACTAGAAGTTGTTTAAAATCTGGTGTTGTGCAATGTGTACAACTACCTTTCCCTACGAAGAAAGGGGTGCAAATGGAACTTCTTGCTCTTCCTCTTCTATCATAAAAGTCGAGCATGGTAGAAGTGGCAACCAGAAATTGTAGGTGCTATCTTCAAAGTCTGCATGAGCTGTGAGCCAAAAAACCTCCTCCCTTCTTGCATGAAAGCCTCTCATTCCGAAAAATTCCCCAAAACAGGGTTGCCTCCCTCTCAAGAAACTCATTGAATCTTTTTCTTTCCACATCTTATCATGCTCCTCCCTTGAATGCCACCCATCTCTACCCCCACGTCTATCCTCTGCCTCTTATGCCCTTTCTCCCTAAAAAGAAAAAAACCCTATGTGAGGAGAATCTCCCTAAAACCAGAATGGGAGGACCCCTTCCCTCTGAATCCTCCCTTTTTTGGAATTCCCCCTGCACTCTATATCTCTTCTTTTGGCATTTTTCGAGCTTCCCTCTGAATCCTCCCTTTTTTGGAATTCCCCCTGCACTCTATATCTCTTCTTTTGGCATCTCTACCCCCACGTCTATCCTCTGCCTCTTATGCCCTTTCTCCCTAAAAAGAAAAAACCGTATGTGAGGAGAATCTCCCTAAAACCAGAATGGGAGGACCCCTTCCCTCTGAATCCTCCCTTTTTTGGAATTCCCCCTGCAAGTCAAGTAGGATGAGAAGAATCAAGTGCATGGGTATACAAAATCACTTGTGCCTATGCACGGCCATTTAGTGGGCCCTATTCATGCATACTTTAAGTGCATAAAAAACATAATGGTGCAATAAAAGGGTAATTAGCATTCGATGACAAGGCTTCTCGCTCATTGCAAAACTCAAATTTTCTTCATGTATTTATAACTCATTTAGTGTGCAATTGGACATGCACCTATGGGTTTGAAAGCACATGAGCACTTACATTTTCAAACATGCATACTCTAGATGCAAATATTCAGAGTCATGCTGCAATTATGGAAGTAAATTTCAGGATTTCTACTAAAAGAAGCTCTCCACTCATATTTCCACTCTCAACTGCAATCACTCTTGTCCTCACTCACAATTCTTTTCTCATTTCCACTCACAATTCGATGTTCTCTTATTTATAATATTTACAAATACATCTCACGTGCAAATGTGTGCACCTATTGGAATTAAAACATGTACTCTTCTCAACTTAAAATATGCATACTTTAGATGCAATACAACTAGAAATGATGCAAAAACATCAAGGTTTACACACGATAGGTAATGAAAAAGATTTTTATAACTTCACTCTTTGTTTGTCATCTCCATTGTCTACACTTGATCATTTCTTGCACTCATAAAACTAAATAAGTGATGAAAAACATCAAAATAACGTCATATAGATATACAATCCATGAAAGAATTTCTCAAAAATCCATTTGCAATAAAACATGAACTAGCAACTCGAAAGTAGTTGCCTTTCATATGATACATTCAAACTAAAGATCTTCAATTAGGTCCTGACTAGCACTTATACTCATGAACTCATAAGAGATATCAAGAACATCATATTCAATAAAATTATTTGAAAACTTTTGATTCATTTGAACACTAGGTGCATCTATTTGAATTGAATTAAATTCAAACATACATTCACTTTGTGAAGATGATTTATTCAATTCGTCTAACTTTGCACACTCAAAGTCATGCAAACTCAAACTAGCATACATCAGATCAACAAAATCATCTCGAGCTAATAGATTATCATTCATGCCCATTAAAAATAGCTCTCCGCAATCAATCAAGCTTAAGCATTCATCATATTCATCATCATTAGATGCTTTTTCACATGTGTTTAACTCTTCATCATACAAAAGATTATGCTTGGAAGAAAATTCATCATGATTTTCATTCTTCTCTAAGTCAACCTCATCTCTCTCACCCCCTCTTGCTTCTTGAGGATTACTTGCGATAATATCCTCAACTTGTGAAGATTCAGGGACTAGTGCCCCATCTTCCTCTTCATGGAAAGCCTTGACATGTGCTTCACTAACTCCTTCAAAACTCAAGTCATTGAGGTTCTCAACATCACTCAAATTTGACTCATCATATGACTCATTTGAATTTTCTTCCTGGAAAATCTTTTTCTCTTCAATTACCTCTGCATCTTGTACTTTTTCATCATCTTCATTAATTTGATGCATGCACAACAAAACCCCATCATCAAACTCACTTTCTAATTTTTCATCATCTTCACTAGTCTCATCTTGATATATCTCTTCGTCTCTAGAAATGGAAATGGTTTCTTCACACAAATCCTCACTCAACCCCTCTCTTGTCTTCTCATCCTCAACTCTTGTATATTATGGATCCTCTCTATATTCATTTGTTTGATTGAGGGACATAAGATTGACTCCATGTTCATTTTTTCCCTTCACAATCTCATTCATATAAACTAGAGGTCTTGGAGTAGGCATTGGGAAAGTATGAGTATCCTCAACTCTATCTTGCACTATGTATGACCTCCATCTCTTGCATTTCAAGAGCATCGATATGGCCTTATGCACTCTACTCCATTCTATTGTTAATCCTGTTGGCTCAGTCAAATCTTCCAATAAATCACCTAGCTCAAAGGTCAAATCAGATTCTACACTCTTAATGAAGAGCTCTACTTTTTCATGTTCCAAAGGAAATTGGTCATTATGGCTCAATTGGTCAGATCCCTCTTCAAATTCTTGAAATAACTCAATCACATCAAGGCCTTTATTTGAAGTAGCCAGCCAGTCTCTAAATGCATGTCATGCGGGCATAGCTAAGTCCTCTAATTAATACTCTTCTCTAAGCAGATTCTTAAATTCACTCCATGTGTGGGATTGCTCTTAAAGAGTATGAATGCTAGGTTTGACACTAGACATTGAAACTCGGTTACGTCTTGGCCATCGAAGAATCCACATTCTTTTGAAATTGCCTCTAGGGCTCTCATCACTCCATCACTACTTGTGGCAATCCTTTGAGATTCAATCAACACTTGAAGTAAGGTGGGCTTCCATTTCAGTCAATTCTAGGTAAAAACTCAAAATCTCAATCAAAGTCAATATTTATTCTCAAACTGTCAACCTCAAGTCTCTCGCTCTAATGATCAACTTAAGTCAACTTCAAAGTGAACTCAAAGCAATCAGTTGAGTTGTCGAGGGCTGTGGATGTTTCACATCAAGTTCATCAATCTCGGTGTGAAAAGGCTCCATTGGTGGATCAGTTCAACTGCCCATAATACAGTGCATGTGGGCTGCTTGAAAGCGAACTCAAGTGAAGTCATTTTTTTCTCTCAGTTAGGGAAACAAGTGCATTTGAAAACACGTTAGTAGAAATAAAACATTGATTCACATCAAATTCATTTATATCCAGACAATGGTAACACTTTATGCTTTGTTTTATCCTTTGCGTTCCAACTCCATATATGCTTTTCATTACATTGAATCACGTGTTCGTTTCTATTCAGCATGTCTTCAATAAAATGTGTTGACAACCTATATATATATATATATATATATATATATATATATATATATATATATATATATATATATATATATATATATATATATATATATATATATATATATAACTTCACTAAAGACCCTTCACGAAAGTTTGAACTTGAAGTAACATGAACATTAAGTGCATGAATCTTAAAATGATCACCCTTCAACAAATGTGTGCAACAAAACATGTTTCATAAAGCTTTGCTTCAAACATTCAACAGAAACTAATGCGTTTTATAGCCTATAATTGCCAAATCACAACTATCTAATTCTCATAGCTCTTCCTGACATAACACCTACACACGAATCTCTCTAATCGTTTGCCTCATATAAACTAATTCAATTCATAAAGGTCTTTATAATCATTCATTTATAAGATGAATTGCATCCCTCGGTTTCCTGAACAAATTTGATTGATTTACATGAGTCATAATAAAAGCCTATATAGAGCAATCTAGTGTTGTGCAAAAAGAGTTTATGCTTGACCATCATATCAAATAAATCTGACAATTAGGTGGATTCTAAACAAAAGCTCATATAACATATTAGCTCAAGATAAATGATGTCTCAATAAAAATCAGAATAAAAAGTTACGTCCTATGTATCAGAGAGATGTTGTTCAACTACCTTTCCCTAAAAAGAAAGGGTCATAATCATCAAAATAACCTCATGTTTTGATAAGCGCTGAAAATCATTATGGTTCTAAGAGAGATATAGAAACATCAGAAAAAGTAAAAGGCCAGATAAGATAGATTTTTGTCTATACATCATCGTCCCATCGTGGCATTAGCATGGACTCTCAATGAATGGATTGTTATTATTTCTTTTGCTATCATATTCCACTCAATCACCAAGAAAATGTGTTGACTTCTCGTGTCTCTAAGGGTGCTTCAATCACGTCATGGGGATGAAGTTGCATGAACAACAGAAACCACTATCGGAGAGAGGAAGCCCTCGCCCAGCATCTATGAAAATATTTCTTCATGTCATCGTCATCGCAACAACCTCCTTCCTCCGCAAAACTTTGTTGTTGTAGAATCGATAGCCTAAGACCTCATTGCAAAGCTACTAGGTACAACAGCCATGGCGGTTTCGATAAAAAAAACCAGTCAAGCTTTCCCCTCTACTACTTTTCTATGTTATGCCTTTGCTCAATATACATTGTGAAGCAATGTGCACACCAAATGGAACTTCTTGTTGTGCCTCTTCTATCATCAAAGTCCGGCAGCACTTGTACTCATAAACTCATAAGAGATATCAGCAACATCATATTCAATAAAATTATTTGAAAAATCTTGATTCATTTGAACACTAGGTGCATCTATTTGAATTGCATTAAATTCAAACATACATTCACTTTGTGACGATGATTTATTCAATTCCTCTACCTCTACACACTTGAAGTCTTGTAAATTCAAACCAGCATACATAAAATCAACAAAAACATCTTGCGCTAATAGATTATCATTCATACCCATTAAAAATAGCTCTCCACAATCAATCAAGCTTAAGCATTGATCATATTCATTATCATTAGATACTTTTTCACATATGTTTAACTCTTCAGTACGCAAAAGATTATGCTAAGAAAAAAATTCATCATAATTTTCATTCTTCTCTAAATCAACCTCATCTCTCTCACCCCCTCCTACTTCTTGAGGAGTACTAACAATAATATCCTCAACTCGTGAAGAGCCCATGACTAGTGACCCATCTTCCTCTTCGTGAAATGCCTTGACACCTGCGTCACTAAGTTCTTCAAAACTCAAGTCACTAAGGCTCTCAACATCACTCGAATTCGACTCATCATATGACTCATTTGAATTTTCTTTCTAAACATTCTTTTGCTCTTCAAATAACTTAGCATCTTGCACTTTTTCATCATCTTCATTACAAAACTGCATCATCAAACTCACTTTCTAGTTTTTCATCATCTTCACTAGTCCCATCCTCATATATCTCTTCTTCTCTAGAAATGGAAATGGTTTCTTCACACAACTCCTCACTCAATTCCTCTTTTGTCTTCTCAACCTGGACTCTTGTATATTCTAGATCCTCTCTAGATTCATTGTTTTATCAAGGGACATAAGATTGACTCCATGTTCATTTTCGTCCTTCACAATCTCATTCATATAAACTAGAGGTCTTGGAGTAGGCATTGGGAAAGTATGAGTATCCTCAACTCTATCTTGCTTTACATATGACCTCCATCTCTTGCATCTCAAGAGCATCAATATGGCCTTATGCACTCTACTCCATTCTCTTGTTAATCATGTTGGCTCAGTCAAATCTTCCAATAAGTCACCTAGCTCAAAGGCCAAATCAGATTCTACACTCTTAATAAAGAGCTCTACTTTTCATGTTCCAAAGCAACTTGGTCACTATGGCTAAATTGGTCAAATCCCTCTTCAAATTCTTGAAATAGCTCAATCACATCAAGGCCTTTATTTGGAGTAGCCATCCACTCTCTAAATGCACGTCGTCTGGGCATAGCTTAGTCCTCTAAGTAATATTCTTCTCTAAGAAGATTCTTAAATTCACTCCATGTGTGGGATTACTCTTGAAGAGTATGAATGCTAGGTTTGACACTAGACATTGCAATCCTTGCAAATTCACTAAGCTTCATAGAAGCACTTACACCATAGAAGTCCATTTTAGTATCATAGATTTGCAAGAACTTGGTTATGTCTCAGCCATTAAAAAATCCACATTCTTTTGAAATCACCTCTATGGCTCTCATCACTCCATCACTACTTGTGGCAATCCTCTGAGATTCAGTCAACACTTGAAGTAAGGTGCTCAACACTTGAAGTAAGGTGCTCAAGGTTCTAATATCTAAGCCTAAGGATTCCATTGCAATCAATTATTGGTAAAAACGCAAAGCCTCAATCAAATTCAATATTTTCTCAGGCGATCTTAGATGCAAAGCTTTGGTATGCACATGTTGGTCATCTACATTTTGTTAGGTTGCTAAGTGTGCAGAAATCTGAAATGGTGTCCTCTCTACCCAAACTTGAGGCACTTGGTAAAAATGTTTGTGAAAGCTATATTTTGGGCAAAATGTAGTATTCCTCATTCCCAAAAGATGGTTCAGTTCGGGCTACTCAGAAATTCCAACTTGTTTACAGTGGTGTTTGTAGTCCTATGCAGACACGATCTTTTGGGAACTACCTTTACTTTGTGACTTTTATTGATGATTTTTCTAGTTGTGCATGGGTGTATCCACTAAAAGCTATTATCGTTAGTGTCCATGTTAAAGGCCAAATGATCATTGGACAATTTTTGTATATGTTCTTTAATAGAACATATAGTGTCCTGGTCAGCCACAGATTGTAAGTTGGACCGCATTTGTAACACCTACAAAATCTCTCGCATGCTCCTTGCATACTATGTTTTCTGTGTATTCTAAATCCTTTGTGCGAAGTATTGTGTGTCGTGCTTGGAGCTTGGTTTTCTACCCTGAGGGTATCATCGTGGAGCTCTCTAGAAGGAGAGTTTAGTATGGTGCATTGCCAATAAAATACTTCTCTAGTATCAGGGCATATTGATGCAAAATCTTTGTTCCTTTTGTGCGAGCGAAGCAAGCACCTACCCACCCACCCAAGGCTTCCTCCAAGGCTTATGACTAAGGTGGCGATCAAGGCATGGACCTTGGCATACCTTGTCATCAGAGTCACCAAAGTCACCATTGGTGTTGTTGGTTGCATGTGAGGGAGGACCTCAATGATCAAGGAAGATGGAGGTTCCTAGCACTTCTTGGGAGGTCACCCATCCCAATTTGTTCCCCCTAGAGCCTTCTTAATCCACAATCTCTCTTGCCACTAAACTACACTCTTGTGGTGTCTGAAGAAGAGGAAAGACTAAGCTTAACATTACCTTGAACATGTTTTGCTCCCTGAAAGCTTCATTCTTTGATTTCAAAGCCAGTTTTTAAGCATTTTTGGGGTGATTCTTGGAGCCATTTTTGACTACTTTTGCGCATAGTTCTCTTTAGAGAGGTTCAAGAACATCAACAAGAGTGCTCTTTGTACTTCTATGACAATAAATATTCACCTTTGGGGTTGTGTTTTGCAACCACACTAGTAAATCTACATGTTTTTTGAAAGGTTCTAGTTATGGTGGGACAACCACTGCGCATTTATGGAGGTCTTTTGAGAGGAAAGAATAGAGTTGACAAACACTTGCAAGTGTTGTTGGCTAGTGTTTGGGATGTGTTTAAGTGCCACTTTATTGCATATATTGAGCACATACACACTATTTATGCTTCTCTGGATACTGCTTATGTATGTCTATGTAGTCATTGATATCGTAGTGTCGAGAAGATGGCACATGGTTGGTGGATTAGTTCAACCACCAAGTCCAACGACACACGCACGGTGCTTCAAGCAAGCTCAGGTGATAGAGTGGAGACTCAAAAAAATTCAATGGAAATTTATTAGATCACTTACACAACATATCATCATATGAGAGAAAAGAAATTGATTCATAATAAGTAGTACTTTGTCATGAAAATAACGAACAAGATACAAGTTACCAATTCATAATTGATTATCATGTTGCATTATAACGTTCTTCATAGAGATCTAAACATGTATGTAGAATCACCAAGATGAAGAAAAGATAGCACCTCCTTCCTTCAAGTAGATGAACCCCCTTCTTCTAGTGCAGAGTCCCTTAAAGACCCTTGTTGTAGTGGTTGTGGCATGTAGTACTTTCAGAGGCAGTGTCCCTTATGTATCAACAAGAGATGTCCATCTTCCAAATGTAATATGGTCAATTGTTGAGTTCTTCATGTCCTCTGCGATCCTTTGCAAGCTTTATTTCCTGTATATGCACTTCTGCCTTGGATTATCGCATGATGCTGTATTTAGGAGCATCCCCAAAAATTGTTGGGTGCTCAAAAGAAGTTGTCAATGTGGATTTTCAGCAGTTGTCAACTGTGAATTATTCCATAAGTTTTGATGTTGTAGCCTAGATGTCCTTTGGATCTTCCAAACATGGCTTTCATAATTTTTATGCCAAGTACTTGTAACCCCTAATGGATGATGGTTAAGTGCATTAGTGCATGGATTGAACAAAAGATGTACCTTGTGCACGGCCTTGTAATATGGCCCTATGTATGCGTACTTGGGAAATGCATTAAAAGAAGTATGATGCAACAAATGGGGTCTTGAGCAAAGTGCTCAAGGGTATGCTAACCAAGAGGTTTCCTAATCTATCATGGTTATATTGTTGGTGCATACAATTCTTACCATGGTGAAAGGTCTGTCAATAGTCATCTCTTCGTGTTGTACTCCCATCATGGTGATTGACCATGCGTTTGTCCTTCATTTGTAGATGGATGTCCTTGTTGATGATCCACTGATGAGATTCTTGGATCGGCTGGTCCTGTTTCTTCTTCTCGTCTTCTTTTTTTTCTCTTTTCTCCTTTTTTTTTTATTTTGGATGATCCACAATGGAATAAAACAAGAAGAAAGGTGTTAGCATCAATAAAATATTTTACATATGTGAGAAGTGTATCATGTGCCTGGGATTCTCAATTGTGTCTATGCACGGCCGTGTGAGGAGGCCCTATATTAATGCATACTTTGGAAATGCATGACCTGAATGGTGCAAAAGACAAGGTTATGCCAAAGGCACATGGTTGTTGCATGTCGAGGCTCTCAATGTTGTTGGTGGACGTTGATGCAGTCGTTGTTGGAGGTAGACACTCGATCTTGATATGTTGTGATAAGTCGATGGTTAAATGACAACTGACCATTCCTCCCTTTAGGGATCCATTTGAGAACAGTGTTTGACTGCATAGAGATCAACTTTGGCTTCTTCATCTGCGGATGGTTGCTTGAATTTTTTATCCCTCGTGGTTGGCTCTTTGGTTTTGTGGGTGCGACTGATGCTTTTGGCTTCCAAACCCATATCCTTGATGATTGCCTTCTTACTTTTACCGAAGGGTTGAGTTTATCTTCTTTTGGTCTCTATGCTCGGTTCTTAACCTTTTCTCTCCTTGGCTTCTTTTTTGAGACCTTTTTCCTGGTGGGGAGCATAGGCGTAAGAGTGCTTTGGGAACCCACATATGTAATCGCCCTTGTTGAGCTACAACTAATTTCTTAGGCAACTAAATTTGTCTTAGATCTTCTGGTTGAGCTAGTCTTGGTTGCTTGTTTCTTGTGTTCGCATGGTTGGCTTTTTGGAGTGGGAATGGTGTTCGCAAGGTTGGTGGTTGCTCACCTTTTCATACCCAGATCTACTTTATGCCCGGAACTACTTTACTCTTGAAGGCTCTTTTTCTATTTGATATATCGATTCTCTTGCACTATTTCACTTGCTTTTGAGGTTGAACTACTGTGGATGCTTTACTTTTCGAAAAAGGAGGGGGTGTGCTTGCCTTTGCAACTGTCCTTCCATGATTGACTTCTTCTGGTTCATAGAGCTTTTGAAACATACAACATCTTGTTCGTGAAGATTAATCTTAGAGGAACTAAGAGAGTGTGTGGTACCATGATTTGTGAGCATGCAGTTCTCTAATTCTAATGTAATGCATTGTTTATGTACCCAAACTTGGAGAAGTTGACTGCATGGTCATAAATCCAATCTTGACCCAAGACAAGTGGCTCTATAAGGTCCTCATCATGACACACTAGCATTTTGACTTTCATTGGGACATCTTGAAGGTAGATGGGAAGCTCCACCTCGCCCAAGCAAGGGGTTTCCACACCTCCCAACCTTATGAGATAGGCTTCTACAGGCTTGATGTTCAATTGCAAGTCTTGGCAGTACGAAAGTCTAACTGCACTAGTTGCTCCACTTGATTCAATCAATGCTCTCACAGTCCTTACACTCTTTTCTCGTCCTACCTCCATGGTCACAAAGGGGTGTCGATCGATGATTCGAGAAGTAATTGTGCCCGATTTTTGGCACATGCCGATGTGATATTTTGGGGCTTTCGGGTTGACATCTAGGGCTAGCCGCCTTAACTTATTTCGCCTTATGCGCTCTCTCGCCTCGGCTTGTGCTTCTTCTCTGACCCTCAACTCTTCTTCTTTTCACTTCTTAGCAGTGTTGAGTCTCATTAGCATATCCTCTGTAAGAGGTTCCTAATATAACTTGACTCGACAACCACTGATATAGTTTGGCAAGATATCACCTTCTAAAGTAGCCAATTGAACCGCACCACTAGTGGAAATTCTATTAATGATCATGGGTCCATATCCTCATTTTTCCAAATTACGGGCATGTTGCTTTAATGTATAAACTAGCACCAAATCTCCTTCTTTCAATCCTTTATCCTTTACATGGGCATCAAAGTATGCCTTTGGCCATTTCTTTGCAGCATAGATGCCTGCTGCAGCTCATAGCCTTGTCTCACCAAAGCGTTCTAGATCAAAGATCCTAGAGGACAATTCATGTCCATTCCACTCATGCTCTTGTGCTACTTTTAATGCTGGCATTAGGAAGTCCAATGGTAGCACAACATTCTGTCTGAAGACTATCTGAATTAATGGGTAGCATTGAGCACTGTTTTGTAAGCAACTCAATAAGCCCATACAGCATGATGAAGTTGTTTGTCACGATCAGAGAATTTATTATTTACGAGTTTTGTTAATACGTTACATAGGATCTTATTCGTGCTCTCAGTTTGTCCGTTAGCTTGGGGATGATAGGGAGGAGACTTCTTACGTATAACCATGAATTCTTGAAGTAGATTTTCAATGACTTCATTCAAGAAGTGCGTACCTCTATCACTTACTAATTCTATTGGTAACCCATATTTGGTGAACACGTTCTCGAATAAGAACTTAGCCATCCTTTGAGCATCATTCTTTGTCGTGGCTTTTACTTATACCCACTTTGTAAGGTAATCTGTGGCTACAATAATGTATTCTACATGGGAGGTTCTAGCTAGGGGACCTACAAAGTCTATACCCCACTTCGAGAATGCACATCCTCCCATCATTGGCCTCAAAGGCATCTCATCTTTTCTTATCGGATATTGTGCACATTGGCATGTGTCACATTTGTTCACATAAGTATGTGCATCCATATGAAGAGTGGGCCACCAAAGTCCTGAGAATAGAATGGTCTTAATTACTCGGTCAGACCGAAAGTGTCCACCTACAACACTGCTATGGGCTGTTTCTAAGATTTTCAAATAATCTGATTCATGAACGCACAATCTTAGGTAACCATCTTTGCCTCTCCGATATATGTTTTCTCCTACTAAGGCATAGTCTTTAGCCTCTTGCTCCATGCTTCGTCTTCTTGCTAGACTAGCCTCACTAGGTAGTGTCCCCGATGTCATAAATCCCACCAATGGAGCACTCCAATCTGGAATTAATGACACGTGATAAAGGGTGGCATGCTCCACTGGGGGTCTCTCTTGGCACACTCGAAAATTCTTGATCCACTCCTGTATTTCTCTATCCATGCTAGGCCAATACACTCCTAAATGTTTTAGATTTTGCAATGTTCGTTGTTTAGAATAGTGATTTCCTAGCAATCCTTCATGGGCTTGTTGCAACCAACTACTATGTTCATCGTCCTCCACACAACAAGCTAATACACCCTCTGTATCTTGTTTGTACATACTTCTGGCCAATATTTGATATCTTTGTGATTTTAAAATTTCTTCTCTGTTTGTTTTTACGTTCTTATTTGCAGGCCCAAAGGTTAAGATAGGTACCAAATTATTTTCCCATTTAGGAACAACTTCTAAATTGAAAAAATAAGCATCGGGCAATTCATCAGACACTCCTTGCGCTGACTCGCCTGAAGTGATGTGAGAAAGATGGTTTGCCCTAAGGTGGGTCCTACCTTTCCTAACAACCACTTCAAAATCGTATTCCATTAGTAAGAGGAACCATCTTGCTCAGCGTCCTGTATTGCAAGGTTTATTGACCAAATATAATAAAGCTTGATGATCAGTAAAAAACTTGAACTTGTTGGCCAATAGATAGTGTCTAAACTTCTTCACAGCATACAGCATGCCTAAACCTTCTCGCTCAGTTGTGGTATAGTTTTGTTCAAGAGTGTCAATTTCCTGCTAGCATATGCTATAGGCAAATCTAAATTTCCTTCACCTGTTGGTTGTCACAACACACATCCTATTGCATAATTGGATGCATCCACATGGACATGGAATGGTTTATTCCAATCAAGAGTAGTCAATATTGGTGTTGTGCACAAACGTCTCTTCAGCTCATTGAAGGAATTTTTGCATTCCTCACTCCACTCAAAATTTGCCAACAAACCATAAAGAGGTTTAGCTATGATTGCATACATGTGGATAAACCTATGGTAATATCCACAATGGCCCATAAAGGCTTGTACCTCTTTAACATTCCTTGGCCTGGGCAATTCAGCTATGGCTCTGACTTTGTCCTCATCGGTTGATATTCCATTCTTTGAAACAATATGACCTAAGATTTTTCCTTGTCGTACCATGAACACACACTTCTCTGGGTTCACACAAACACGATATTCTCTACACTTGTTGAAAATATGGTTCTTTCCCTCTGGGTTTCATGAGCCTTGGATGATCCTGCTCCTTGGAGGCCATGGGAAACATTAGATCTTGGTGGAGGGAAAATGTATTCACCTTGCCAAGTGTATGCATGTCTGTTATGATCTGATACCAAGAACACTTTCTCATATGTGTTATCTAGATAGACAACTTTGCCTGGTATATCTGGATCCTTGAATTCATAGATGGTGACTACTGGGTTGGGTTGATCCGGCCTGAATCTCCAAAACGCTTCCTCTGTTTCTCTATTCAAGAATAGTTCTATGCTTTTCTTATCTTGAGGGATCCAATCTGGAGTGATTACTCTAGTCAAGTCTGACTTACCTCTAGGAGTCTTGGGTTCTCCTCCTAGGTCCCCTTGCTCTAGGTCTCCTATCTCATTCTCAGGAATGATATTTCCAAACTCATTTGTCCTATCTAGGAGGTTGGTTACCACATACATGGTTCCTTCCTTATCAATGTATGAACCCTGTTCAAACTTGACCATTGGGTGTTCCAGTCCATAGGGTTGATTTGGATTTTTTAGTTGGACCACTGATTGTCTTAGGCCATCCTCATAGATGCGTGCACCTAGTTTGTTGGTCATGATATACTCCAATTTTGTCTTATAGGGACCTTCTGGTGTTTTTAAATAGGTAGTACTTGAGCTACGTGTGGGTCTCTCCATGTTGAAGGACATTTCTGAGTCACTTGTGTCGAAACTTAGCACGTAGGGATAACCACTTGGTTGTTGAGCCCAGGACTTGGCTGTATGGTTGACACTGGCCTCAGATGATCTAATGCTTTGCCTATCCTTGCCTAAGTGTCTACCAGATCTTAGGTTCATAAGATTTGTCTACAAGTCCAAAATTTCCCCTTGTATTGCTCAAAATCCTTTGGAACTCCTTGGTTTCCTAGTCCACCTAATGATCAACTTGAAAATACTATATCTAATAATCAACGTATTAATTTTACCGTAACCCAAAATCACTGCAAATGGATTTCGTATGAGAAAGTTATGCCAGTTCAGGGTTTTGGGGATTAAAACAGGGAAACATGACCTCTCTGGGATTGCTTCAAAATAGGTGACACATCACACTTAGTAAATATCGGTGATACTTGGAAGCAGATGACACCTCATACTTGGAATTCCACGACACACGATACTTGCTGAGATGTTGTGACACTTGATTTCCACGACACTTGCTTCAGACGACACTCGACACTTGCCGAATATCACGATAATTGACTCTTGAGTGGTCACGATACTTGATACTTGTCAGATGTCGCAACGCTTGGCCACACGACACCTGAGATCATGACACACAACACTTGTCAGGTATCACGACACTTGATCTCCATGATACTTGACACTTGTCAAATGTAGTGAGACAATCACGACATTCGACGCTTGTGGAATGTAGCGATGCAACCACGATACTGGACACTTGTCAAATGTCGCGAGACAAACACGATATTCGACACTTGTTGAATGTCGTGATGCAACCACGATACTCGAAACTTGTCAAATGGCACGAGACAAACACGATATTCGACACTTGTTGAATGTCATGAGACAAACACGATATTCAACAAGGGTAAATATCGTGACACTCAACCAGGGGAAATCACGACACCTAAATGTTGCGACACTCAACCGCCGGAAATCACCACACGTGGATTTTTTGGAGTCCAAATTCAAATTTTTTTGCAAATATGAGTACCTTGTGTCCTCCTTGTCACTCTATGTGTCTGTAGATGCAAAATCTCTCTTCAAACCCGTGATATCACACTCATGAGATTTGGCACAGATCTTGTCACATCTGAGACTGATCACTCAATTTTTTGGGTATTTTGGTAGTATTTCTCCAGCGCACAAATGAAACATGAGGTGAATGTACTCTGAAAAATGGAAAGAACTGAGAAGATGAAGGTGGGTGGAGATGGTGATGATGATGAAGATGAAGGAGAAGAAAAACTTAAAAACTGAACAAAAAATGGTGATTTTTTTACCTTCCAACATCGCTACTCTACGTCTTACCATCACACGCTCGTCCTCCAAGCTCTCTCCCCACCAACGGCACTAAATTTGGTGTCACTCTAGCACAATGGCAAGTATCAATGAGACGAGCTTCACCTCATAAATGTCAATCCACGGAGACGTGAGGACGGGTATGAAGACCAAGAGCAAGTGGAGTGCACAAGTGCGTGAGTCAAAGCACACAAGCATGCACACAGATACACACACACGCGCACAAGGTAAGATCAAAGAGTGGAACAATGGAAGGACTTCGATTACCAAAGAACACTCTTACAAAGCTCAAATCTACAACAAGCTAACCTCAAAAATGAGCTCTCGAGCCCTTTTTATAGTTTTTTTGAGTGGTTTTGGCCTTGTCCAGACCTAGTGTCTGGCCTAGTTAAAATTTAGGTTCCAGAGCTTATTTGGGGGCTCAAATGGAGTCTAAAAATTATGAAAAATGGCAGGGGGATACTTCTAATACTCCTCAAGTTGGAGGACTCCTCGTCTTGAACAAAATGGAGTTACAAAAATGGAAAATGGTATTTACAATGGTTTTTTGTGATAAAAATCACTATTTTTATAGGGATTTCTTCTAAAAATTTAACATGTGCTTCTTGGAGCTCCCTACATGCTCTTTCTTCTTGTGTGTCCACTTCCTTGATGTGCTTCTATGTTTGTGCTTGATCTTGACTGTCAACAGCATGCGATCGTAACGCTTTTATTTAATTTGTTTTGCTATAATGATTTTGAATTCTTCGGCCTTTATTTTACGGTATGGCATACGTTTTGATTTCTTTTACGTGCCCTTTTGCTTTTGGTTTTACTTTTGTTTTATGTTTTGATTATTATAATGTTTTAATTCTTTTGCTTCACAAAATTGGTTTCACACTTTAAAGTTTAGGATTCAGGTTCACATGGATAACCAAGGTTCATGGATAAAATATGGGTTAAACTGGGTGGAAAATTATATAATGTGTTGATATGTGAGCATATGAATGCACTCCATATACACAGCTTTTGCACATATAAGTGTGTGTGTTTACATCCTTATGGGTTCAAATTGGTGCAGGCATATATATGTTGTATATAAATACATGGGGTATTCATTTCACCATAAAGTTCCTCGATCACATCATGAAAGTATTTGTTTGGGTTTGGCTTCAGAATATTGTAGAGATGGAATCTCTATGACATTCACCCCTACTAAACCTGCACATCATCCTCGATGGGCCAATCCTGAAATCAACTTTCTACCTCAAAGATAGACAAACATTTCATGGGAACATTTAAACTTGAAATCATCTGTCAAGTGCATGGAAAGATAAGTATTGTGCCTATGCAAGGCCGTATAACTTAGCCCTATCAATTGCATACTTTGAAAATGCATGGTCAAAATATGGTGCAAAAGATAAGGTATTTGGCATTTGTAGACGAAGCATGTGTGCTCACTTTCATACATTTCATGTTTTTATACATAAGTCCTTCCATCACTCAAACAACATAGGCAAAGCTCAAAATGTGCCTTGATGCAAGGTTGTGTAGTGAGACCCTATCATGCATACTTTGGAAATGCATGGATAAAGATATGGTGCAAATATTAGGGTAAAAGGTATTTGATGATGAGGTACTTCAGAATTTTTTATGTCTGTTTTTAAATTGGATATTATCTCTCTTCTTCTTTTTTGTTTAACAAGTGCAAGTAGATCGTGCAGGCTAAATAAATAAACATATGTGTATACACATTGGTTTATGCATACTCTAAGTGCAAAATTGAATCAATATGGTGCAAATAATAGAGAGTAGAAAAAGAAGACTAAAATGCATTAAACTCAACACTCAATTCTCACTCTTCAATCCAACACATCTCTCAAATCACTCAAACACTCTCAATAATCATGATCATCATTATCATCAAAGATAATTTTGAAGAAACGTGTTCCTGTCTCATAAAAAGCATCAAAGTTAGTATAAAAAAAAATGTTTTTCAATTCATCCTCACGATAATTTCTATCATAATATTCTATCTAAGGATCTCTTCATGGTTCATCTTCAATCATAAGCACATGTTCATCATGGATCATCTTCAACCTCTTAAGTTTTCTGCAAAGATAAAGGTTCATAAGATTTTGATGAATCTTTTATATTTTGTTCAATTTGTTTCATTAAACTATATTTCATATGATTTATGATAAATCCATTAAACCCATCTCTCTTATCTCACCTATTTCCATCTTTCACATAATGATGACTTTCTCTCCGATTTTCATACATCTCTCTTATTTGCAATCTCTCATATGATGAATTTCACCCATCTCACTTATCTTTTCTATTCTCTCTTATGATGTTAATGAATTGTACAAGCGATTTGATTTATGATCTCATCTGACTATCTGTTCTATATTTGAACTCTACCTCTTAAGTTGCCCAAAGCACCCTGTGTGTACCATCTATTTGGAACATTGGCGGTCCAACTGATCCACCAACCGTGCACCATCTTCTCGAAAAGTGAACCTGACATAAAGAAACGGCATTGCAACTCAAATACGCATAATTTATATTTTCTTGCATATGAATTAACGAAGTTAGCAAATAGTCGTGGCTTCTACTTCCTTGGGAATTGTAGCTTGAACAAGATTTTGTGAATTCCTCCACGGAAACTTGCAAGTATCTTATCCTCTTCGCTTCACCCTTCTCACCGATCCAAGCTGCTACAAATTTATATTTTCACATTTTCAGACACTTGAAACCTCTTCTTTAAGCCCATTCGAGGTACTGATATTTTACTTTTACATTTGTTACATAAGTGAACCATGGGCAAAACACACTACACAACACATAAATTCTAGTATGGAAGCAAAGAAGTTTCCAGAATATGATGAGCAATTTAAATCAATGGAAACAAAAATAATTGCATCTATTGATGAAAAACTTTACTCAAAGATCGACTCAATAAGTTCATGTATCTCAATGATGACTTCAACATTGTTAGAAGTAATTGAAGTTATTAAATCATTGAATACACAATTTAATCAAGAGTTTGGGAATTTAGAAGGAGTTGTTCACTATGAACTTTCAAATGTGATAGAGAGTATGGAAAACATATCTAATCATGTGAGAGAAATTGCAACATCAAAAACTATTAGCTATGAAATCTAAAGTTGAAAGAAAATATTGAAAGTCTAACCAATCAAGTAAAAGAAATTACCCCATGCAAGTGTAAATATGATCATCAAGTACAGAGTTTGTCTACTCAAATTCTTGATAAAAAATATTCATTTGACCATAGACAATCTACCCCTAAGGTCACATATAGAAGATCAAATCGACCTATAAGATGCTTTTGGTGTGATCAATTTGGTCATATGTTTGGAATTGCAATGCGTATGAGAATGCTTGTAGACTTAAATTGATCACTACAATAGAAGGAAAAATTTGTGATTATCATGTCCATTTATCTTTGCACTTGAACCTAGGAAAAGGTGGAATTAAAGAATATTTTGATCAAACAAAATCTAAGCCAAGATCATTTAGCAAACAATGGAAACCAAAGAGATATGATGATAAAAAATCTTCTGAACGAGAAAGTATGATACAAATTGATAATCAAGTTAAATCTTTTGAAGAGAAGAAAAGTGAACAATCAAATTTGGATAAACAAAAAGTTGACCAAATTTCGCAAGAAACATTGGAAGAGGATGAGCATGAACATGAAAAGTCAATACAATTGAAAAAGAAACATGATGAATACTATGTAAGATGTAATCCAAAGTTTCTAGAAAATGATAAATTATTTGATCAAGAAAAGGCTAAAAATTTGAGAGCTCAATTGAGCCATGATATGAAAAATCAAGAGAAAAGTCAAAGTGAATATGAGAATATTAAACAAGAAACTAGTGAGGATGAGAAAGTGATGTTCAAAATATTAAAGAAAAGGAAAAATAATGGATTGAAGATGCTATCAAACAAATTGAACAAAATATAAAAAATTCAATAAAATCTTCTAAACCTTTATCTTGGCAGAAAAGAACAGGTTGAAGATGATCCATGATGAACAGGTGCTTATGATTGAAGATGAACCATGAAGAGATCCTTAGATAGAATATTCTGAGAGAAATTGTAGTGAGGATGAATTATAAAGCATGTTTTTTATACTAACTTTGATGTTTCTTATGAGACAGGAACACGTTTCTTCAAAATTATCTTTGATGATAATGATGATCACCATTATTGAGTGTGTTTGAGTGATTTGAGAGATTTTTTGGATTGAGAAGTGAGAATTGAGTGTTAAGTTTAATGCATTTTAGTCTTCTTTTTCTACTCTCCATTACTTGCACCATATTGATTTTATTTCGCACTTAGAGTATGCATAAACCAATGTGTATACACATATGTTTATTTCTTTAGCCTGCATGATCTACTTGCACTTGTTAAACAAAAAAGAAGAAGAGAGATAATATCCAATTTAAAAATAGACATCAAAATTTTTGAAGTACCTCATCATCAAATACTTTTTACCCTAATATTTGCACCATATCATTTTCCATGCATTTCCAAAGTATGCATGATAGGGTCGCACAACACGACCTTGCATCAAGGCACATTTTGAGCTTTACCTATGCACTTTGAGTGATGGAAGGACTTATGTATAAAAACATGAAATGTATGAAAGTGAGTGCGTATGCTTGGTCTACAAATGTCAAATACCTTATCTTTTGCACCATATTTTGACCATGCATTTTCAAAGTATGCAATTTATAGGGCTAAATTATATGGCCTTGCATAGGCACAATACTTATATTCCCATGCACTTGACAGATGATTTCAAGATTCAATGTTCCCATGAAATGTTAGTTTATCTTTGAAGCAGAAAGGTGGTTTCAGGATTGGCCCATTGAGGACGATGTGCAGGTTTAGTAGGGGTGAACAAAATATTTCAACCGCCAAGTCCAACGGCACACGCAGGGTGCTTCAAGCAAGCTCAGCCAATAGAGTGGAGACTCAAAGAGATAAAAGAAACTCAATGGAAATTTATCAGATCACTTACACAATTCATAATCATGAGTTAAATGATATATGGCAATAAGTGTAGAGAGAATTGAAAAAGAAGAGGTAGGAGAACATTGGAAATTGATTCATAATAGATGTTCATACAATTCTAATGAAAATAATGGAAAAATTCATGTTACCAATTCATAATTGATCATAACATTGCATCATAACGTTCTTCATAGAGATCTAAACATGTGTGTAGAATCGCCAAGATGAAGAAAAGATAGCGACCTTCTTCAAATGTAGAGCCTTCTCCTTCTTTACCTTCAACTCCTCCAAATCTTCATCTCCTCCAAGAGAATATTACACCTCCTCCTAGAGGGCTTCAACCATCAACGATAAGTAAGAAGCTTGAGTTCTTCTTCTTGAGATGATGTCCAAACCATGACCCAAGAGGGTTCTTTTATAGTGTTATGGATGTCAAGCGATCCAAAAATAAAAGCTAATGATGCCAAAAAATCTGCGATCATAATGCTTTTATTTAATTTGTTTCGCTTTAATGCTTTTGAATTCTTCGGCCTTTCTTTTACAATTTTGCCTATGTTTTGCTTTCTTTTACGTGCTCTTTTGCTTTTGGTTTTACCTTTTATTGTATGTTGTTGGAAAACAATGTCCTATTAGTCCAAAAGGTCTCAATTAGTACAGGTTGTATAGCTCTCTGTTATAGTTCTTCTACAACAAAAGTGCCCAGCACTTTTGGCTAGGTGAAAGGCCTCCCATCCTAAGTGCGTGAGTTCAAATCTCCCCGCAACAGATCGGGGCAGAACGGATCTAGTTTTGAGAAGTTTTTTTCAGCGACGAACGAACATCTTTTCGCGATGGATTTTTCTCCAATATGATTTGCTATCGCAAGAGCTTTATTGGATCGTCATTTTTCTTTTGAGTTATGTTGTTAGAGATCTTTTCAAGAGTAAACACACTACTATATAATAAGAGCTTGGCTCATTATTCAAATCATCCTACACCAATTTGCAACGCCAGCTTTGGTCCCTTAGTAGAGGTGGTGCTCTAGCACACATGGGGCAGCCATGGTGATATTTTGGAGCATGTTGAGGAGCGACTATGGAGTTCTTCTTGGAGAAGAAGAGTGTACTCACACTCTTGCTTATGGAGAGGATTTACCCCGCAGTAACTTGATGGTGTGGATCGGCCATCCACATGATGTATTTGAAGATTGTGTTCTACATGAAGATTTCGGGTTACTTCAAAGACATTGGATGGTGGTTAACATAAGATTTACATCTTATGTTAAGAATTTAGGTACATATTCTCTTTATACACACAGGAACTACTTGGAGCTTATGGAGGCAGTGGCATCCATATCAAGAAAAGTTCTATTCCGCATAGGTACAAGGGAATCAGTAAATGTATGCTTTATGCATATTTGGATGAGGTGTTCGAGAAGGTATGTTCATATGGGTTTGAGGACTTCAGGCAGCAAACTTGTTAGCATGCTTTGCTACTTTTGTAAGTATGTGATATTTCACACACGTATCGGACTTAGGGTCTTCCATAGCCTAAGTTCAGATGAGGGTTTGTTGATTATCAGTTTTAGACTCATCTTTCCTCTTTCTGTCACTCATATTCACTCTTCTACAACCTATCAAGGTCACACATCTCATACATATTCAGATTTGTGTTCCTACATCTGAATATTCCTGTAATTTTTGTACATTCACTCATCCATCTATTTTTGTTCACTTAGAATGGTTGAGGGTTTTGCTCCCACATTGTAAATTGACATTTGTATATATGATAGTGTGAGTAAGCAGTGGCTTACATACCACTTTACACATGTTGTCTAATCTTTCTCTATCTTTGTCTCATCATTTGTATGATTAAATATGGTATGTTCATGTTTTGTCAATATTGGAAGATTGCTAGAATATGTGTTGTAGATTATGAACCTATGGAACTTGGACCTGTGGTATTAGTAATGGGCCTACTAAATTTCCAACATGTTTTGATTATTATAATGTTTTAATTCTTTTGCTTCATAAAATTGGTTTCACACTTTAAAGTTTAGGATTCAGGTTCACATGGATAACCAAGGTTCATGGATAAAATATGGGTTCACATGGGTGAAAAATTATATAGTTCCTTGATATATGAGCATATGAATGGACTCCATGTACACAACTTTTGCACATATAAGTGTGCGTGTTTACATTGTTATGGGTTCAAATTGGTGCATGCATATATATGCTGTACATAAATACATGAGGTATTCATTTCGCCATAAAGTTCCTTGATCACATCAGGAAAATATTTGTATGGATTTGGCTCTAGAGTATTGTAGAGATGGAATCTCTACGACAGTGGTTTTTTTTTCATAAAGCATTTGACATTGATAAAGAGGGTCATGATCAGGTTTTCTTAGCTAGAAGATAGCTAGATCTTGGTGCCTCTTTGGTGATGCAAGTGGAAGACTTACCAAGACTCTTCATAGGAGATGTATGCTAGGCATTTATTGGTGCTCGGTATGCTAACTAGGCTTCTTTTGATTAATTGATTATATGCAGTGGAATCACTGACTGCAGGTTTACATGTTCGTACTTGCAGTTTTATGAGTAGTTCACACTGGTCATATGCTCATTTTGCACAGGAGACTTTGGCAAAATATTTTTCCATATTTTTTGTTTTGTCAACTATATAATGGTCGATTTACTCCTTGATACACTTATGGTGTGACAAAATATATCCTCACATAATCCTTTTGGTTGGTCATTACTATTCATTAATCATTTATCTAAGGAGAATGATAATTTCTAGAATTGGACAATTGGTTATCCTTTTTTTAGCCTTAGTGGTGTTTGGACTCTTCTAGCTCCATTATCATTCTGGTCAGTTCTCGATCATCATGGCATCAGAGACCTTAGGCACATCTGGCAGATCAGGTTCTATTGCTAGTGTTCCCAAAAGGAGCTATACCTTGCAAGGCAAAGACCATTTTGAGATCCAAAAATTTGATGGCACAAAATTTGCTCTATGGAAGAATCAAATTAAAGATGTGCTGATTCATAGGATGTAATGGAAGCCAATACATGGAATCTTGAAGAAGCCTATTGACATGGATGAAGATGGTTGGGATGTGGTGAATGAAATGGCTAGGTCTACCATTTGATTGCACTTGAAAGATAGTGTTTACTTTATGGTATTGGAAGGTGAAAGTGCAGAGGAGCTTTGGAAGAAGTTATGCAATACATATGAAAAAGAAATAGCATCAAATAAAGTGTATCTGATGAGAAAGTTATATGACCTTCTCATGAAGGACACAGATAGTGTTGCTACTCGTCTGAATGAGTTTGATGCTATATTCTCTCAATTATAGGCTCAAAAAATGGACATGGATAATGAAATGAAAGCAATCATGTTGTTATGTACCTTGCCATATACATTTTACGCTATTATTAGCAATATTTCACCTAGTGGTAAATTGGTCTATGATGATATGTGTGGAGCACTCTTGAGTGAGGAGATTTGTAGAAAATATATGGTTGGCACTCAAAGTGGTGATGCATATAATGTTTGTGATTCTTATCAAGGAAAGAATTCGCAACGTGACAAGAGCAAGAACAAGGAAAAGAATAGTCAATGAAATAAGAGTAGAAGTAAATCAAGGAAGATGGATATTGAATGCCATTATTTTCATAAGAAAGGACACATGAAGAAAGATTGCTATGCATTAAAGAATGCTAAAGGTAAAGGGAAAAATGTTGATGGGCCTGTTAAATAGCTACCCACACCGTCTACTTCGACTCTGAAGATTGAAGGAATCAATGCTATTTTTGATGATGTTGATGTGTTGACACTTGGCAATAGTGTCCCTACTAAGGCTCTTATAGTTGAATCTTCTTCGCACACATATTTGCAAGATTGTGATGCTTCTTTCCATGTGATGCCACATAGAGAATGGTTCTCTACTTATGCAGCAAAGTCTCTTGGTATTGTGAGACTTGGTGACTCTTACAAATGTGACATTGTTGGGACTGGATATGTGGTTGTGAAATTCATTGATGGTTCAAAATTTACTATGTGTAATGTACGCCATGTACCTAAGTTATCATGCAGTTTGATGTCAATTAGTCAACTTGATGACCTTGGTTACAAGGTGTTCTTCTATGCTCAATCCTTTCGCATATCAAAGGGAAATATGGTTATTGCAAAAGGAAGAAAAGTTGGCTCACTTTATCCTTTATTTGTATTACAAAAAGAACAATTGTCAGATGTTATAGAAGAGATTATGGCTTGTATTTTTCATGGAAATTTGGGCCATATATCACGTAGTGGAATGGAAAATCTTTCTTGTTTTGGCTACTTACCATGTTATCTTTCTATGATTCTTCATTTTGTGATCATTGTCAATATGGAAAGCAAACTAGGAATGTGCACAAGATGCACATTGACTCTTCAATTCAACCTTTAGATCTCATTCATACAGATGTGTGTGATCCTATGCCCACAAAAGTCATTAGGTGGTTCTCTTTGCTTTGTCACTTTCATAGATGATTCTACTAGAAAAGTCTGGGTATGTCCTATCAAAGCGAAGGATGAGTTATTTGCTAATTTCAAAAGATGGCGTGCTTCAATAGACTGAAAAAGGAAGTAAGCTTAAGGCTTTATGTTCAGATAATGGGGCTGAGTATACCTCACATGCATTCATCCCTTTTCGTAAGTGTAGAGGAATTCATAGAGAGTTTACAACTCCTTATACCCCAGTACAATATGTTGTAGGTGAAAGGATGTATAGAACTATTCAAGATATAGTAGTTGTTATGATGCATCATGAAAACCTTTCACAAGGCTTTTGGGCAGAAGCCGTACTAATTGTAGTTCATGTGATTCACCTTTCATCTAGTACTACTAAAGGTTTGAAAGTGGAACAAAAGTTATGAACAGGGAAGCCACCATATTATGATCATCTTCGAGCTTTTGGGTGTGAAGAAAATGTTAACATACTCAAGAACCTTAGAAAAAAACTGGACCATAAGTCAAAGAAATGCATTTTTCTTGGATATGGTCGCGAAGGCCAATTTGGATATTGCTTATGGGATCATGAAACATGGTCAGTGATCAAAAGTAGTGATGTCATTCTCAATGAGTCTAAGATGCATAAACATCCCATTAAGGAGGTTGAAGTGAGAAGAGTGGTGTTTGAAGATATTGGTCCTCTAGTTATCATGCATAAAAATGTTGCACATAGGGATGTTCAAGAGAATGTCTGATCAGATCAGTCTGCAAATGTTCCAGTTCAGCAAGCATTGAGATTCTCTTCACATGTCTCACATCCACCTAATAGATATGTTCCAAGCTTGGATTTCTTATGCAAACAAATGCTAGTGAGCCTTTGTGCTACAAAGAGGCTATGTAGATAGAGGATCATGTCAAGTGGGAGCGTGCCATGAAGAGTGAGTTGGATTCTATTCACAAGAATGATACTTGGGATTTAGTACCTTTGTCAAAGGGCAAGAAAGCTTTACCATGTAAATGGTGATATAAATTGAAGTTCACATCAGATAGTGCTTCTCCAAAGTATAAAGCACGACTTATTGCAAAGGGTTTTAAGAAACAACATGGTGTTGATTTTGAGGAAATTTTCTCTTTAGTGGTCAAGATGACTACCTTCTGAATGTTTCTTGCATTTGTTGCAATCAAAGACTTAGATCTAGTGCAAATGGATGTGAAAACTGCTTTCTTGCATTAAGATCTTATAGATGAGATCTATATAGAACAACCATAGGGCTATGTAGTTTTGCCAAGGAAAGTCTAGTTTGTAAGCTAAAGAAGAGCTTATATGGACTTAAATAGTCCCCTAGACAATGGTACCAAAATTTTGATGCTTTTATGAAGTCTCAAGGCTATTCTTGAAGCAACGAGGATCATTTTCTCTACTCAAAGAGCCGACAACGTAATATGATTGATATGTTATGTCAATGATATGTTGATTGTGGGAAGTCCTCTTATGACTTGTCAATTCTCAAAAAGAATTTGAGTGCGACATTTGATATGAATGATTTGGGGGATGCCAAACATATGCTTCGCATGTGCATTACTCGTAATAGGAGTAAAAGATGCATATACTTATCTCAAAGTGAGTACATATCCAATGTACTTCATAGGTTCCATATGCAGGGTGCAAAGGCATTGAGTACACCTTTACCTGCATATGTGAAATTGAGCAAGGATGATTGCCCCAAATCAGATGAGAAAAAGGAATGTGTGACCAAAATTCCTTATCAGTCTGTTGTTGGTAGTCGCATGTATGCTATGTTAGCTACGAGACCAGACATTGCATTTGTAGTGGGAAGTCTGAGTAGATATATGTCAAATCCTAGCAAGAAGCACTGGGAAGCGATCAAGATGATTTTGAGATCTCCGAGTGGTACTAAGGCCAAGTGTCTATGCTTGGGTAGAGGGAAAGCATCCATTATTGGTTGCATATGTTGATATATTTAGGTACTGATGTGTGTGAACACACTAGGATCATCGAGGCACTTTTTTCCCTCTTTAGGAGGTTTATTTCCACTGCTTGTAATATGCCTATTGCCGTAATGGGCTACTTATCTTTGTACATTTTCTAGTAATACATTCAGTATTCTGTGTTGTGCTCCAAGCTTCTTCTCCTTCCTTGTGTTGTTCACGTGCTTCCACAGACGTCTAACTCCAACAATTCGTATCAGAGAAGGTCGTCACTTCATCTAGGGTGTCATCGACACTCCTCCGGTTGCAGTCTTAGAATCGCACAAATTTTGTTGAGCATACTCAGGGTGTTTTCGAGATCAAAACTGCTATGTGGTGCCAAAACCACAATCTAAGCTCATTTCGGCCTCTGAATGCACTATCGTAGCACTTGTGCAGGCTATTTCATCTTCTTGTGCCAAAGGTATATACCTGTTTTAGTTCGGCAGTATAAGCATCTTGAAGTTTGCTACAGATTTAGCAGAACTCATCTGGGCAATTCTGTTCAACTTTTTGAGATATAGTCAATTTTTTGCATTAAGGTATTTTAGTCACCGGCCATGGCTGAAAGCAATGATGTATTTTGTATCTTGGCTGTTGAGGATACGTTGCATGGTACCAACTACCCATTGTGGGCTTATATGATGGGACATGTGTTGGTTCCAAGAGGATTGTGGAACATTGTGCAAGGTGTTGAAAAACGTCCTATCACACCTACAACTGTTACAACTGCAGGTACTAAAGGTGATGTAGAAGGTACGGAAGATGATGATATTCTGCATATTCCTATTTGTGTTGCGATTTTTGCTGCACCTACTATAGAGCAAATTCATTGGGATGGCCCAGATGCCCAGAAACATGCATTGATAGCTTTGTCTATCAAACGTGCCATTATTCCTCACATTTGCTCTTGCAGAATAGCTAAGAATGCTTGGCATACACTTACCACATTGTACCAAGCTACGAATGAGGCTCGTGTTGCTTACCTCCGAAAACAGTTGGAGAGTGAGCACATGAATGAAGGTGATTCTATGGACAGTTTTCTAACAAAGATCAAAGACTTGAAGGAATAGTTGATTTTTGCTGATGAGGTTATACCAGATAGCTCACTTGTGCAGATCGTTCTGAATGGACTTCCTGATTCATATTAGAGTTTTGCTTCTACTCTTCGGTTGATGATGAAAGGCATTCCAAATGCCTGTTCATTTGAGGAGTTAGTCTCTATTCTATTACAGGAAGATCAGTCTAGGTAGAACAGGTCCATTATGTGTGTTGCAGATCAAGCTTTCCTGGTTAGTGAGAAGGGCAAAGGAAAATGGAGCTCTTCAACTAGTAAGCAAAAATCTGCTAATTTTGCACAATCGAAGAGGAAAGCCAAAGATGAAAAGAAATCAGAAAAGCAGAAATTGTTTTGCAAGTACTGTAAAGGAAATGATCATATCATAAAGAACTGTCCAAAGCTGGCTGCTCAAGAGGCAAAGAAGAAAGAGGCTGGAATGGTTGTTGCACAAGCCTCTACACCAAAAACAGAGTCTGCTAATCTTGTGCATGAAGAAGAATGGGTGTTTACTACTGTTTGCATGAGTGCCAACTCCTTGTTCACTGCATCACTCCCACGGGGGATTTGTTGATATATTTAGGTAGTGATGTGTGTGAACACACTAGTACGGCCGAGGCACTTTTTTCCCTCTTTAGGAGGTTTTTTCCCCCTAGCTTGTATCTACGCCTATTGCCCTAATGGGCTACTTATGTTTGTACATTCTCTAGTAATACATTCAGTATTGTATGTTGTGCTCCAAGCTTCTTCTCCTTCCTTGTGCTATTCGTGTGCTTCCATAGACGTCTAACTCCAACAACATAGATTTTAATTATGTTGGTTTTGCAGATCAATTGTTCTACAATATTTATTTTGTAATCTCCATTTTCAAACTATGCATTCACCTCTTCATTTCGAGAAGCTACTACAATGAATTCCCCTAGTGTGTAACCAAAATAAAGAAACTCTTCAATCTATATTGGTTGCTTTTTGGAAGGTCCTTTTCAGTCCACTTGGATACCTATGGAGGCCTTTGGAACTTTTTTTCCAACACCTTACCCATGTCATTAGCTTGGAGAAGAACTCAATTGGTTGTACCTTTAAGTTCTCTAGTTTGTCCCACGCCTTCTCCACATTGTTTCTTGTGTCACGGCTTCGATGAAAGTAGTCATTTGCCCATCCAAGTGACAAAATGGGTTCATCAAATTATGAGTACTAGTTGTTTGCCAACCTATCAAGTGGCAAAGAATAAGTATAGAAATGCAACCTCTCTATCTTGAATGCCCTTAGTTTTACACAATGCTAGAAATTTCCTTTTATGATCATCAAGATCTTGATTGGATAACCCATTAAGAATAGGGAAATAGATGCTTACCCTTAATAACATGTGATTTAGATCTTCTACCATTGGTTCATGTGATCAAGAAGTAGATGAAGCATGAAGAGAAGATTCTTCTAATTGAGCAACGATATTGAAGGTATATGTTTCTATGCTAGATTCTTTATGAAGGAAGTGCTTGATCAATCAAAACCTTAATCCCTTGAGATCTATTCTTTTTCATAGATCAAGCAATCTGCCACCTTTTTACCACCACACTATGTGTGCCACTCTTGGAGTGATGGGGGAGGATTCTTTACTCTTGGTATAGTAACACTTCATGGAGTGACTTTGACGAATAGATTAAAGTGTAAAAGAATGTGAACTTTGGGAATAAAATGATTGCAACCTTAATTAGTATCATAGTTTTCCTCCTCATATAAATGCATATAGGAACTTGAAATCCTTAGAGATTCACAAGGATATAGAAACGAGATGATAAAGTTACACGTATTGTACATCACAAAGGAAACAATTACAAAGTGAGCAAGAAAACACAGAGAATACTAATCTATGAATGACAAAAGAGGTATAGACAAACTAAAAATGAAAAAGAGAATCACGGGGATCCCTATTCTGTGATTCAAGCTTCCACAAGCTCACAAAAGGTGTTGGATAACCAAGTTCCACTCCAAGATTCCAACTTCGAGGCCTTGTGACTCCACTCCCCTCATACTACGACACAAACACTTGATCACCTCACAAGTTGCACAATGCATATTCCACTATCTACATAGAATAGTTCCTCTCAATGCAATAGAGTATATATGCATCCTTCAATGAAGGTCTATCTATGCATATCTACCTCTCCATATGTGCATGTGTGTAAATCAAAATGTCTTTATAGGCTCAATCAAATTGGTTAAAGATGTTCTTGCCATCCAATCTTGAAGTTGTTGTAAGAAATAATAGCACAGCAGAATAGACAAGTAGAGAGAGTAGAGAAAATTATATAGACAAACAGAGATGCAGACTAAGATATAGAGAAATCAAATTCTCAAATTGCCAAGGTTAATGCAGTTACAAAGATGGTTTTGCCCATTTGTATGCTCCCAATGTGGATCCTAGTGTGCAATACTATGTAGAGCTACTACACATTGACCATGCTTATATAACTTTTAAAATGGGAGTTAATGTAGATAAGCGTAGTCGAGAGAGACAAAATAGTCAGAAAAATATACAAAAACTGAAAGTATCTCCATGACCAAAACTCCTACCGTTGCGGCCTTATAGGCCAAGGGGATAGGCCCCCTAGTCCTCATAGAAGGGGGCAAGCCCCCCTTTGCACCCCCCCTCCCCCCATTTAGGTTCTATGGGGAAATCATGTGATGCCACAAGGCCTTTATTTTCACCTTGAATGGAAAACCCATGGTCAAGAATCTTACGCCATATCTAACCTAATGGCTACACTCACAAAGATCATCTATTACTATCAACGATATCACATGTAGACCTCATCTAACTTGAAATTAAAGTTCCACAAATGTTCAAGCTCGCACAAGGGTTTCTCCTCATAATGGGACCCTTACAGCTTAGAGAACCATGGCTCATTTGTGGTCACTTGAGGGTGGAGTATTGAGTATATCTAAAACCCAACTTCAATGTCCACCCCATGATATACTACCTCCTTGGTCCAATCCAAAGCTTTGAAAAGTTTCAATGAAGTTGCTCTCTCCCAAGAGCCTTGGTGAAGATATCTACTCCATTCTCTTCAGTTGGACAATCGCCTATCTCCATGACTCCGTCCTCAATGAATTCATGCACATAGTGATATTGAATTTCTTTGTGCTTAGTACATGGATGGAAAACAGGGTCCTTGGAAATGGCCATGCAACTTTGATTGTCACATGTTGATATATTTAGGTAGTGATATGTGTGAACACACTAGGACCGTCGGGGCATTTTTTTCCCTCTTTAGGAGGTTTTTTTCCCCCGGCTTGTATATAGGCGTATTGCCCTAATGGGCTACTTATCTTTGTACATTCTCTAGTAATACATTCAGTATTGTGTGTTGTGCTCCAAGCTTCTTCTCCTTCCTTGTGTTGTTCGTGTGCTTCCGCATATGTCTAACTCCAACAATTGGTATCAGAGTAGGTCGTCGCTTCATCTAAGGTGCCATCGACACTCCTTTGTTTGCAATCTTAGATTCACACGAAATTTGGTGAGCATACTCAGGGTGTTTCAAAGATCAAAACAGCTTTGCTGTGTGGTGCCGAAATCGCGATCTGATCTCGTTTCGGCCTCCAAATGCACTATCGCAATGCTTGTGCAGGCTATTTCGTCTTTTTGTGCCAAAGGTATATTCCCGTTTTTGTTCGCCAGTATAAGTGTCTTGAAGTCTACTACAAGTCTAGCAAAATTCGTCTAGGTACTTCTGTTCAACTTTTTGAGATACAGTCAATTTTCTGCATCAAGGTATTTTAGTTACTAGCCATGGCTGAAAGCAGTGATGTATTCTGTATGTTGGCTGTTGAGGATAAGTTGGATGGTACCAACTACCTGTTATTGGCTTATATGATGTGACATGTGTTGCTTGCAAAAGGACTGTGGAACATTGTGCACGGTGTCGAAAAACGTCCTATCACACCTGCAACTGTTACAACTGCAAGTACTAAAGCTGATGCAGAAGGTGTCGAATATGATGATATTCTGCATATTCCTATTCATGCTGTTGTTTCTGCTGCACCTACTATAGAGTAGATTCGCTGGGATGGCAGAGATGCCCAGGCACATGCATTGATAACTTTATCTGTCAAACGTGCCATTATTCCTCACATTCGCTCATGCAGAACAACTAAAGATGCTTGGGATAAACTTACCACATTGTACCAAGCTAGGAATGAGGCTTGTATTGCTTACCTCCGAAAACAGTTGGAGAGTGAGCAATTGAATGAAGGTGAATCTATGGACAATTTCCTAACGAAGATCAAAGATTTGAAGGAACAGTTCATTTCTGCTGATCAGGTTATACCAGATAGCTCACTTGTGTAGACCGTTCTGAATGGTCTTCCTGATTAATATCAGAGTTTTGCTTCTACTCTTCGATTGATAATGAAAGGCAATCCGAATGCCTTATCATTTGAGGAGTTAGTCTCTGTTCTGTTGCAGGAAGATCAATCAAGGCAGAACACGTCCATTATGCGACTTGCAGATGAAGCTTTCTTGGCTAGTCAAAAGGGCAAAGGAAAATGGAACTCTTCAACTAGTAAGCAAAAATCTGCTAATTCTGCATATTCGAAGAAGGAAGATAAAGATGAGAAGAAATCAAAAAAGCAGAAATTGTTTTGTAAGTAGTGTAAAGGGAACGATCATATCATAAAGAACTGTCCAAAACTGGCTGCTAAAGAGGCAAAGAAGAAAGAGGCTCGAATGGTTGTTGTAGAGGCCTCTACACCAAAAACAGAGTCTGCTAATCTTGTGCAGGAAGAAGAATGGGCGTTTACTACTGTCTACAGTTTTGACCCATCTTCTCATGAGCAGTGCATATCTGCAGTAGACTCGGATGTTTGGTATTTTGATAGTGGGGCGACCAAACATATTACCTCGTAGTGCAGTTTCTTCTCTTCACTCGAGCTTGCCCCTACAGGGAATATTGTTACATGCGCCAACAACTCCTCTTATCCTGTTATGGGAGTTGGTAAGATCAGTTTGACTACTACTGATGGTAGTTCTTTCACTTTGTTAGATGCTTTATTTGTGCCAGGGATCAAGAAGAACCTGTTATCAGTTTCTACATTAGCCAAGATTGGCTTGGTTGTGAAATTTGTTCATGACAGGTGTACAGTTCATGATTTGTCAAATGGGGATGTGATTATTGCTTCTGGCATTTTATGTCATGGGTTGTATAAGCTCATAGACTATGACAATTTGTAAATGATTTGGCATGTGCAGTAAATGATTCTCAAGCTATGTCAGATGCAAAGCTTTGGCATGCACGCTTTGGTCATCTGAATTTTGCTAGTTTGCTACGCCTGCAAAAATATGAAATGGTGTCCTCTTTGTCCAAACTTGAGGCACCTGGAAAACATGTTTGTGAAGGCTGTATTTTGGAAAAAATGCAACATTCGTCCTTTCCAAAAGATGGTTCAGTTCGGGTTACTCAGAAATTGCAGCTTGTACATAGTGATGTCTGTGGTCCTATGCAGACACCTTCTTTTGGGAATTATCTTTACTTCGTGACTTTCATCGATGATTTATCCAGGCATGCATGGGTATATCCATTGAAGGCAAAGTCCGAAGTGTTCATGTGCTTCAAACAGTTTTTGGTTTTGGCTGAAAATCTGTCAACATATAAAATTGGCACCCTCCATTCAGATCGAGGGGGGGAATATATGTCTTCTAATTTTAATGCATTTTTGGTTGAACGTGGGATAAAACACCAGTGCATAGTGCTGTATACACCTCAACAGAATGGAGTTGTTGAACGAAAGAACAAGTCACTCATGGAGATGGCGAGGTGTATGGTCAAGAGTGAGGCTCTACCACATAGTTTCTAGCTTGAGGTTGTCATGTGTGCAGCATATGTACTGAACAGGTATCCCACTAAAGCACTGCAGTCTATCACTCCATATGAGGCTTGGCATGACCGCAAGCCATCTGTTGCTCATCTTCGTGTTTTTGGTTGTTTGGCATATGCATTAGTGCCTGAACAATATCGCAGAAAATTGGATGATAAAGCAGTAAAATGTATGTTTGTTGGATAGAGTTCTGAAAGTGAAGGCTATCGTCTATATCATCCACAAACTAAACGCATTCTGGTTAGCCGTGATGTTGTTTTTATGGAAGATGCTATTCAGCCATTGCTTTCATGTACTAAGGAGACATCTGTTAGCTCCAAAGACATGTATGATACTTTGCTGCCTCTTTTTACAGGTGGACAGTCTAGTGTTGTCCTAATGAGGCAACTTCTCAGCCTTTGCAGGTTTCTTGTGATGATGCAGATAATTCCATTTCTGATGCAGATGTACATGATGCACTTATTGATGAGAGATCTGATATTGAGCAGGCAAGAACTATGCCAAAATGGCTGGTGCAGACCTTGCGTGACAGCAAATTAGATGCACCTCTCTCATATCGTACTCGTTCATAAATCTTCATAGGAGGATCATACCTACTCTAATGTCACAAATAACTCAAGGTCTATTTCTATTGTGTTGGAAAACTCCTTTTTCTTGCCGCCTTTTTGAAGACCCATTCTTCTCTTCTACCTTCGTGATGCGAGAGTCTTGAATTCTATGGCCTTTCTTCTTGCAGTGGAAACAATTTGCCTTGAACTTTTTTTTGTCATTCTTCTTCTTCTTGTCGCAATCTTTTGAAGAGTTTGCTTCGCCTCCTTTGGCATTTGTTGTGAATGCACCATCTCTTTTGTTGTCACCACTCCTTACCTTGAGTTGCAGCTCCTCCTCCATGATAATGGCACTAAATTCTTCAAAAGTTATAGGTTGAGATCTGATTTGAGTATGAAGAACAATTACCAAACCATTAAACTTTGGTCGAAAGATTCAAAGACAACATTGAGCTAGCTCCTCACTTGACTTTTGTAAACTTGCTCCTTCCATTTGATCCCATTGATTCATCATGTGAGTGATAAACATCTCTACAGTCTCCCCATCAGCAAACCTTTTTTGTTGCTAGCTGATTCTCCAAGTTTTGAATTCGTGTAAACTTATCTATTTCATATTGATTTCTCAATATGTTCCATGCTTCACAAGCCTTGGTAGTATGTTGAATGAGAGTTGAACACTATCTAATACTTATAACTAGATCACAGAGTGCATATATGTTTCTATGTTTCCAAGCACATAGAAGGTTAGCACCAGGAAGAATCTTTTCAACCAAGATTATTTGCATCATGTGTTTCTTGGGGCTCATGATCAATCCCAAGAACAATCTCCAAAAGTTCATATGAATCAAGGATAGAAGTGATTTTAAACTTCCACAGGGTGTAATTCGTAACATCAAGATTACCTTCCATGAAGATTGGTGATCGTATGCATAGCGTTTAGATGATTGGCATCATTATTGCTCTTGCTTGTGCTCCACTTGCTCCTGTTGGTGAACCACCTTGATTCTCAGTCATAGATGATGAAGCACTGCTTGACATCTTCTGTCCTAAGAAATAATGACACAATGAAATAGACTAGTAGATAGAGTTCAGAAAATAACACAAACAAAGAGACATGCATACTTACAAATAGAGAACTCAAATTCTCAAATTTTTTGGGATTACTAGGGATGTAAGGGTCATGTGAACTTACCTCTACATTCATATACATACATCATTTATAAAAAATTTCCTCAAGAATACCATTATATGGGTTTCAAGGCTCCTATGCATGTGTGTGCATCTCTCATCTCCTCTCTCCCTCTCCCTCTCCCTCTCCCTCTCCCTCTCCCTCTCCCTCTCCCTCCCTCCCTCCCTCCCTCCCTCCCTCCCTCCCTCCCTCCCTCCCTCCCTCCCTCCCTCCCTCCCTCCCTCCCTCCCTCCCTCCCTCCCTCCCTCCCTCCCTCTCTCTCTCTCTCTCTCTCTCTCTCTCTCTCTCTCTCTCTCTCTCTCTCTCTCTCTCTCTCTCTCTCTCTCTCTCTCTCTCCCCCTCCCTCCCTCCCTCCCTCCCCCTCCCTCCCCCTCCCTCCCTCCCTCCCTCCCTCCCTCACTCCCTCCCCCTCTCTCTCTCTCTCTCTCTCTCTCTCTCTCTCTCTCTCTCTCTCTCTCTCTCTCTCTCTCTCTCTCTCTCTCTCTCTCTCTCTCTCTCTCTCTCTCTCTCTCTCTCTCTCTCTCTCTCTCTCTCTCTCTCTCTCTCTCTCTCTCTCTCTCTCTCTCTCTCTCTCTCTCTCTCTCTCTCTCTCTCTCTCTCTCTCTCTCTCTCTCTCTCTCTCTCTCTCTCTCTCTCTCTCTCTCTCCCCCCTCCCTCCCTCCCCCCCTCCCTCCTCTCTCTCTCTCTCTCTCTCTCTCTCTCTCTCTCTCTCTCTCTCTCTCTCTCTCTCTCTCTCTCTCTCTCTCTCTCTCTCTCTCTCTCTCTCTCTCTCTCTCTCTCTCTCTCTCTCTCTCTCTCTCTCTCTACTCCTTCCTCCTTTTCTTAAGCACACAAGAGTCCTTCATTAGTATTAGAACTTTTTGAAGGCTAGTATGCAAGGAGCTTCAATAGAAGTTTAGGATACGAGAGGTGAATATGCAGGTCGGCATCCTCTTGATAGTCACTCAGTATTTTGGCCATAACTCTAGTTAGTATGCTCAAATTTACGCGATTTAAAGTTTTGTGCATAGGTAACATAGAGACCTACAACTTCACATAAGGAGGCAAAATCTGCCTCGGTGTTCTAGTCTACCAAAAAATCAAAAAACTCAAAGTGATATAAAAGTCAAATCTACAATCACTTGGATAGAAGATCCGTTTTTTGTTGTAATTTGAGTTTTAGAGATCGGATTGAGGTGATTTAACGTGTTGTGCATAGCTTGCAAAACGATTTGGAACTTTTTAGGAGAATATGGATCTAGATTCTGAGTGCTAGGTTGTCAAAAATGCAGAATACAAAACAATAGTTCTACAAGTGAAGATGAAAATGACAATAGATTCTTGCTTTGTTTATATCTTGAGCTACATAGCTCCAATTAAGGTGTTCTAAGTATTGTTATCTATTTAAGAAAGACATCTTCAAGTTTAATGAAGAGATTAGTAGAAATTTTTTAGGTTTAGAGCATTCAAAATGCAATATACACTCTCAAAGTTTCCCTATGCAACCCTTAACATAGTTAAAGATTGAAATTATCTTCAAATCTCTTTTGAAATCTTGGTTTAGAGCTTCATTGCTCCAAAGATAGTTGGAAGAAGTGTGTATGAGAACTTATGTTTTGGTCTTGGCTTCCATTTGACCATGTATGATCATTATCGTAGATCCTTCCTATGAGAGTAAAGCATGATCTTGTCAAGTGTTTGGCATGTGAGATGACATTGTGGTATACCATTTATGTTTATATCATCATGGGTTTGATCATAGTATTTTCAATGGATGTATAGTAGCATTGTGGTCTATATCTTGCTTACGCCACTTAGTTGTGGCTTTACTTGTCGGTTGCATACAATTAATGAGAGTTGATTTTGGATCTTAGTTAGTACTTGTATTCTTGTTTTCTTTGCAGGTTCATAATCCAAATTAGAGATTGGCACCTCAATTGCATACTCGTTTGTCACCTTCATTGGGTATTCTATTACCATATGATCATTAATTTGATATTTTATTTGGCAGAGTGATTCTTAGCATATATGAACGGTGATTCCCACATGGTTATTTAGTTATGGAATCCATTTTACAAAGGAGATGCTGCTGAAATTTTGTTGGCTTTTATGCTAGAAGAGTACTCTAGTGGATCATTGATGCTTCTATGATAGATTTAGATTGTTGCTTATCTCCATTCACTTGGACATGATTATAAATTATTTATGATAGGTTGGACCATCTTACAAGATTCATTCTTGAGTGGGAGATGTATCACCATTGTATTAGCATATATTATCATTAGGATTTGGCATGTGTATTTGCCATTATCTTTGATTGGATTAGTGACGGATGGTGACAGGTTACTCAATATTCTTTTGCTATTTATTATCTTGTTTTGATTTCTCAGTTTACAATGAATACTCTGTCAAATTTTTCGTAGGATTCTTTCACATCAACTTAGTCATTTTGAAGACTTAGTGAGCAGGTTTATGTTCACAGTTTTATATGCATGCTAGATGCATGCTTATGTGATAAGTAGTTCACATGGTTTGTTCTTCAACGAGATATTTGTGATATGAGTTATACATTTGGATATGTAGGTGTGATCCTATTGATGATGGAGTATTTTTTTTCTAGCTTCTTGTTACATTGCTAGTCTTTTGGATTGCTAGCATGATGCTTTCTCGATTTGATGGCATCAACTTTTCGAGATGGGAAGATTAGATATGGTATACATTGGTTTGTGTAGGGTTACACATCTACATGCATAGAGATGCACATGGCCTCGTGACATGCCCGATCATGTATAGATGGATATGGATGCATTGACCAACTCCATTATCCAGTTACAGCTTGTAGATTCTATATTTGAGTCTACATGTATGAGGAGACGAGTAGTGCATTATGGCAAAGAGTACATGATATGTATCCAAGTCCATTGACTCATATGACACGTAGATCACATCAACAGCTTTGATGTTAGCACTACGGTCATCATGGCCATCCTCAACTTTGTTGCTTCAGGAGGATGGCACAACGATGTTAAAGACATACATGTGACAGGTAGTGATTTCACGAGAGGCTTTAATAGTTGATTATACTAGTAATGGTGATATCACTGTCCCCTATGATTCATCTCAGGATTCCTCTTGTTCATTGGATGGCACACATATGGCTTGGTTGCTTGATGTGTTAGCCACTTTTCATGTTACACCACATCATGAGTGGTTTTATCGATTCTCAAGTAAGAGTCATGGATGTGAGCACATGCCTGATGATACGACATATGGCATTGAGGGTGTAGCAAATATCTACCTTATGCTACCTAGTGGAGCATCACTTATGCTTAGACATGTACATCATGTGCCTTCATTCTCTATGAGCTTGGTTTTAATTAGCTAGTTACACGAGAGAAGATGTTATGCATTCCTTTGTGAGTATCATTTTTAGTTGCAATTGGGACAACTTGTGCTTGTCAGAGGTGTTAGGATTGGGCACAAGTATCCACTACATGTACTTCATGTGAGAGACAATCTCGTCTTAGAGGAAGTTCAACCTTATGTGCGATTTGAGACTCATCATGTCACATTTTGTCTTACCTGCTGATAGGATCATTGACATTCATGATGCACATGTATGGAAGGATTCAGATGTTCAGATGGATGCACATGTAGAGCATGCTTTGGATATGCATGATCTTATGCAAAGAATGATTTTATTGATCATATGGATACTCTTGTGGAAAGTACTTTGGATGATCAGTTGGATGCTTTGGATCATGATGCAGAACCTCACATAGAGCATAATAGTGACACTCAGTTAGAGTTAGATCATGAGTTTGACCTTGGTGTTGATGTTGTGCGGTTAGCTCATGTGGAGCATGATGATACACTTGATGTGGTAGAGCAAGATAGCTATAATGATACACAATGTGTGATAGAACATATTAGCTTTGAGGATGCATAACTAGACACATTCTTTGTTGAGAGAATGGTTGATTTGGATGCTACGAAGTCAACAATTATGCAGTCATTCTTGGATTCACTCATGCTCGATGTTGACACATATATGCGTAGCACATGTTTCGCCAACATTCAGGATTTTGATGTATGAGTTATTATGCTTGAGACCAGATATTGCAGTCGCTATTGGAGCATTTGCACTTGGAGTTATCAGTTGTTTGATGATTGACAGAGGCATAGAGCGAGTGGAACTTCATCAATTTTTGCATCAGTTAGACATGTGCTCGACTCTTATCGATACGAGTCTAGAGCAGTTTGCAAATGATAGCTTTTGCTTTCAGAATTGTATCCAACAAAAATTCATTTACCTGCTTTATGATCCAATTTCGTGCATTGTTGTTCAGGCACTAATGCATATGCAAGACAACCAACGACATGCAGGCAAGCAACAGATGGTTTGTGACCATGTCAAGCCTCATATGGAGTGATAGATTGCAATGCTTTAGTGGGACGCCCATTGAGTACATATGATGCACACATAGCAGCCTCAAGCAAGAAACTATGTGGTAAAGCCTAACTCTTGCCCATACAGCTAATCATCTCCATGAGTGATCTTCTCTTCCTTTCTACAACTCCATTCTATTGAGGCGTATACAACACTGTACACTGATGTTTTATCCCACATTAAGCCAAAAATGCATTAAAATCAAAGGACATATATTTTCCCCCTCGATCAGAATGAAGGGTGCCTATTTTACATACTAACACACTTTCAACCAAAACCAAAAACTGGTTGAAGGACATAAACACTTCGGATTTTGTTTTCAATGGATATACCCATGCATGCCTAGAACAATCATCAATGAACATCCCGAAGTAAAGATAGTTCCGAAAAGGTATCTAAATATAACCACAAACATCACTGTAAACAAGCTACACTTTCTCAATAGCTCGAACTCAACCATCTTTCGAGAATGATGAACGTTGCATTTTTCCCAAAATACAACCTTCACAAACATGTTTATACCAAGTGCCTCAAGTTTGAGCAGAGAGGATGCCTTTTCATATTTCTACAGGCATAGCAAACTAGCGAAATTCAGATGAGCAAAGCAAACATGCCAAAGCTTTGCATCTGACATAGCCTAAGAATCATGTACTGCACATGCTAAATCATGAGCTTATACAACCCACGACATAAAATGCCAGAAGCAATAATGACATCGCCACTTGATAGATCATGAACTGTACATCTGTTATGAACAAATTTTACAACCAAGCCAACCTTGGCTAATGGTAAAACTGATAACAGATTTTTCTTTATCCCTAGCATAAATAAAGCATTCTACAATGTAAAAGAACTACCATCAACAATAGTCAAAACGATCTTACTAACTCCCATGACAAGACTAGAGGCGTTGTTGGCGCATGTGATAGTATTTCTTATAGGGGCAGGCCAAGTGAAGTGAAGAAATTGCACTGCGAGGTAATATGGTTAGTTTCTCTACTATCAAAGCACCAAACATCTAAGTCTACTACAGACATACATTGTTCATGTGAAGATAGGTCATAACTACAAACTATAGTAAATGCCTATTCTCCATTCTGCACAAGATTAGGAGACTCTATTTTGGGTGGAGGCCTCTGCAATAACCATTCCAGCCTCTTTTTTCTTTGCCTCGTTTGCAGCTAGTTTTCGACAACACTTTATGACATGATCATTTCCTTTAAAATATTTGAAAAAGAATTTTTGCTTTTTTGGTTTCTTGTCTTTATCATCCTTCTTTGATTGTGCAGAATTAGTAGATTTTTATTTACTAGTAAAAGTGCTCCATTTACCTTTTATCTTCTTACTAGCCATGAAAGCTTGATTTGTAACACACATGATGGACGTGTTCTGCCTAGACTGATCTTCTTCCAACATAACAGAGATTAACTTTCCAAATATTAAGGCAATTGGATTGCCTTTCATCATCAATCAAAGAGTAGAAGAAAAACTCTGATGTGAATCTGAAAGACCATTCAAAGCAATTTGCATAAGTGAACTGTTAGGCAAGAGTTCATCAGCAGAAATCAACCGCTCCGTGAAATCTTTGATCTTTGTCAAAAAACATTCTATAGAATCTCCTTCATTCATGTTCTTCAACTGTTTTCGGAGGTAAGCAACATGAGTCTCATTCCTTGCCTGTTATAAACTGGTAAGTATATCCAAAGCATCCTTTGTTGTTTTGCAAGAGCAAATGTGAGGAATAGTAGCATGTTTGAGAGACAAAGATATCAATGCATATGCTTGAGCTTCTCTGCTATCCCAACGAATTTGCTCAATAGGTGCAACAAGAACCATAGCACGAACAAGAACATGAAGAGTATCACCATCTTCAACACCATCTACATCACCTTCAATAACTGTATTTGCAAGTATAATAGGATATTTTTCAACACCCTACATAATATTTCAGAATCCTTTTGCAACCAATACATGACACATCATATAAGCCCATAATGGATAATTGGTCCATCCAACTTATCCTCAACAGCCAACGTATAGAATACATCACTACTTTCAACCATGGCCACTGACTAAAATATTTTGATGAAGAAAAATGATTGCATCTCAAGACGTTGAGCATAATTATCATGTCAAGTTCTGTTAAACATGTAGCAGACTTCGAGGCGTTTATACTAGCAAACCGAAACCTGCATATATCTTCAAAAAGACGAAATTACCTACACAAGCACTATGATGATGCGTTCGAAGGCCGAAATGAGCTCAGATCGCGATCTTGATACCACAAAGCAAAGCAATTTTAAACCCCTAATCGCCTTGAGTATGCTCACCAAATTTCGTGTGATTCTAACACTATGATTGAAGGGGTGTCGACGACCTTCTCTTGTACCAATTGTTGGAGTTTGAGGTCTACAAAAGCAAACAAATAACACAAGGAAGAAGAAGAAGCTTGGAACACGACACATAATACTGAATGTATTACCAAGAGAATGTACAAAGATAAGTAACATGTTAAGGTTATAGGTATATATACAAGACGAGGGGGAAAAACCCTCTTAAAGAGAGAAAAAAAAAATGCCCCGACAATCCTAGTGTGTTCACGCACATCACTACCAAAATATATCAACATTCATGATCGCATGCACAAACTTGAGATAGCAAGCAATCCAATGTTCCATGCAATTACTAAACACATTGAGGTGCATAGCCATCACATTCAAGAGAGTGTTCTTACAAGGGGGTCCTGATTTGGTGTAGATTATTACACGTGAGTAAATGTTTAGCATCTCTATAAAGTTCTTAGATGCAAAGAGGCTCCAAAAGTTAAGACTAAATTGGAAGTTCACGTTTTGGAGTTAAGCTTGAAAGGGAATGTTCCATAAATGGCAACTTTATGGAGCATAGATTTGCAAATGTTTGTATTTACGATTGCACCATCATTTACTAGGTATACAACTAAGATATGTACTTAGCCAAACTTACTTTGTTACATTTTCAAGTTTTACCTCATGTGCGTATATAGATGCAGGTACACGTGTGTGTGTACGTGTGCATATGTGTGTGTGTGTGCGAACTTTGTGGTTGCTCCATGCCCATTTGAAAAGTGAAATAGAAGAACAAAGAATATGACCCTTATTTGTATATAATCGAGGAAAGTCGTTACCTCGTGAACATGCACAAGGAAACAGAGGACAGTGAAGCACATACTCACGTTTTTTTTTTTTCGATTTTGTGGCTTTGGTGGAAGAGGTAGTCTTCGTCGTCAGGTGAGAAGATGGACGAGTTACCTTACCTGCGGGCTGCGAACGTAGGAGATAATTTTTTTCTTGACTAGCACTCCGTCGCCGTCATCACCAGCACTGCACATCACCGTCGTCGTCAATACCGCCATTCAAGCAGTTCATCGCGGGTGTAGTCCGTTCAACGACTACGCTTGTTCAGTGTGTGTCGTCACCGTCGCATCCAAATACCATCTATCGTGTTTGTGGGCGGATTCCAAATACCATCTATCGCGGGGTGTGGATACCATCTATCGCGTGGCGAAAACGGTCTATCGCGGGGTGTGAAAATTGTCTATCGCGGGCTGTGGACACCATCTATCGTGTGACAAAAATGCGCCGGCCATCGTGTTGGGAAGACCGCTATTTCTCGGAGGGTTACCCGGTTTCCCGTTGCAAACTTCTCATGCAAAACCATCCGTCAGGAATAATTATCTAGATTGAGGCGCTCCCTTCGTGGTTCTTAACCATCTATCGCGGCCCATAATTCCGTCTATCGCGTCACCGAACCGTCAATCGTGGGTACAGCACCAGTCGAGCATCGAGTAGTGTGCCTTCTTTCGCACGCTGAGTAAAACCATCTGTCGCAGATTTAAACCCGTCTATCGTGGATTCAACAGAACTTCAACTTAACCTCGGGCGAACGTTAATGCACCTATTGAATTCGATGTTCAAGGATGTTTCGAATCGGGGGAAGCATTACCTTTGGGAATTCCTTTATGCATAGCCAAAGCTTTTCTCTTGGTGTTGGGGGGGATTCATTTAAGCATAGCCAAAATTCAAAGTAGTGTTGGAGGGGGGGGGGGGGGGGGGGGGATTTTGGTCATTAAGATGTCGACCCTTATTCCCTCGTTTGTCATGAACAATGTGGCTCCCCCTCAGTCCATCTCCCCCCTTGAGATGGAGTCCGTCCCAGTGGACGTCGCGCCCCCAGAGGTCTCTTTATGCAAGGAATCTGTGGCATCAAAGCAAGAAGAACTCATGAAAACTTTCCTGATTGGTCAAATGTTTGGCCCTAGGCCCCCTCTGGAATGTGTGAGAACTTGGCTTCGCAAGGAGTGGTTCCCACGCGGCCTAATTGTGTCCAAATGTCAATTCCTGCCGGCGAATCACCTGCTTCTAGTATTTGAGAACGAAGAGATGGCTTTCCAAGCCCTGCAAGTCGGCTCTTGGCAAGTGGGCCGGTCCACACTTTGCCTTTTTAAGTGGACCCCAGACTTTGTCCCGAACAGATCAAAGCCTCTTCGTTACCCGCTTTGGGTGGAGCTTCCCAATCTGCCTTTCTTCCTGTATGGATTTCTTAGTGGAATCGTCTCTCCGATCGGTCTCCTGATGGCCTCAAGACAGGATGTTGGGGGGTTAATCTACGATGGTGCTCAACATTCTTTCAATGCAAGATGGCATCCACAGATCTGCGTTGAAACAGACATGAACCAGGTCCTTCCCTCGAAAATCTCCATAAACTGTGGAGATGGTAAGACCTGGACACAAGAGGTTACTTACAAGAATTTGCCAAACGCGTGCTTTCGGTGCGGGCATCAAGGTCATAGGATCAAAGACTGCCCCCTGAAGAAAAGTACCAATAAAAACAAGCTTAAACCAGATGGGACCCTAGACCCTCTCCCCCAAGATGACACTCGGGGTCACCCCCCTCCAATGGAGGAAGAAGAGGGAACTCGCGTTGCTGAGACGGATTCAGAAGGATTCACTGAAGTGAGACGCAGGAGGAAAGTTAGCCCTCGAAGATCAACAGCAAGGAATACTACGACAGTTGCCCCCTCGAATAACATATACTGTAACCTAGAAAAAGAGATTAATGAGGTCGACTTCCCAAGGGACAACCATTTTGAAGAAGACCCCACTGATAATACCCTTGGGTGCTCTACCAGCAAAGAAGACAACCAAGAAGGTTATACCACGAGTAAAGAGGAAGGCTTCACTACCAACAATGAAGACAACCCAGACAGCGAAAGCTCCTCTCTTGGTCCTACCCTCCTAGTATGCTTTCCAAGATTACCGCAACAAAAGTCAAAGCTTAAAGGAAAACAACCTTCCAGCATGCCTTCGAAGAGCCCCCTCAAGAGTAGGATCCTAAGTCAAGAAGTAGGGAGGAAAAAAGAAGACCACAAGAAGAAAAAAGATCGAGTCCCTCCCCTCAAAGAGGGCAACCATCATTAATGAAATTCACATCTCTAAACGTTAGGGGTCTGTCTGACCCGTCAAGAGCTTCAATTCTTGGCCAGTGGTTCAAAGACAAGTGCTTCGCCCCTGACTTTATTTGCTTACAAGAGATTAAAATCGACGGAGAGGATCTCCAGAAACGGCTTAAATGCATTTCTCCGAACCACCTTTGGTTCTCCACTTCTCACCCTAGAGGGACGGGGGGTGCTTCTATCGGCATTAGTCACTCCTTGTCTGGCAATGTGACCTCGACTTTTGAAGGTCGGAATCATCGTTGGATTGCTGCCTCTTTCGGGTTCCCTTTCCAGTTCACTGTGGTCTCAATTTATGCCCCTAATGGTGAAGCAGATAGAATGGATACTTGGGCTTCCCTCGACTCCCTTTCACACAATGTTCTGATTTGTGGGTACTTCAACATGGTTGAGTTTCTTGAGGACCGATGGAATAACAAAGGAAAAATTATTGACGGTCAGGAGAAAGAGATATGGGATAAAATCAAGCTCCATCTCGACCTGGTCGAGGTGAAAGACATGAAGGGGTTCTCCTAGTCAAATCTCCAGTCGGGGGACTCTTTGAGGAAAGCAAGACTTGACAGATGCTACATCCATCAGAACACCATCCTTCAGTGGGGTATTCCTTCGATTTCCCAACACATGGACCTGACTATCTCAGACCACTATCCGATTACTCTGTCTTTCAAACCGATTCCCATGTTCCAGAAAGCTCCTTGGTTTCATGCTTGTCAGACATCGTTTTCCCTCCCCTCTGTCCACCAAGAAATTTCTGAGGTGTGGACGGAAGCCTTTGCTTACTGTAATGAACCGGCTAAGTGTTGCAAAAGCGCAGTAGAAAGGACTCGAAAAATCCTAATCAGGACTCAAAAGGCTATAAGAGAAATCCGAAAAAAAAGAAGAGAAAAGGTGTATCGGAGGCTCTCACGGCTTGAAGAAGAGGTGAACAAAGGTAAGTTACATTGCCAACAAGGTCTTTTGAAAATCAAGGGAAGACTAAGATTAGAGGAGGAGGTTCAAAGGAAAAATCTTCAAATTTTCTTCAAAGATTGGTGGGCAAGGAAGGCCGACAAACCAACGAAAGAGATGTGTAACATCCTCAAAAGGAAACAAGCTAGGGAATCCATCCCCCTATTGGTCGATAACAATGGAACTGAATGTTGCACGGAAGTGGAGAATAGATCTATCATCGTCGAACACTTTACCATTCTTCTCGGGGTCTCGACTCCTCTTTCCCCCCACAAGCGCGACTCCATGGCAACCATCTCAAGGGTTGCTCAAACCAGAATCCCACAGAACTTGATTGCTCTACTAGATGCTAACATCTCCGAGAATGAAATTATCGAGGTTATTGATGCCCTTCCCAATGGGAAAAGTCCAAGTCCGGATGGCCTTACCAATGAGTTTTTCAAGTCCTTCAAACATCAGGTGGCCACCCCACTGCGCCTCGTGTGGAAAGAGGCTCTCTCTTTCGGTGCCCTCCCTGAGTGCTTGAATAATGGCGTCATCAAGTTAATCCACAAACGGGGAGATAAGAACAAAATTGAAAACTGGCGTCCGATTACCATGCTCCAAACAAGATACAAGATAATTGCAAAAGTTATCGCCAACAGAATCTCTTGTCATTTAAATTCATGGTTGTGCGAGGACCAGAAAGGTTTTATCAAAGGTAGATCTATACTTGAAGCAATTATCGATATTTGGGAAGGCCTTGCTTTTGCTGAGGAGTCTGCTCAAGATCTGGTGTTCATTAAGATCGACTTCGACAAAGCGTATGACAGATTGGAATGGGACTTTATTCTTCAATCATTGAAAGACCTTGGATGCAGCCAAAAGTTCACAAAGATGGTTTCCACTCTTCTTGGAAATGCTTCAACTAGAATAAACATCAACGGTAAGCTCTCTGAGCCCATTCGTTTAAAAAGATCAATTAGGCAAGGCTGCCCTCTGGCTCCATTACTATTCGCTATCGCCACGAATGGACTCAACTGCCTATTAAAGCATCACATGGACGCTGGCAATCTCAAGGGTCTTTCCTTACCTCTAAATCACGGCCAAATGATTGTGAGACTTTTTGCTGATGACATGAATGCCTTTGTGCATAACGATATAAACAGCATTGAGATGTTTTGGTGGTGCCTCCACACCTTTTGTGTGGCATCAGGCTCAAAAATCAACCATGCTAAAACTGCTTTTAGAGCAATCAACGGACATACTCCCCAATTGTTGGTGGATCAGGGGTGTCAAGTTATCCCTAGCGATCAAGTCTTCCGTCTCCTTGGCATTCTGATGCGATTCGACATCTCATGGACCAACGCTGGAACTGGGTGCTATCCAAGCTGGATAGGAAGCTGAATCATTAGAAAGGTATGCAAGTCAACCTGGCAGGGCGTGCTATGGTTGTTAACACATTTATGTTGTCTACAATTATTTACTTTATCTTGTGTTGGAGACCTAAGGAGAAAGACTTGGCAAAAGTGGAAAGAATCTGCAGAAACTTCCTTTGGACTGGGGACCCAAACAGGAGGGGGATTCCCAAAATCAAATGGGAAACTTGCATTAGCCCTAAAGACTCAAGGGGCTTGGGAATTTTGGATATTGTTGGGTTGGCTGACAAGTTGGCGGAAAAGTGGCTTATCAAGGCTTGGAGCAATAGGGAGTCCTCTTGGGCTAAATTGATCTTCAGAAACAAGGAAGACCTTACCTTAGTTGGCCACCCTGGTTGGAAGGACATAGGGATTCTCACGCTTTTGTTCTCCCCCCACCCAATCTTCCCTAAAGGCTCTAGCCTTGTGTGTTCCTTATGGAAGAATTGGAACAAGGCCAAACAGTTCATCAGAATCAGTGATGAGTGGAAGTGGGCGGCTGGCATAAGACAAAATGACTCTATTTGGTTCTCGATCAGTGGCATTCGGGGGGTGGAGTCATGGAACCTCCAAACTGCAAGGCGATTATGGAACAAGGGGTTCAAACAGTGGAAACAACTCTCGAAACAAGAGACCAGCCAGTGGATTAGGTTCGAAGAATTGGATCCGAGACTTAGAGTTACCTTTGAGGAATGGACTCTTCTTCAAAGCAGGTGTTTAGTATGGGACCGCTCAACTACCCGCCTTCTCTGCGGTCAGGATCTTCCTTGCTTGGAGGGCCTCAAATGGAGCAATGGTAAGAAGCTATCCAGAATCCCCAACTTCAAAGAGGATTTTGATGTTCACCACACCCTTCACAAGAGATGGTGCCTTTCTTGGACCAAACTTCGGTGGGAGCTAAAATTCATGTCTATTTGGCACCCCCTAATTGAGGTCAAAAAGTCCGTTCTCATGTGGCAGATCTTGCATAAAGGTATATGGACCAATGCAAGGGCTAACAAAATATGTGGTGTGCCGCCATGGTGCAAGCGTTGCCTTCGGTGCATCGAAGATTTAGCTCACCTGTTCTTCGACTACCCCAAGTCCCGTGTTATCTGGCATCACGTGACCCGAGTATTGAGACTCACGAGTCAAATCAACTGGCAACAAGTGATGTTGGGTGAGGCACGTCTAATGGGCATATTTTAGCACGTCTAATGGGCATATTGTAGCCTCACATAGATGAATGTTCATCTCTCCTGTCGCTTTGCCCCTTTCTCTCTATGTCGTTTTCTGTACCTAGAATTACAATTGTAACTCTCACCCATTCACCGTCAAATGTCTAATAATAATTCTGCAGTTCTACTCCACATTTCATCAAGATCTCCTTGGCATTTTACTTAAGAACACTATCCTTCGTTCTTTTTTATTTTTTCTACTGTACAATTCATGGTGGTAAGGTCATAGGTCATTTTCGTCTTGCAAAAATAAAAAATATTTCATTTCTTTCATACACATGCCAAATTTCGTATTTTCTACGGGAAATCACGGGATGCCTTTCACATGCCATGTGATTGTTATTGATGAGCCAAAGCCTCTTTGTACTCTGCAGAATATCTGTGATGTGGATCAAGAATGCACTCTAATGTTACGCTTCATTATTCTGCACTAGAAGTGCCATATCAAAGACATGGCATTCAAGGGCCCTTTCAATCTCAACCCAAAACTTTTCAAAGATCATCTAGCCACTAGTCTGTTGCTGTAAAGTTAACTGGATCACATTATCAGCAAAAACCTGTGACTCATTCATTTTCAATGCATATGCTTTGCGATTCACCCTGAAGTTGTTGCACAGATGCTCATTGAAAACATTGCGGTACTCCTTGTGAGCCCTTTACAACTGCAAGTACTTTGTACCTGGATCCCATTCCAACAGGAGCGAGACTCTCTTCTCCCTCCCACCAGGGAGCACTGCCCTCCCCAACCAATTTCCAGTAACCAGACTTCAGCGACTCTACCTGTTCATCTTCAGCCCTCTCCAATAGTGCCTCAACACGGAAGTTGATCCCCAGAAGACCAAGAAATGTCGATTGGGTTATAGGGCCATAGACTCCAGCGCCAACTGTCATCACGCAGCAAAAGTCCGATAAACAGCATATGATCGATCCATAATTCCGGTAGCATAGGAACTTTGAAGTAGCGCACAATCTATGCCATAAAGATTATACCTGCGTTTTCTCTAACAATATGTTTGAGCGCTGCAAAGTCCACATATGCACTTAAGTCTGCCTTTCCCGGATCATGCAAAACATGTACGAAGTTGTGCTTCTGTATAGCCTGCAGAAGTACATCAGATGGATAACATTAACAGCCATCCAGTTTTTTTGTAACGCAAACGATATTGCAAGTTGGACTATACATAAGATTTTATTCAAAATGTTCACGTGTTACAGGCATTAATTCGCATGGCTGCATCCATAGCATAGAAACTTCATTTACAATGGATAGCTCTCGAGTGGCTTAACGGAAAGTTTGGATTTTCATAGATATGCTATTTGAAATCCTAGAGGGGGAAAAAGACCCAAAACAAATAACTAACCTCTAAGCATTTATTACTCATTTTCTCATAGTCGAGTGCGACGAAAGCACGAGTTTTGAATGAAGATGTAAATTATGAACGTTCTGGTAAAGATGTTGATTCAATGTTTTATTGCATTGATAGAATGTCCAACTAAAGATACATAACGTTTCATTCATGAAATAAAATTGAACACACCTGAAGACTGTCAGAAACAATCTTATCTTCTCCATAGTCAATAATCAGTGCACCGCCACCATCTTCTCCTACCCGCTTTGCAATCTCTTGCATCAGTTTCAAAGCTTGAGGGCATACTTCCGCATGACTTAATGATTCTTTTTCTTCGAGTGAAGCCCACTTAAAGCGTTTGGCTAAATACAATCTGCTTGCTGTTGTGGGCCCAGGTGAGAGCACGAACCGTAAACCATGCCTACAGGCATTTCGAAGCCTTATATATGCTGTAATTCAAGCTGAACACAGAGGTAAAAATAGAAGAAAATCAAAGCCACAAAAAAACACACACACCCAACTCTTACTCTGATGATTCATCCACATCAACCAATTTCTCACACCATCCACGATCACCTTTCTGCGACAAACACAACTTTTTTTAATTGAGAAACAATGAGGCTTCTCATTGCATAAGCAGGCATGATGCACCTACGTGTAAAATATATTCACATCCACGTACAGAATGTGTATGTACAATATCATACATGTCCGCGTGCATTTGTGGACATAGATGCAGGTAATGTACAAGCTACATGGACATCTGTATCTACGTTGATAGCTACGCGGGAAACGAGAAAGCATGTGTGCACATCTCTGAAGGTTGTTCCATGCACGGGCACACCCTTCATGAGCATGATCTGAACTTTCCGTAGAGAAGTAATTTACGATCACATTAAAGAATGCCGGCATACATAAAGCAGTGCAAGGTAGTACAAATAAATTTAAGTAAAAAACATTTGAAAAGCAGAAGTAAAATATGATCAAAGAAGAACATGATGGGGATGAGAAAAATTGATAGGCCTCTGTAATTTCAATTAAGGAACTTATTATGACATGCACCAATTCATTTTCTATAAGTGGAAAGTATCAAGCAATCTCTAGAGCTCTACCTGGAATTGATGTATTGGTAGCGCGTCAAAA
>CM035429.1:133438647-133472729 GCA_020310875.1 Ceratopteris richardii | reverse complement strand
AAAGGTCACAAGAAACCCGATTGCCGCTATTACAAAGCAGAGCTTGATAGGAAGAAGAATTCTGGAGATAAGAAGGACAGGAAAGAAGACAAGACTGATGCACAGGACAGCCAAAAGGACAAGGAGAAGGCCAATGTGGCTTCTAGTGTAGTCATAGAGGAGCTATTAGATGCAGAGGACATTTTATGCGCTACTTTCTCAGCTGATGACACTCATGCATTTGATCCTTCTCTAAATGTTCATGCACAGGACATGTCAATCACTAAGAGTGATGTCATAGATGCTTTGCTGACCGTCAATGATGCATTGGCCCAGACTTGGATAGTAGATTCTGGTGCTTCATTCCATGTGACTCCTATCAAGGAGTGTTTTTCTACTTTTATTGCAAGCAGCCATGGCCATGTATACCTTGGAAACAATCATGCATGTTCCATTGAGGGTATTGGCACAGTGCATTTCGCTACAAATGGCACTAATGAGCTGGTCTTGCATAATGTGCGTTATGTACCAGGGATCAAGAAGAGCTTGCTTTCTGTGGGTCAAATGGATTTGCATGGTTATAGCATTCTTTTTGAGAAAGGATCATGGAAAATGACTAAAGGTTCAAGGCTGATTGTGAAAGGCACAAAGAAGGGAACTCTCTATTGCTTGCATGGAAAGGCCTTATCAGGCAAGTTCATTGCTTTGGCTGAAGTTCACTCCCATATGGAGTTGTGGCATAAGAGACTTGGCCATATGAGCCAAAAGGGTCTCACTTGGCTTTGTAACTTAAAGAAGCTTGATTGTAAAGGCACAAAGCATGACTTTTGTAATGAATGTCAATATGGAAAGCAAGTAAAACGTTCCTTTTATTCTGGTGTGTCTCGTAAGTCTTGTGTACTTGATCTTGTTCATTCTGATGTATGTAGCATGCCCACCAAATCTATGGGGGGTGCTTTATATTTCATCTCCTTTGTTGATGATTTTTCTAGAAAAATTTGGGTTCAATTGCTTAAATCAAAGGATGAAGCATTTGCTGCGTTTAAGCGTTTTCATGCATTTGTGACCACCCAAACAGGTAGAAAGCTGAAATGCTTGCGTACGGACAATGGTGGTGAGTATAGAAGTGCTGAATTTCAGAAATTTTGTGAAAATTTGGGCATTAAGAGGGAGCTTACAGTTCCATACAGCCCCTCTTCTAATGGTGTGGCTGAACGTTACAATAGGACACTTTGTGAGAGGGTGAGATGCATGCTGTCCACAGCTAATCTCCCTCATGGATTTTTGGGAGAGGCACTCAAAACTGCAGTACATGTGTGCAATAGATCCCCTCACATGTCTTTAAAAGGTGACATCCTTGAAGAGGTTTGGTCTGGCAAACCTGCTTCATATGATCACTTACGTGTCTTTGGCTGCGAGGCGTTTCTGCATATAAGGCCTGAGCTGAGAAACAAGCTTGATGCTAAGTCCATTAAAGGCCTCTTCATGGGATATGGTGAAGAAGGTGAAATGGGCTACAGGATTTGGATACCTCAGCTCAAGAAGGTCGTACGCAGCCGGGATGTTGTTTTTAATGAGGCAAGGCTGCTTCAAAACAATTGTGCCTCAAAAGATAACCATAAAAGGGTAAGATTTCAGCATGACCAGCCACCTGTTAGGTCCAATTTTGACCCTCAGGATGCACCACAAAGGACTGAAAATGTTGACGATCCAGTGGTTTTTGAGCCAGAAGATGTTGGACAGCAAAATGAGGCTCCTGAAGGGCATATGCAGCCGAATAATAATGCTGAAAATGGTGCTGGAAACAATGGACAGCAGCATAATAATAATGATTTGATCATACCACCTGATGTAGACCCATTGCCTGACAATGTGGATCATTGGGTGAGAATATCTACTCGTCTTAGAAGGAATGTGAGTAGATTTGATCCTTCATTGCATTACATTTTGTTGACAGATGAAGGTGAGCCTCTCACATACAAAGAGGCAAAGGCATGTGAACACAGCAGCAAGTGGGAGCTTGCTATCTGGAAACTCCTACATACCCGTACGTATCCGTACGAATTCGTATGAAAAAAATGTGATCTAGGCTTTTGAGTTTTTAACGCCGCAATCGACTCATTTGAGCTATATTTGCCCTCTGTCGACTGTCCGCAAGTACTCTCTGAAGTGCAGCTGCTCTTTGTGGATATATTTAGGTAGTGATGTGTGTGAACACAATAGGACCGCCGGGGCACTTTTTTCCCTCTTTAGGAGGTTTTTCTCCCCCGGCTTGTGTATGCGCCTATTGCCCTAATGGGCTACTTATCTTTGTACATTCTCTAGTAATACATTCAGTATTGTGTGTTTGTGCTCCAAGCTTTTTCTTCTTCCTTGTGCTGTTCGCGTGCTTCCGCAGACGTCTATCTCCAACAATTGGTATCAGAGCAAGTCGTGGCTTCATCTAGGGCGTCGTCAACACTCCTCCGTTTGCAGTCTCAGATTCGCACGAAATTTAGTGAGCATACTCAGGGTGTTTTAGAGATCAAAACAACTTTGCTGTGGGGTGCCGAAATCGCGATCTGAGCTCGTTTCGGCCTCCGAACGCACTATCGAAGAGCTTGTGCAGGCTATTTCGTTTTTTTGTGCCAAAGGTATATACCAGTTTCTGTTCGCGAGTTTAAGCATCTCGAAGTCTGCTACTCGTCTAGTAGAACTCGTCTGGGCAGTTCTGTTCAACTTTTTGAGATACAGTCAATTTCCTGCATAAAGGTATTTTAGTCACCGGCCATGGCTGAAAGTAGTGATGTATTCTGTATGTTGGCTGTTGAGGATAAGTTGAGATGCCCAGGCACATGCATTGATAGCTTTATCTGTCAAACGTCCCATTATTCCTCACATTCGCTCTTGCAGAACAGCTAAGGATGCTTGGGATACACTTACCACATTATACCAAGCTAGGAATGAGGCTCGTGTTGATTACCTCCGAAAAGAGTTGGAGAGTGAGCACATGAATGAAGGTGATTCTATGGACAGTTTCCTAACGAAGGTCAAAGACTTGAAGGAACAGTTGATTTCCGCTGATGAGGTTATACCAAATAGCTCACTTGTGCAGACCGTTCTGAATGGTCTTCCTGATTCATATCAGAGTTTTGCTTCTACTCTTCGATTGATGATGAAAGGCAATCCAAATGCCTTATCATTTGAGGAGTTAGTCTCTGTTCTGTTGCAGGAAGATCAGTCCAGGCAAAACAAGTCCATTATGCGAGTTGCAGATCAAGCTTTCCTGGCTAGTCAGAAGGGCAAAGGAAAATGGAGCTCTTCAACCAAAAATCTGCTAATTCTGCATATTCGAAGAAGGAAGATAAAGATGAAAAGAAATCAGAAAAGCAGAAATTGTTTTGTAAGTATTGTAAAGGGAATGATCATATCATAAAGAACTCTCCAAAACTGGCGGCAAAGAAGAAAGAGGCTGAAATGGTTGTTGCAGAGGCCTCTACACCAAAAACAGAGCCTGCAAATCTTGTGCAGGAAGAAGAATGGGCGTTTACTACTGCCTGCAGTTTTGACCCATCTTCTCATGAGCAGTGCATGTCTGTAGTAGACTCAGATGTTTGGTATTTTTACAGTGGGGCGACCAAACATATTACCTCACAGCGCAGCTTCTTCTCTTCACTCGAGCCTGCCCCTACAGGGAATTCTTTTACATGCGCCAACAACTCCTCTTATCCTGTTATGGGAGTTAGCAAGATGGGAGTTAGCAAGATCATTTTGACTACTGCTGATGGTAATTCTTTCACTTTGTCAGATGCTTTATTTGTGCCAGGGATCAAAAAGAACCTGTTATCAGTTTCTGCATTAGCCAAGATTGGCTTGGTTGTGAAATTTGTTCATGACAGGTGTACAATTCATGATCTGTCAAATGGGGATGTGATTATTGCTTCTGGCATTTTATGTCGTGGGTTGTATAAGCTCATAGACTATGAAAGATCTGAAAATGATTTGGCATGTGCAGTAAATGATTCTCAGGCTATGTCAGATGCAGAGCTTTAGCATGCACGCTTTGGTCATCTGAATTTTGCTAGTTTGCTACGCCTGCAGAAATCTGAAATGGTGTCCTCTTTGCCCAAACTTGAGGCACCTGGAAAACATGTTTGTGAAGGCTGTATTTTGGGCAAAATGCAGCGTTCCTCCTTTCCAAAAAATGGTTCAGTTCGGGCTACACAGAAATTGCAGCTTGTACATAGTGATGTCTGTGGTCCTATCATAGTAAAATAGTACGCGTTTTTTTTTTCCTTTTTTTGTCGATTTTTTTTTTTTTCAGTTTTTGACGCGTTCGAGCTGCATATGCAGCATTCAGCTGCACCTTAGCCTTTAGGTTATTGTTTGCTCTCCCTTGCCTCCTTGCCATCTCCTCTCCCTTGCCTCCTTGCCTTCTCCTCTCCCTTGGGCCTTGCCTCCTTGCCTTCTCCTCTTCCTTGCCTTCTAAGTTCTCCTCTCCCATGACTTCTCCTCTTTGAAGTTTGCACACACTCTTGAGTCTTGTCGTGGCCCGTGTAGAGTCTAGAATCTCTTTCCCTCTTTGCTTTCAAGTTTCACCATGGGTAGAGCTCCTGATGTTATGGAAGAGGCCACTAGAGAGTTGACCAAACTCTTCATTCAATGTGGCATTCCATTTAATGTTGTTAATACTCTTCCATGGAAGAGGGCAATGAAAGCCGTTAGTAGAATAGGTGTTGCTTGGGAGGGCCCTACGGGACAAACCTTGCGCACTACTCAGCTCTTAAGGCAAACAAAGCTGATAGAGACTGAAATGTTATCCCTAAGATCTGTATGGGAGAAATATGGATGCTCTATTCTATGTGATGGCTGGTCGGACATTCGTAGAAGGAATGTTTATAACATCCTTGTGTCCTCTTGCAAGGGCACAATGTTTTTACGTGCTATACCGGCCCATGCACGAGGCACAGTAGTGGCAGGTGAATTCATATTCTCACATGTTAAGAAAGCCATTGAGGATGTGGGAAGTGAGAATGTAGTGCAAGTTGTGACCGACAATGGGTCCAACTGCGTGTCGATGGGGCGTATGACTGAAGAGGCATACCCCAAGATTACATGGACACCATGTGCATCCCACAGTTTAGATTTGCTTATGGAAGACATTGGGGCACTTCCATGGATGAAATCGATCCTTGATAAAGCAAAATTCATTGTGAAATTTGTCACTAGTAAGCCAAAAATATTGAACATCTTTCGTGCCCACTCTACCTTGGATTTCCAAAAACCCTCTATCACACGGTTTTGTTACATGTATATAGTACTTGATAGAGTCCTTAGAGTAAGAAAAGGGCTTCTACATACAGTGGTGGCGGAGGATTGGTACAACATTCAGGAATTAGAGGAGGAGACACTCTCTTCACACAGTTCTCAGCGCTCGTTATGGGGGATCATCAGTTTTGGGCAAAGGGGGATACGTTCGTAGCTTCCATTCAGCCAGTGTACAATGTTCTTCGCATCACACATATGGAGGGCAGCACACTTGGTCTTGTATACGAGTACATTGATCGTATACAAGAAAGCATCCAGAAAGTTGTCGGACTCTCGGACATTGAGTAAGTTTGTAAATTGATCATATGATGTATCATGTTCTAATAGTAACTTATCATGATTCATATGTTTATAACTTCATTGTTTATTGATTGGTTTCATAAACCAATCCATGCCGTTGCTCATATTCTTCATCCATTATGGAGAAGTGAGCAACAATTTACAGACATTGAGCTAGAGGACAGCTGGATTGACTACATCATGCGATGGAGCGGCGGTGATGTTGGTATCTTGTCACAGTTAGAGAGTGAGAGATTGCAGTTCCGTAGCATGGAGCGCTACTTTGGACAGCCTACTGCACGACTACGCGAGAACCAGTTTGCTCCGGTCACATGGTGCGAGATATATGGAGAGTACTCCACTATTGATAAGTATTTTTAAAATTTGAATCTTTCAAAATCCATTTGAATCTATTTTTTATGAATCATGATCTATTATTTTTTTCATGAATCATAGCGAAAATTAGCCTTGCGAATTCTTGCACAGGTCGTGCAGAGAGGAACTCGAGTACATGGGCTCTATTCCATACGAAAAAAAGGAATAGATTGAGTCCTCAACAACTTGAGAGATTGGTTTATTGCCATTGTAACCTCAAGTTGTTAGAGACTAAAGGGATCAACATAGCCCCACTACAGGTAAGTTCTAACTTTGAAGTTTTATGAAAGCTTAAAGCTATTTACTAAGGTCTAGACTTAATTTTGATTAAAAAACTGAATTTTGCAGGTAAATGTTGATCTAGTTGATATTGGTAAAGTCAAAGATATTCGTCAAATCCCTCAGGAAGAGAGGGATATCTTTGCCATGCTTGCAGAGGAGTCTCAGAGATTTGTGCGACAGACTCGTAGCCGCACTCGAAGGGGTAGGTAAATTGTAAATTTTTAATGATATTTAGTATTATGTAACACAAGTATGCCCATTGCTATGATTTACTCTCATATATATGCATTGTTTATGTAGGTGATCCATCATTACCATCCACTAGCCAGCATCCACAGAAATATGTTTCAAGAAGGGGTGGACCACGTCGTGGAAGGGGTGGTGGATCCTCTGCCACTCAGAGAGATCATCCAGTTGTTCGAGAGGATTGGGAGCAGGATTCAGCCTCATCTTCTAGTGGAGATGATGACGTGGGACAAGAGATTGCTGAGATTGCAGCTACATTTGGACATACAGAGTCCGATAGTACATCTTCATGGGCTAGCACATTTGATGATGAGCCCATAGAAGATGTCTCTACCGAAGACATTGCAGAGTCATCTTAGACTTTAGTTTGTATAGCATGCTTCATATTTTTTGAACATAGTCAGTGGTCACTAGTGTGATAGTGATCATTTGGATCATGGATGTATCTTGTTGGATTTAGACTTATGACATGGTTTTAGCGTTTATGACATTCACAGTTCATCATTAATATATACATTTTGCTCTAGTATTGTGACTTGTCTTCTAAGTTCTAAGTTCTATAAGGTTGTAGATTAAGTTTTTTATGTGTTTTTAATACTAGATATATAAATGAATGCTAGACATGCATTATTCATGGTTTATTTGAAAAAAAAAAAATAATGTTGCGACAAAATATAATACTCGTTTTTTATTTCCATTTTTTTAGTACCCTACGTACTAAACGTTTTAAAACCCGTTTTTAAAACCCGTTTTTAAAACTCTTTTTTAAAACTCACTTTGTACTATGGGTCCTATGCAGACACCCTCTTTTGGAAATTACCTTTACTTCGTGACTTTCATTGATGATTTTTCCAGGCATGCGTGGGTATATCCAGTCAAAGCAAAGTCCGAAGTGTTCATATGCTTCAAAGAGTTTTTGGTTTTGGCTGAAAATCTGTCAGCATGTAAAATGGGCACCCTCCATTCTGATCAAGGGGGGGAATATATGTCTTCTAATTTTAATGCATTTCTGGCTAAACCTGGGATAAAACACCAGTGTACAGTGCCGTATACACCTCAACAGAATGGAGTTGCTGAACGGAAGAACAGGTCTCTCATGGAGATGGCGAGGTGTATGGTGAAGAGTCAGGCTTTACCTCATAGTTTCTGGCTTGAGGATGTCATGTGTGCATCATATGTACTGAACAGGTGTCCCACTAAAGCGCTGCAGTCTATCACTCCATATGAGGCTTGGCATGACCGCAAGCCATCTGTTGCTCATCTTCGTGTTTTTGGTTGTTTGGCATATGCACTAATGTCTGAATAACATCGCAGAAAATTGGATGATAAGGCAGTAAAATGTATTTTTGTTGGGTACAGTTATGAAAGTAAAGGCTATCGTCTGTATCATCCACAGACTAAACACATTCTGGTTAGCCGTGATGTTGTCTTTGTGGAAGATGCTATTCCCCCATTGCTTTCATGTACTAAGGAGAGATCTGTTAGCTCCAAAGACATATCACAAACTTGTATGTGTGTGTGTGTGTGTGTGTGTGTTGTACTGTCGAATACACATATCACAAACTTGTATGTGTGTGTGTGTGTGTGTGTGTGTATGTTGTACTGTACTACATAGTACATACGAATGCAAATTATGCAATGTGCATGTGCCATGTAGTGTGCACACTGCACATGAAGTACTACATACATACATGATACATCATGATTATCATAGTATGATTATTGACAGGACATAAATCTTTAATCAATTATCATAGCATCATGCATGATAGCACATAAATTATAATAGTAAATACTTACAACAGTGAGCAGAAGCTGCGCTGCTGTGTGCACATTTCACTTCAGACTTAAATCTTCAATGTTCAAGAACCCCTTGTATTATCAGCTTAGGGCTGCCTCCTACGGGCTTTGGGGCTGCAAGACCACGGCTGCAAGCAAGTGAGAGGCTCAGAGCACGGCTGGGCTACAGGAAACAGACGCGAGGACGTCAAATATGGCCTACCCGAAACGAGTATCAAAGTAAAACTTGCCCCCAAAAAAAAAACTCTCCGGAAATGCATTTCCAGGAGGAAACGGCCCTTCCGTTTTGCACCCCCTGGAAATGGTGTTTCCGGTAACTATAATGGCCACCCCATCCTCCAAGTCAGCCCTCTTCTTTTTTCTTGACTCCCTTTTGCTCTTTTGTACGAGTTGTCGGTGCTTGTCTAGCCCTAGTCGTCATAGGTACTCTAGATGATGAAACAACATAGGATTGTGGAGTCATACCTTCTTCTTTTGGAGAAACTGCAATCATATCGGAGCGGGGCAGTTGCGAGGACAATCCCTTGTGTAATGATCCTCGGTGTCGAGACAATGTTGACAATGAGATGCGCCCTCAGGCAGAGACAGGATTCGTGGCGTAGTTTGCTTGAGTCCCTCCTTCAAAATGCATTCTAGCTTCCTCTATGCGAGAGGCGACTCCCACAAAGTCGTTTGGTATGGCATCTAGTCTGAGGGATTCCCTAAGCTTTGGTTGGGACGAAAAATCACTTGGAGCATGCGGCAATCGAGAGACAAGTGCTTTAGTACAAGTATGTAATTCATGAAAAGATTCACTTGGCCTTGATTTTAGGTTCTCGAGTTGATCTAGGGCTCACTCACAAGAGTCGCTCGGTCAGAATGTTTGTGAAAATGAAGTCTTCAATGCTTCCCAGGTGGTGAAATGCTCGCCTGTATACTAGTTGTACCACTTATCTTCAAGTCCTAATGTAGAAGGAAATAGCACCAGTATCGCATCTTCTCGATGATGAAGCGCGAAACCCCGGCATAAGGAGATGAATCTCCTTACGTGGTCATTTGCGTCTTCATAAGCTGATTGATCCCTTAAAGGTAGGGAATTTAATGTTCAACCTTGAGAGTAGATTCGAAAGGTCCTCCATAGGCACTTGAGCTTCCTCTGAAGTATCCCAAGCGAAATCCAATGCCCTTCTAGGCTTCTCTTTTGAGAGAAGGGTAGAAACCAAATCAATAGACAAATTTAAGGGTAGAGGTGCTAAGCTGACTAGCCGAAGGTAGAGCTGACTTCTTGCAGCTTCTTTATGCACGAAGAGGCTCTTTGTCTAATGGAGTGTGGATCATGTACCCACTCCCAAGATGCAAAAATCAAGAAAAAACAAGTGCTTATTGTACTAGGTACCTCACACAGAAAATGCAAGTGTCCCACCGGGCGTGCCAAACTGTAGAGGAGGTACTAGGGTATCAAATTATGAGAGAGTGCAAAATTGTAGAAAAGGTCTATGTAACCACAGTTCTACTCAAAGGGAGTTCTTCCTTAGGGAAGTATACCCTGTGACATGTCTGTGTGGAGTTACACTACTTGACAATAAAGACACAGAGATGGAAAAGTTGCAAATACACAGATAGCCCGATTTCCTTATACTGAGAATGATTACAATAAGTCAAAAATAATTCAAATGAGAAGTACAATGCACTAGTAGCCACTCGAGAGCCTAGCACTTGACTACAAAAACCAAGAAGTGTGACTAATAAGTAATCTCTGCAATAGAAATGCAACAAAAAAGCAAAAGAATCCAACTATGAGATACTAGCCAAGGTTAGTCAATCACTCTATAATGCTAACAGCCACTTAACTACATAGTGCCTAAAAACGCCCTCGAAACGGAACGGCCGTTTTTGGGAAACGGAACGGCCGTTTTTGGGAAACGGAACGGGCGTTTTTGAGAAACAGAACGGCCATTTATAGGAAACGGCCCGACCAAGAAACGCCGTTTTTGGGCCAACATTTTCGAGATTTTTTTCTTTTGTGAGAAGCTCATTCGGAGCCTTATCCTAGGTGTTTTTTGAAGAATCCAGCCCCAGAGAGAGAGAGGGAGAGAATATATATATAGTATATATGTATTGTGTAGGATATGTATAGTATGTACTATGTACCATGTATGTACATTATGTGTGTGTGCAATAGTGTATGTATGCATTGTGTGTAGTATGTACTGTATGTACTTATGTGCGTAGTATGTATGTAATATTTGTGTGTAGTATGTATGAGGAGTATGTATGTATATTATGTGTAGGATCATGTATATAATGTGTATGACATGTGTATGAATGTTCAATGCATGTATGTACTATGCATGAGTGTGTGCACTTAGCTCCCCCCCCCCCCCCCCCCCCCCCCCCCCCCATGTCTCTCTCTCTCTCTCTCTCTCTCTCTCTCTCTCTCTCTCTCTCTCTCTCTCTCTCTCTCTCTCTCTCTCTCTCTCTCTCTGACACTCCACTATCCCTACTCACCTCTCAGATAGCATCAGTTCTTCAGACATCAGCCATCAGCTCCTTCCCACACACCATCCATTCTCGTCACACACCTCCTCCCGGGACTATGCCACAACATCGTTGGTATGATGAGGATTGCAGAGATCTTTACCGCCGACTACGAGCTCAGCGAGCATTGGGAGAGATCACAGAGAGAGAGGCCAAGGGACAGATGAAGACTCTCACACGTCAAAAGAGGCGAGCCTTTGAGGAGGCACAGGAGCTTGAGCTATACCATCTCTTTATGAGTATGGACAGTGCTGCAGCATGGCACAGCCTACGAGAGCCACGCCTGACCACACCTATTGGAGACCCACACACATGGCATGATTATGCTCAGAGGTTATATGAGGTACCTAGGCAGCCTCCCATTCCCCAGTCACTTGAGCCTCGCCCTACTAGTTCTTCTCTCTTCACAGCAAAGATGGTTGAGAGGGCCATACGACGACTGCGACATGGACGTTAGACAGACCACGCGGGATTGCAGAGCGAGCATCTCATATATGCAGCCTCCACTATAGCCCCGTTGATTGCACATGTCTTCAACCGGGCTATAGGAGAGGGCTTCCCAGAGGAGTGGACTAGGCACACCATTGTGCCTATCCACAAATCTGGCGACACCCTGGATCTAGGGAACTACAGGACCATCATGATTGGCCACACCATGGCCAAACTATACGGTGCCATACTTGAGGCAGAGCTCAACTCATATGCAGAGACTGAGGGGCTACGAGCACGAGGCCAGGCAGGTTTTCGACGAGCTTTCTCTACTATTGATCACATCTTCATTCTGCGCTGCCTCATTGATGGGGCAAGGATGCGGAAGAAGAGGCTATATTGCTGCTTTGTGGACTTCCGCAAAGCTTTTGATACAGTGCCGCGGGAGAGGCTCTTCCAACGCCTCCAGAGCTTGGGAGTACCATCAGGGATGATTTGGGCCATCTATGCACTCTATGAGCAGGTGACTGGGAGGGTACGGTGTCTAGGAGGTATGTCTGAGGCCATTGCTAGCACCATCGGTGTTAAGCAAGGCTGCCCACTCTCTCCCACTCTATTTGGTCTCTACATTGACGAGATTGAGGACTACATTCTCCGAGCTGGAGGAGAGGGTGCAGACCTCGCAGGTACACATGTCCACATTTTATTATATGCCGATGACATTGTCTTGATTTCAGAGTCACCCGAGGGATTACAGCGCCACCTTGAGGCCCTGGATGAGTTTTGTACACAGAGGGGCTTGACAGTAAACCTTGGCAAGACCAAGGTCATGATCTTCCACACCTCCCCCATGGTGAGGAATGGAGCAGGATTCAGAGCTGGTGGTGGACAGATTGAGGTGGTCACTTCCTATGTCTATCTCGGAGTCACATTCACCAGCTTGCCTGGCCCCTTCAGCATGAGACAGGCAGCCACCGATAGACTCACACGCGGATATGCAGCTTTAGCCATGTTAGAGCGGAGATGTCACCAAGCACACTTCCAGGAGCCCCGCACGAAGGGCTGGCTATTTGACACACTGGTCAGACCAGCTATGATGTATGCTGCGACGGTTTGGGCCCCAGGTCTCACAGTCACCCAGTGGAGTGCGATCGAGAGGCCACAGGTACGTATGATCTCGCGATTATTTCGTGGGAAACAGTCGGTGCCACATGACATCATCAGGGCAGAGCTAGCTGCACCACCCATGGCAGTAGAGGCACTATTCCAGACTATCTGCTTTATTCAGAGGATTAGGGACCTCCCTACAGATAGACTCACACACAGAGCTCTTGAGGCATCTATACAGATATCAGAGTCAGGATATGAGAGAGCTTGGTACACTCAGGTTAGAGTCTGGTTTGATAGTCATGGACTTGACATGGACAGATTGCCGCCTTTTCAGTATGACCCAGACTCACCTCACATCCACCTCTCTCGTCGTGAGAGGAATGTTGTGCTCAGACAGGATCTCTGGCAGCTCTACATTAGTAAGACATGGCACACACCACACATGGGATCGAGACTATCGCACTATCGAGACCAGTTCATAGACATACTAGCTGACGGTTTCATCCAGCGACCACGCTACATGGATACTCACATGCCTCATAGCTCGAGGGTAGCGATTGGCCAGCTGAGAGTCTCATCACACCGACTCGAGATTGAGACGGGCAGAGCCGCAGACATTCCCAGAGAGGAGCGGATATGCAGAGTATGCAGAGTAGAGATGGAGAATGAGGAGCACTTTGTATGCAGATGTAGCGCATATGATGGCATCAGAGGCAGATACGAGACTCTGTTTGCAGGGCAGCCCACCCTCCGAGAGATCATGGACTCTAGAGACCAGCGACAGCTCGGGCGATTCTTACTAGAGATACAGAGTCACAGAGATTCCCTACTCCAGCCTACTGTAGCACTCCATACAGGAGGGAGACAGAGTCAGCTCACTGACTTCTTTATTCCACGACGTGCTGCAGCCCTCCCCCCCTCAGCCCACACACCGAGCGGGGTGACTCTTCAGCAGGCTCAGATATCTCGAGCTAGGAGACGACCCCGTGCTATAGGATATCGGGCCCCGAGACTTCACCGACACCAGATTGCGGAGATCCAGGCTTGTGACCATCGCGCCATGGAGGAGAGACGATCCCAGATGATGGCCGATCCCGTTGCAGCCATCAGGGTGGCCCTGACTCCACCTCCACCTATGTATCACATATTACACCCGCCCACTAGCACAGGATGGAGCTAGTAGTCGTCTTAGATGCATTCTCATGGTTGTTGTACTACCCTTTTGCATATAGACTATCATAGATATCGCACTCCATACACCCCCCACCATTTTCATGGGTATCCCCACATGCATACTACGGAGATCTATATCAGCTTAACCAGTTTCTTTTCAGCACTTTTATCTTTTCTGATTGACAGAAGATACACCCATGTACATCGATTTGTCTCATAGGCCGAGTTCGGCCTCCTAATAGACGTAAAAACACTTTCTTTCTTTCTTTCTTTCTTCTCTCTCTCTCTCTCTCTCTCTCTCTCTCTCTCTCTCTCTCTCTCTCTCTCTCTCTCTCTCTCTCTCTCTCTCTCTCTCTCTCTCTCTCTCTCTTTCTCTCTCTCTCATGGCTCCCATGGATAGGAGGGAAGTGGACGAACTTATCGCTAGAGCTCTCAAAGAGGCCAAAAAGGAAGCAGACCGCAACCTTAATATGGAGATACGAAAAATGATGGAAAAGTTCAAAGGACTCGAAGAACAAGTGATGGATAAAGTCAAAGGACTCGAAGAACAAGTAAAGACTCTCACAGAAGAACGAGACAATTGGAGGATAGCCTATGAGCACCTCAAAGAAGAGGGAGAGATCTCCAACGTCGAGACACTCAAAGAAGAAATAAAGAAGGAAATCAAAACGGAGGTAGAATCCACACGAGAGTCGTGGGTGGAAGTAGTACACAAAAGGGTTAAGAAAGAAGTTAGGGAAGACGTGCATAAAGAAGAACTCACACGAGTCTTCGACACACTCGAAAACTTCACATTCGGATTACAGGCCTACCCGAGGGTGCATCACCAGAGGCAGATGCAACTGACATTTGCCGTTGACTTGGATACGAGAGGATGCCCTTCACAAGGGCATGGAGGGTTGGGAGGGGTACATCGCGTTTACGAGCACTCATCCTTAAGATGAGCTCTGAGGAGGCACAGACGGCGTTCTTTAGACGTCGACCAGTACTACGTGGACTACTAGGCGGCGCCCTCTACATGGACGAGGACCTCACGAGGATGCAGGTGGCACACCGACGTGCTTGCATGCCAGAGATACTCCAGGCACGCCGAGAGGGGAGAAAGGCCTTTTACCGGGATGGTAAGGTCTTCATAGATGGACGCCCTATCAAATAGGGCAACGCGGCCTATGAGACATCACTACACCAGGAGACACCACTGAGAGGAGCAGTGTGGAATTGCAACGGGGCACTCTGGACGCGAGCAGACAGACTCGAGGAGATCCTGGCATCACATGACTTTGCATGCATCACAGCTACCACCTCTGACTTCTTCACACCCACTATGGTGGGACGTTGCCCGGCTACAGCATGGCAGGGCCCATGACCATTTCGGTTTACAGGCAGAGCACCTCATCTATGGAGGCACGACTCTCGCACCACTCATTGCCCACCTCTTCAACCGTGCATTGGTTGAAAGGGTTCCCGGACTCATGGACTGAGCACACCATAGTGCCCGTTCATAAGTCAGGTGATACTATGGATCCAGCTACATACCGGACGATCATGATTGGCCCTATATTGGCCAAGTTATATGGGGCAGTACTAGAGACAGAGTTGAGTACTCTCGCTGAGAGGAAGGGTATCAGGGCTCCAGGACAGGCAGGTTTCCGACGAGATTACTCTACTATTGAGCACATCTTCACTCTGCGATGCCTGATAGACCAAGCAAGGGTGAGGAAGAGGAGATTATATTGTTGCTTTGTGGACTTCCGCAAAGCATTTGACACTGTTCCCAGGGACCGACTCTTCAGCCGACTACTTGATATCGAAGCTCCGGAGGAGATGATATGGGGGATCTACGCCTTATACGAGAGAGTATCTGGTAGAGTCAGATGCCCAGGGGGCTTATCTAATCCACTAGCTAGCACTATCGGGGTGAAGCAAGGATGCCCTCTTTCACCCACCCTCTTTGGTCTCTACATTGATGAGATAGTGGACTTCATACAGCAGCAGGGGGGAGATGGCATTGAGGTACGGGGATCCACTGTCCATATTCTTTTATCGCCGATGATATTGTATTGGTTTCAGAGTCTGCAAAAGGTCTACAGCATCACCTACACGGCCTAGATGACTTTTGCAGACAGAGAGGGTTATCTGTGAACCTTGGTAAAACCAAGGTCATGATCTTTCATACATCTGCAAAGGTACGGAGACATAGTTTGTTCACAGCAGCAGGTGGACCGATCGAGGTGGTCGGATCATATGTTTACTTGGGAGTGACATTTACAGCAGCATCAGGGGTCTTCTCTATGTCTCAGGCAGCTCGGGACCGCATCACACGTGGGTACGCAGCACTAGCTTTGATGGAGAGACAGTGCCACCAGGCATATTTTTAGGAGCCCCGCACAAATGGGTGGCTCTTTGACACTTTGGTCACGCAAGCGCTCATGTATGGGGCAGCCATATGGGGGCCGGGATTAGCGACATCAGTATGGACAGCATTAGAGAGGCCACAGATCCTCATGATTGCCAGACTTGTCTGCAACACGCCTTCAGTACCACATGATATCATTACTCGCTGCACCACCGATGCTAGTTGAGGCGCTGTTCCAGACAGTATGCCTATTACACAGACTTCGGAGCATGGATACAGAGCGCATTGCTTATCGTGCTTTCCAGGCATCACGTGATATGGCATTAGCAGGCGACACCTCCTCATGGTATGCATAGACAGGACACTGGCTGGCCCACCATGGCTTTGACATAGACAGGCTACCACCACTACAGTACGACTCACATGCACCCACCTACTCGCTCTCTCATCAAGAGAGGAATAGGGTCATTCGTCAGGAGATATGGCATACATACATACAGAGGACATGGGTGAGCCCTAGGGATACATTGCCACCGAAAATGCTCTATTACCGCGAGCATTTTCTACATATATCGGACGCGGGCTTCATCGAGATCCCGAGATACATGCAGACATACCTTCCCCACCATCTCCGAGTCCTCATTGGGCAGCTCCGGGTCTCATCACATCAGCTCGAGATTGAGAGGGGTCGGTCCAGGGGAGTCCCCTGTGAGGAGAGATGGTGCCCAGTATGCCAGACAGAGGTAGAGAGTGAGGAGCATTTTGTTATCACATGCCGAGCATACTTAGACCTACGCGCACAGTTCCAGCTAGAGGAGTCACTCCAGTTGTGCATGACTATGGGAGACCAGCGACGCTTGGGACGCTTCCTCACAGCAGCATACGAGAGGCGAGAGCGGTCACTACAGCTCACACATCAGCCACGGGTGAGTACCCAGCAGACCATTACCCAGTTCTTTCAGCGAGAAGAGCTACATCAGGGAGGTCCTTCTATAGGGCTCACGCTCCACCAGGCAGTAGCACAGACCGCACGACGACGACCACGCATGGTAGGATATCGTCGACCGCGACTATATCAGGAGGATATCTCAAGCATCAGGACAGCCTACGACCACATGATGGAGCATAGGCGTACCACCACCCCCTGGGTTGTCTTCCTTCAGGAGGCACTCAGACCACCACCGATGTACCACATACTACACCCACCTCCCCCCATCACCAGTAGCTAGGGTGTTTTGCTCACTCATATTATGGATCCCCCTGTATTAGGTGGCCACTATCTGCTGAGTCAGAGCCACGTCTCCCAAGCCTTTTACCAGCCCTAGATAGCTTTGTCTCATAGACCAAGTTTGGCCTCTAGAAGACGTTAATATGACTCTCTCTCTCTCTCTCTCTCTCTCTCTCTCTCTCTCTCTCTCTCTCTCTCTCTCTCTCTCTCTCTCTCTCTCTCTCTCTCTCTCTCTCTCTCTCTCTCTCTCTCTCTCTCTCTCTCTCTCTCTCTCTCTCTCTCTCTCTCTCTCTCTCTCTCTCTCTCTCTCTCTCTCTCTCTCTCTCTCACGGGGGAGGTGAGAGCACAGTCGACTACATTTTGGGTACTACCTCTGGAGCTTCACTCATCCCTTCACTTAGTATTGGACGACGCCCACTCGGTGCAGACCACACATTTATCACATTCACACTCTCATCTCCGATTCCCTTAGACCCTCCCTCACCCACTGAGATACATACCACGATACACTTCACACACGAGCTCTCACACGTTTATGCAAACCATTTACACACCCGCTTACTCTCCCTCGATCCATGCTCACCTTTGGACACACTCACATCACATATCACCACCATCCTACAGGACTCAGCTCTCCGCAGCTTCCCACACCACACACATATGCACCCTCCACGCACAGGATCCATGCCCCAGAACCGTTGGTATGATGCAGAGTGTCGCGAGCTGCGGAAGCACCTACGGATTTTAGAGCATAGAGGAGATATTACACACACACAGGCACAGCGTCGCATGCAGAGCCTTACTCGCCGCAAACGGCGGGATTGGGAGGAGAGACAGTATTGGGATATTTACCATTTGCTCATGAGTCGAGAGAGTGTAGTGGCATGGCGACATTTGAGAGAGAGGAGCCAGCAGACACCTATCCGAGACCCGAGCACTTGGCATAGCTATGCACGGAGCCTATACGAGATCCCAGACCAGCCTCCCATTCCCAGACCGCAGAGCTCACGTCCTACTACCTCTCACTTCTTCACACCCACTATGGTGGGACGCGCTATTGCCCGGCTGCAGCATGGCAGGGCCCATGATCATTTCGGTTTACAGGCAGAGCACCTCATTTATGGAGGCACGACTCTTAAACCGCTCATTGCCCATCTCTTCAACCGTGCATTGGTTGAAGGGTTCCCAGACTCATGGATTGAGCACACCATAGTGCCCATTCATAAGTCAGGTGACACTATGGATCCAGCTACATACCGGACGATCATGATTGGCCCTATATTGGCCAAGTTATATGGGGCCGTACTAGAGACAGAGTTGAGTACTCTCGCCGAGAGGAAGGGCATCAGGGCTCTAGGACAGGCAGGGTTCAGACGAGATTACTCTACCATTGACCACATCTTCACTCTGAGATGCCTGATCGACCAGGCCAGGGTGAGGAAGAGGAGATTATATTGTTGCTTTGTGGACTTCCGCAAAGCATTTGACACTGTTCCTAGGGATCGACTCTTCAGACGACTACTTGACATCGGAGCTCCGGAGGAGATGATATGGGGGATCTACGCCTTATACGAGAGAGTATCTGGTAGAGTCAGATGTCCAGGGGGCTTATCTGATCCACTTGCTAGCACTATCGGGGTGAAGCAAGGATGCCCTCTCTCGCCCACCCTCTTTGGTCTCTACATTGATGAGATAGTGGACTTCATACAGAAGCAGGGGGGAGATGGCATTGAGGTACACGGGTCCACTGTTCATATTCTTTTATACGCTGATGATATTGTATTGGTTTCAGAGTCTGCAGAAGGCCTACAGCATCATCTACACGGCCTAGATGACTTTTGCAGACAAAGAGGGTTATCTGTGAACCTTGGTAAAACCAAGGTCTTGATCTTTCATACATCAGCACAGGTACGCAGACATAGTTTGTTCACAGCTGCAGGTGGACCGATCGAGGTGGTGGAATCATATGTTTACTTGGGGGTGACATTTACAGCAGCATCAGGAGTCTTCTCTATGGCTCAGGCAGCCCGTGACCGCATCACACGTGGGTACGCAGCACTAGCTTTGATGGAGAGACAGTGCCACCAGGCATATTTTCAGGAGCCCCGCACAAAGGGGTGGCTCTTTGACACTTTGGTTACGCCAGCGCTCATGTATGGGGCAGCCATATGGGGACCAGGATTAGCTACATCAGTATGGACACCATTAGAGAGGCCACAGATCCTCATGATTGCCAGACTTATCCGCAGTAAGCCTTCAGTACCACATGACATCATTAGAGCAGAGCTCGCTGCACCACCGATGCTAGTTGAGGCACTATTCCAGACAATTTGCCTATTACACAGACTTCGGAGCATGGATACAGAGCGTATTGCTTATCGTGCTTTCGAGGCATCACGTGATATGGCATTAGCAGGCGACACCTCCTCATGGTATGCACAGACACGAGACTGGCTTGCCCACCATGGCTTTGACATAGACAGGCTACCACCACTACAGTACGACTCTCATGCACCCACCTACTCGCTCTCTCATCAAGAGAGGAATAGGATCATTCGTCAGGAGATATGGCATACATACATACAGAGGACATGGGTGAGCCCTAGGGGTACATTGCCACCGAAAATGCTCTACTACCGCGAGCATTTTCTACATATATCAGGCACGGGCTTCATCGAGATTCCGAGATACATGCAGACCTACCTTCCCCACCACCTACGAGTCGTCATTGGGCAGCTCCGGGTTTCATCACATCAGCTCGAGATTGAGAGGGGTCGGTCCAGGGGAGTCCCCCGTGAGGAGAGGTGGTGCCCAGTATGCCAGACAGAGGTAGAGAGTGAGGAGCATTTTGTTATCAGATGTCCAGCATACTTAGACCTACGAGCACAGTTCCAGATCGAGGAGTCATTCCAGCTGTGCATGACTATGGGAGACCAGAGACGCTTGGGATGCTTTCTCACAGCAGCATACGAGAGGCGAGAGCGGTCACTACAGTACATACATCAGCCACGGGTGAGTACCCAGCAGACCATTACCCAGTTCTTTCAGCGAGTTGAGCTACATCAGAGAGGTCCATCTATAGGGCTCACGCTCCACCAGGCAGAAGCACAGAGAGCACGGCGCCGACCACGCATGGGCGGATATCGTCGACCACGACTATATCAGGAGGATGTCTCACGCATCAGGATTGCCTACGACCACATGATGGAGCATAGGCGTACCACCACCCCCTGGGTGGTCTTCCTTCAGGAGGCACTCAGACCACCACCGATGTACCACATACTACACCCACCTCCACCCATCACTTGTCGCTAGGGCGTTTTACTCACATTTTGGATCCCCCCATGTATTAGGTGGCCACTATCTGCAGAGTCAGAGCCACATCTCCCCAGCCTTTTCCAGCCCTATATAGCTTTGTGTAGCGATATACCTTTTATTTCATTTTATCTTCCACACAGGGTTACTACACTTGTACATGGTTTTTGTCTCATAGGCCAAGTTTGGCCTCCAGAAGACGTTAATATGACTTTCTTTCTTTCTTTCTTTCTCTCTCTCTCTCTCTCTCTCTCTCTCTCTCTCTCTCTCTCTCTCTCTCTCTCTCTCTCTCTCTCTCTCTCTCTCTCTCTCTCTCTCTCTCTCTCTCTCTCTCTCTCTCTCTCTCTCTCTCTCTCTCTCTCTCTCTCTCTCTCTCCTATGTCTATCTCGGAGTCACATTCACGAGCTTGCCTGGCCCCTTCAGCATGAGACAGGCAGCCACCGATAGACTCACACGCGGATATGCAGCTTTAGCCATGTTAGAGCGGAGATGTCACCAAGCACACTTCCAGGAGCCCCGCACGAAGGGCTGGCTATTTGACACACTGGTCAGACCAGCTATGATGTATGCTGCGACGGTTTGGGCCCCAGGTCTCACAGTCACCCAGTGGAGTGCGATCGAGAGGCCACAGGTACGTATGATCTCGCGATTATTTCGTGGGAAACAGTCGGTGCCACATGACATCATCAGGGCAGAGCTAGCTGCACCACCCATGGCAGTAGAGGCACTATTCCAGACTATCTGCTTTATTCAGAGGATTAGGGACCTCCCTACAGATAGGCTCACACACAGAGCTCTTGAGGCATCTATACAGATATCAGAGTTAGGATATGAGAGAGCTTGGTACACTCAGGTTAGAGTCTGGTTTGATAGTCATGGACTTGATATGGACAGATTGCCGCCTTTTCAGTATGACCCAGACTCACCTCACGTCAGACATGGCACACACCACACATGGGATCGAGACTATCGCACTATCGAGACAAGTTCATAGACATACTAGCTGACGGTTTCATCCAGCGACCACGCTACATGGATACTCACATGCCTCATAGCTTGAGGGTAGCGATTGGCCAGCTGAGAGTCTCATCACACCGACTCGAGATTGAGACGGGCAGAGCCGCAGACGTTCCCAGAGAGGAGCGGATATGCAGAGTATGCAGAGTAGAGATGGAGAATGAGGAGCACTTTGTATGCAGATGTAGCGCATATGATGGCATCAGAGGCAGATACGAGACTCTGTTTGCAGGGCAGCCCACCCTCCGAGAGATCATGGACTCTAGAGACCAGCGACAGCTCGGGCGATTCTTACTAGAGATACAGAGTCACAGAGATTCCCTACTCCAGCCTACTGTAGCACTCCATACAGGAGGGAGACAGAGTCAGCTCACTGACTTCTTTATTCCACGACGTGCTGCAGCCCTCCCCCCCTCAGCCCACATACCGAGCGGGGTGACTCTTCAGCAGGCTCAGATATCTCAAGCTAGGAGACGACCCCGTGATATAGGATATCGGGCCCCGAGACTTCACCGACACCTGATTGCGGAGATCCAGGATTGTGACCATCGCGCCATGGAGGAGAGATGATCCCAGATGATGGCCGATCCCGTTGCAGCCATCAGGGTGGCCCTGACTCCACCTCCACCTATGTATCACATATTACATCCCACCCACTAGCACAGGATGGAGCTAGTTAGTCGTTTTAGATGCATTCTCATGGTTGTTGTACTACCCTTTTGCATATAGACTATCATAGATATCGCACTCCATACACCCCCCACCACTTTCATGGGTATCCCCACATGCACACTACGGAGATCTATATCAGCTTAACCAGTTTCTTTTCAGCACTTTTATCTTTTCTGATTGACAGAAGATACACCCATGTACATCGATTTGTCTCATAGGCCGAGTTCGGCCTCCTAATAGACGTAAAAACACTTTCTTTCTTTCTTTCTTCTCTCTCTCTCTCTCTCTCTCTCTCTCTCTCTCTCTCTCTCTCTCTCTCTCTCTCTCTCTCTCTCTCTCTCTCTCTCTCTCTCTCTCTCTCTCTCTCTCTCTCTCTCTCTCTCTCCTCTCTCTCTCTCTCTCTCGAGATGGGAGCAGCACACCGTCTCGTTATATATAATGGGATGGGGAGCTGGCCCACCTCGCGCGGTCTCACTTGCATTCCACCCACGACACCATAGGGGGGCAGTGTGGTAGACTATGTTATCGGACCCCCGGAGGCGACACATCTGATCACCTCATTCACTATCCCACCCTTACCGATTGGAGCTGATCACGCATATCTTGCCCTATCCATTCGCGGCTCACCATGCATACCCCACCCCGTCACCACACAACCACGAGCCCGTGCCACCATTCACTTTAGACATGAGCTAGCACATATCTATAGCTCCCATGTTCGAGAGCGCATCTACTCCCTTGATCCCTCTGCCTCCTTGGACACCCTCACCGCCCACTTCTCCTCGATCCTCAATACATCTGCTACTCTCAGCTTCCCATACACCACCCACAGCACTACACATCCGACACGGCTGGGGCATACACCCCAGAATAGATGGTACGATGAGGAGTGTAGGCGACTATACCGACATCTCAGAGCACAGAGTATCTTGGGATCCATCACAGAGAGGGAGGCACGACGACAGATGCGAGCCCTCACACGCCGGAAGCGGCGAGCTTTCGAGGAGCGACAGGAGGCAGAGTTGATCGACCTTCTCATGAGTAGGGATTGTGCCACCGCGTGGAGGGCACTACGTGAGCCACGTCCACCTACACCCATAGCCGATCCTTCGACTTGGCACACCTACGCCCAAAGGTTATATGACGTCCCAGGACAGCCACCATTACCGATTCCTTCCACACCGCTTGATTGAGAGCGCGAAGGCGAGGAAGCAGAGGCTATACTGTTGCTTTGTGGATTTCCGCAAAGCCTTCCACATGGTCCCTCGAGAGAGACTACTACGGAGGCTCCAAGAGTTACAGCTTCCATCAGACATGCTATGGGCCATCCACGCTTTGTATGCACGAGTCACAGGCAGGGTACGCTGCCCCGGCGGTCTATCAGACAGCCTTGTTAGCACCATTGGTGTGAAACAAGGTTGCCCCCTCTCACCCACTCTCTTCGGTCTCTACATCGACGAGATCACGGAGTATATACAGCGAGCAGGAGGGAGAGGAGGAGACATCGGAGGTACGCCAGTACATATCCTATTATATGCTGATGACATTGTCCTGCTCTCAGAGTCACAGGAGGGGTTGCAGTCACATTTACAGGCGCTCGATACCTTTTGCATGGAGAGAGGACTCACAGTGAACCTTGGCAAGACCAAGGTCATGATCTTCCATACCTCCAGGACAGTACGCCATCGCGCCTCTTTCACAGCAGCTGGAGGACAGATAGAGGTAGTGGACTCCTACGTCTACCTAGGTATCACCTTCTCGGGCAGCACAGGGGTATTCTCCATGGCACAGGATGCGAGAGATAGATTGACGCGAGGTTATGCAGCACTTGCAGGATTGGAGAGACGCTGCTTTCAGACACATTTTCAGGAGCCCCGGACTAAGGGGTGGCTCTTTGACACTCTAGTGACACCCGCATTGATGTACGCAGCAGCAGTATGGGCACCAGGGATCACAGAGGCGATGTGGACACAGATTGAGAGGCCCCAGATCACCATGATATCACGCTTGCTGCGCAGCAAGCCCTCCGTTCCACATGACATTATACGAGCTGAGCTTGGCACACCACCGATGCTAGTGGAGGCCCTCTTCCAGTTGGTGACCTTTATTCTGAGAGTCAGTGAGCTCCCCACTAGCCGACTCACCAGGCTTGCATTTGAGAGCTCTAGACATTTGGCAGAGACAGGGCATGAGAGAGTATGGTATGCACAGACTTCCCGATGGTTAGCAGACCATGGCATGAGCATTACGGATCTCCCCCCTTTTCAGTATGACCTCTCTTCCCCCCACATTACCCTCTCTCGTTCGGAGAGGAATAGGATCATCCGTCAGGACCTACTACAGATACACGTCAGGGAGATATGGATAGCACCACGAGAGCCTCTTCCCACAAAGAGGCAACACTACAGAGAGCACTTCCTGACTGTGACAGCGGATGGTTTCATTCAGAGACCACGATACATGGATACATATATGGCACCAGCTGAGAGAGTGGCCATTGGGCAGCTCAAAGTATCATCACACCAGCTCGAGATTGAGATTGGGCGAGCCACACATACCCCCAGGGATGAGCGATTATGCAGGATATGTAGAGAGGAGGTGGAGGACGAGGAGCACTACACATGTAGATGCCAGGCATATGAGGACATCAGAGACCGCTACCCACAGCTCTTCAGGGGGCCTAGAGAGATCAGGGCTTTATTGGGGACAGAGGACCAGCGCCCTCTAGGTCGTTTCCTAGTAGAGCTCCAGCACCACCGCGCATCACTCCTCCAGCAGCAGATGGAGATACACCTGCCCCCCCCCCCCTCAGACTCATATTACAGATTTTTTCAGACCCACATACACTCGAGGGCCCAGCTCGATGCGGGGTGTCACATTACACAGAGCAGAGGAGCTTAGACGACAGCGTCGACGACCGAGACCCCCTGTCCGGAGAGCTCGTCCACATCAGAGAGAGATTCAGGCGATTCACGCACGCCATGACATGGAGATACAGAGACGTCAGCAGCGCACCCCTATCGATTTGGACGCCCAGAGCATTTTGAGGATCGCCATGATGCCTTACCCACCGATGCATTATATCCTACACCCACTCCAGGCATTTAGGGGGTTGTGACACCATCGAGCCTCCCCTCCCTATGCATATCATGTTTGTATCTCACCCATCGAGCATATAGAGTGCATACCCATAGCACCCCACACCCTTGATGCCAGCTACTATCCCTCCTTTTATACCCGTTTGTAGTACTCACACTTTATTTTCGTTTTGGATCACAGTGGATTGGATCATACTGATGTATATGTTTTGTCTCATAGGCCGATTTTGGCCTCTAATAGACGTTAAAAAGTCTTTCTTTCTTTCTTTCTCTCTCTCTCTCTCTCTCTCTCTCTCTCTCTCTCTCTCTCTCTCTCTCTCTCTCTCTCTCTCTCTCTCTCTCTCTCTCTCTCTCTCTCTCTCTCTCTCTCTCTCTCTCTCTCTCTCTCTCTCTCTCTCTCTCTCTCTCCCTCCCTCCTTCACCAGAGTATGGAGAGAAGGACGGGACACCACACGGAGCAAAGCACTTATCCTTCAGTTCTCAGATGAGGCCACGAGGAGAGACTTTCTCTGACGACGGGCGGTACTACGCACTACACCGGGCACCCCCATCTATTTGGATGACGACCTCACACGGATGCAGGTAGAGCACAGACGGGCATGCATGCCACGTGTCCTCCAGGCAAGACGAGAGGGACATCGTGCCCTTTACAGAGTCGGTGGGATCATCATTGATGGATGGCCCATTGACTAGGGATTCGCGGCCTATGAGACAGCACAGCAGGAGGTGCACATTGCAGTCTGGAACTGCAATGGATCTTTATGGACACATCTAGGGAGCCTCGAGGAGGTGATGGAGGGTAGAGACATTATCTTCTTGACAGAGACACACGAGAGCCCGGGGAGGAGCCTACCGAGGATTGAGGGCTATATGTGGGAGTCAGTTCACCGCCGCCAGATGAGACAGCACACCACACGAGGATCAGGAGGAGTAGCCGTGCTCTATAGACAGTCGTTCCAGCACAGGGTACAGGTGGTAGCCAGAGACCCAGAGGCACGTTTCATGTGGATACGCTTGCAGCTATCAGAGGAGAGAGCAGCGTACTTCGCCGTATGCTATATTGCACCCATTGGTTCACGCTTCACACATTCCCCTGAGCAGCTATCAGGAGGGGAGGGACCAGACACCACATCGCCATATGACTGCCTCAGTGACACGATTATGGAGTATACCAGGATGGGTGAAGTCTTCCTTGTAGGAGACTTCAATGCCCGCACTCAGAGCCACCAGTGTGATATCTACGACTTTGACGACCCTGAGATGCTTCGTACCATAGAGGACATGCCTACACTCAGAGCCTCAGCCGACACCGCCACACCCACCTTATATGGCCGACACTTACTCCAGATGGGAGCAGCACACCGTCTCGTTATATATAATGGGATGGGGAGCTGGCCCACCTCGCGCGGTCTCACCTGCATTCCACCCACGACACCACAGGGGGGCAGTGTGGTAGACTATGTTATCGGACCCTCGGAGGCGACACATCTGATCACCTCATTCACTATCCCACCCTTACCGATTGGAGCTGATCACGCATATCTTGCCCTATCCATTCGCGGCTCACCATGCATACCCCACCCCGTCACCATACAGCCACGAGCCCGTACCACCATTCACTTTAGACATGAGCTAGCACATATCTATAGCTCCCATGTTCGAGAGCGCATCTACTCCCTTGATCCCTCTGCCTCCTTGGACACCCTCACCGCCCACTTCTCCTCGATCCTCCATACATCCGCTACGCTCAGCTTCCCATACACCACCCACAGCACTGCACATCCGACACGGCTGGGGCATACACCCCATAATAGATGGTACGATGAGGAGTGTAGGCGACTATACCGACATCTCAGAGCACAGAGTATCTTCGGATCCATCACAGAGAGGGAGGCACGACGACAGATGCGAGCCCTCACACGCCGGAAGCGGCAAGCTTTCGAGGAGAGACAGGAGGCAGAGTTGATCGACCTTCTCATGAGTAGGGATTGTGCCACCGCGTGGAGGGCACTACGTGAGCCACGTTGTAATAAAGTAAGTTTGTGATCTAGGGATCCGACTGGTTCAGAAAGATCTGAAATCGGACTCCGTTTGGTCATTCGTTTATGTGGCCAAAGATCTCGAGTCTAGACTTACTGGTAGGTCATTTACTCTTGTAACCAAGTAATCCACTTAGCCTAATGGTTAAGACTCAAGGGTGTGAAGGACGAGGTCTTGGGTTCAATCCCCATGGGATACATGGGAAGAGTATTTTGCCCAAAGAGCTCTAGAACCTTCTAGAAGCATCCATTGGACACTTGGCGCACATGCAGTTACATGGCTGACACTTGGATGATTAGCATTCACCTGCCCAAGAAGGTAGTCCCCTTGAGAGAGCTATATATAGAGGCATTTGGTTGGGAGGAGAGTCATTCATTCATGAGCAATTTCTGTCGCTACGCTGTTGCATTGGTATCAGAGCCATCTCCATAGCTTTTCTCTTCTTGCTCGAATTTTAGCGTGCGAATTCTCTCCTTCCCGCATCAATATGCGTGTCGCAATAGTTCCCATGCTTTAGCTTAGAGCAAGAGAGTATTAAAAAGTAATTCATCTTTGTGTGCTAAGGGGGAATCGAACTCGCGCCCCTCTGTTGAGAGGGCGCTGCCTTAACCACAAGACAGAAGCGCCGTTCGTGATTTTGATTAACGAGGAGGACTATTTAAATCAACTGTTCGCTGAAGGAGACTCCATCGAAGAAGATTCAAAAAGCTTTATATTCTCTGTGTGCTGCCGGCGGGAATCGATCCCTCGCCCCCCCAATAGGACTGCGATCGCTTATCCAAGGTGCCCACAGCGGTATCACGTCCAACAAGCTGCAGATTATCCTCTTTTGCTAAAGATCGGCGCTGTAAATTCTTCATCAAGCTCTAGCCAAGACCAAAAGGAGGTTTCGCGCGCTGCTGCCGACCGGGATTCGAACCCATCCAGCCAGTTTCAAAGTACTTCGACATAGCCAAGGCGCTCGAATCTTTCTCTGTTTCATGTATGCAGAAGACTCTGTCAAACAGTAATCGCTGCCGAACCCGGAACTCTTCTCCGACTGTTCCAACCCGGAACCCGAGATACATCGAGTCTTGGGAGGACTCTTTCTCTAACCAAAGAAAGCCAAAAACAAAGCAAAGTTTGAAGAAAGCGGAAGCCGTGGAGTGAAGATCTGGAGGCCTATCTTCGTCATAATTCTAGCACTCTCGGCTAGAATCAAGTCGACCTCAACGGACCAAATCATCAGGGACTATTTCTTGTGACATTCTTGCATAGCTCTTTTGATTTTGTTGCACACACTTCTTGCGTTAGGAATACTTAGTAAGTTTAATAACGCTTTGTGTGCGATGGAGGGGACTTCTAGCCACGTTTCGTTTACAAGTACTACTAGTGCGTCCATGTATGTTTCCATTCCTATGTTAGTAACATCCTCATTCATGACTAGACCACCAATAGTTGCACGTGCATTGCATTCATCTGCACCTATGGTTTCAAATACTAGTCATGCGTCTGATGCATCTAAAATAGAATCAGCGATTGTAGCATTAGACGTTGAGGATTCTGCGAGAAAAGGGGAAACAAACACTACTTTAAATGAGAGGAAAGATATGGAAAGTAGGATGTTGCTAGTTGAGCAAAAGCTTGGACAGTTGTCCAGCATTCCGGATGAGGTTGCAGTACTCCGTCAATCTGTTGATGGAATCCAGGATCACCTTAAGGCCATTCTGAACTTACTTCAGACGCCTAAGGATATCAGTAAGACTATTTTAGGTAGTCACACAGATACGATCGCAACTTCACCGATGTCTGTTAGGATGGAAAAGGATAAGGGATTATCCTCTCCCCATACAGATATGTTTCCTTTAGCGGGAAGTATGAGCCGTCTAAGTCTAGCGTCTTCTACTCCCTTGTGTGTTGCTTCGGTAGGGATGTTAGAAAATCATAACCGCCCTGTGGATCTTTCCTTGGGAAAAGAGATCCGTCCTCCTTATTTCTCTGGAGAGGATAAGGATAGGAATAAGGATGCGGTTTTGACTTTCTTAGAGAAATGGAAAGATGTCCATGAACTCAAACATACCCCCGATCATGTGAGAGTAGTAGAAGCCAGTTTATCGCTAGGACCGAAAGCTTATACATGGTGGATGAGTCTCTCTGAGACTCACAAGAAACCCACCACTTGGAATGAATTTTCCCATCTTTTCAAGAAAGAGTTTCTCCCCGAGAATGAGGAGGAACGCAATTGGGAAGCATGGGATAAAATTCAGCAGAAGGGTAGACCGCTATTGGTGTATATTTCAGAATACAGAGATGTAATTCTGAAGTTAAAGAATTTAGATGACTTCCATCGACTTCGCGGTTTTGTCAGAGGACTTAACCAGCGAATTCGTAATGAAGTTAAGAGGCATGCGCCTAAATCCCTTGAAGAGGCGATTAAGGTCGCACAGATTTATGAGGACAATTCACGCTTGGATGTCACGCACGAAAGCAGTTATTCCCAGAAGAATAACTTTAAGCGTAAGGGTAAAGGGACTAGATCTAGTGAAAGGGTGTCTAAGAAACCTCGTGTTTTTAGACACATCCTTTCTCCAGAAGATCATGATAAAGCGCAAAAAGAAAACTTGTGCTTTAAATGTCTTAAGCCTGGACATCGAAGCCGTGCCTGTCCAGTCGGAAGAGAAAGTAAGGGAAAGGGTAAGCAGCAAATCCATCTGATTCAATCTTTGAACTTGGATGCAAATTCAAGTGCAAAGAAGGTTCAGATTATGCACTGCGACAGTACCCATTCATGTCAAATCTCCAAAAACATGTGGCAACCTCAAGAGTTTGGTCCACATGATTTGGTCAAGTTGCATGGATCAGTAAAAGGTCACACCATCCGGATAATGGTGGATGACTCTGCTACGCATAATTTTATCAATTATGCGTTAGTAAAAAAACTCGCTCTTCCTCAGGAACCATCGCCTCATAAATACATTGTCTCCATGATGCACGGTCAAGACACCCGTGTTTGGGACACAATGATTTGTAATTTGGAACTAGAAATCCAAGGATTTAAAGACACCTTGGACTTCCAAATAATGAATATGGATCGGGTAGATCTCGTTTTAGGGAGAGAGTGGCTATGGAGTCTCGGTCCTTCATTGACCAGGTGTTATTTTACAAATACTTTGGAATTCCAGCGTGACGGAATTGTGTACAAGATCAAGGGTGAGCATGATGTTCCAAGTATCCCTTTGATATCATACACTGAACTGCAGAAACTTGTAAATAATGAAGCCAGGACCCAAGCTTTTCTTGTCCTTGGCACAGATGTAACAGATTCTGATAATATAAATCAAGTTTCTTATGTCTCGTCCTTTATTCCTCGAGAAGTTTATGTTAAATTTAACAATTTAATGAAGGAATTTAAAGATGTGTTCCCTAAGGAACTCCCCTACGGCTTGCCACCCTCTCGTGGAAACATCGATCACAGCATAGATCTGTTTCCGGGTACCAAGCCAAAATCTCAAAACCCATACCGCCTCCCCTATGTCCAAAATCAAGAGGTGGAAAATCAAATCCAAGAGTATTTGGATAAAGGATTTATCCGCCCAAGCCAGTCTCCATGGGCAGCACCCATCCTTCTAGTGAAAAAGAAAGATGGAACTATGAGGCTGTGTGTAGATTATAGGGCGTTAAACAATCTTACGATAAAGAACAAGTATCCCATGCCACTAGTCGAAGATCTTTTCGATAGTTTAAAGGGGGCTACAGTCTTTTCTAAGATTGATTTACGCCAAGGTTATCATCAGATCAGGATCAAAGATGATGATATTCCTAAAACAGCCTTTCGAACAAAGTTTGGCCACTACGAGTTTTTAGTGATGCCGTTCGGGTTGACAAACGCACCCGCAACATTTATGACTTTGATGAATCAAGTGCTTAAGCCGTATTTGGGAAAATTTGTTGTAGATTTTCTTGATGATATTCTGATCTACAGTAAAGATCATGAAAGTCACTTAGAGCACTTGAAAAAAGTTTTTCAACTTCTTCGCGATAATAAACTTTACGGTAAAGAGTCAAAATGTGAATTCTTTACCCCAGAAGTAAAGTATTTAGGTCATATTATTTCCGCGGAAGGAATCAAAGTTGACCCTGAAAAGGTCCAAGCGATTCTTGAATGGCCTGAGCCCAAGACGGTTCGAGAACTACAAAGTTTTCTCGGATTGGCCGGATATTATCGGAAGTTTGTGGCTGGATATGCCAAGATTGCAGTACCTTTGACGGATCAACTCAAAGGGAAGCATCAAAAGTTAAATTGGAAAGAAGAGCAAGCAAAGAGTTTTCAAGAACTTAAACTTGCTTTAGCATCGGCCCCGGTTCTACAGATTATAGATCCGAACAAGCCTTTCCAATTAGAGACAGATGCAAGTTCATCTGCAGTAGGAGCAGTACTAAGCCAAGATGGTCGACCAATAGCTTTCGAGAGTAGAAAGCTAAGTCCTGCTCAGCAAAACTACTCTACCTATGAGCGAGAGATGTTCGCTATTATAAATGCTCTAAAGAAATGGCGCCATTATCTATATGGATCAAAGCTGACCATAGTTTTTGATCAAGAGAGCATAAAGTGGTTTGCAAACCAACCTGATCTTAGAGGTAGAAAAGCAAGATGGGCCGAACAGTTACAAGAGTTCGATTATGAGCTCAGGTACAGAAAAGGAAAGTTCAATGCAGTGGCAGACGCCCTAAGTCGGATGCCTATGTTGAACAATCTAAGTTTTGTACAAATTCAAAGTGAATTTATTTCAACTTTGAAAGGAAGCTGCAAAGAGGATCCAAGCTTCAGTCAAGCATGGAAAGCAGCTGAACAAGATAAACAAAATGAAGCAAGTACTTCTGAGAGAAAGTTTAAACACTATTCTCTCCAAGATGAATATTTGCTTTATAAAGGTAAGGTTTGTGTCCCAAGTAGAATGGACATACGAAATCAAGTACTTTTCGAATGCCATGATGCTCCAAGTGCAGGACATCCTGGTATTAACCGAACCTATGAGTTAGTGAAAAGACATTTTTATTGGCCTAGTTTGCATCGTGATGTGCAAAACTATGTGTCTAAGTGCCATAAATGTCAAGTCAATAAGTTTGAACGACTTAAAGTTGGAGGATTGCTGCATCCTTTGGAAATTCCCAAAGGAAAGTGGGAAAGTATTTCCATGGATTTCATTTCTGGATTACCCCGCACTCAGAAGGGCTTTGATTCAGTCTGGGTTGTAGTTGATCGATTGACTAAACTTGCTCAGTTTATACCAGTCAAGACTACTTATAAGACTCCAGAACTTGCAAAAATATTTGTAAATCAACTTTATAGACTCTATGGTCTTCCAGTAGACATAGTTTCTGATAGAGATGCTCGATTTACAAGTCATTTTTGGCGAGCAGTCTTTAGTAGACTTGAAACTAAACTAAGTTTAAGTACAGCTGAACATCCCCAGACGGATGGACAGACAGAGAAAGTCAATCAGATTTTGGAAGACATACTTAGAGCTTATGTTACTTCCAAACAGACTGATTGGGAAGATTATCTTCCTTTAGCTGAATTTGCCTATAACAGTGCCAAGAATACATCAACTGAATTTAGTCCATTCATGTTAATGTACGGTTTCCAGCCTAGGTCTCCTTATGCAGTGGGACTTCATAATGAACGAGTTCAAGCAGCACAAGAGTTCCTTCAAGACATGAACTTTAAGCTCAAGTTAGCTAAAGAAAACTTAAAGAAAGCTCAAGATCGTGCAAAAGCTTATGCCGATCCAAAGCGAAGAGATGTTACTTTTCAGGTTGGCGATCAAGTTTATCTTCGTATTCCTGAAAGATCGGAAAAGTTCAAGACTGGTCAATGCGCCAAGTTGTCGCCTAGATATTGCGGTCCTTTTCCAATCACCAAGAAAGTTGGTTTGTGGGCTTATGAATTACAACTTCCAGATGATAGTTGGATTCATCCAGTGTTCCATGTTAGCCGACTTAGGAAGAGTCTAACAGATTCAGATAATCTAGTTGGACATCAGGTCATACTTCCTATTCCAGTAAATGAAACAGTTCCTCATGAACCTGAAAGGATACTTCGCACCCGAGATAAACGTACAAGAAGCCACTTGTATGAAGAGTGCTTAGTAAAATGGAAGGATGGAACTGAAGAAAATTCAACATGGGAAAAAGTTTCCACAATCCAACGACGTTTTCCAGCTTTCAAGTTTTAAGTTGGTCCCAAATAAAGAAGGTTTTCTACTTTCAAGTTTTTAGTAGATAAACCGATCATGTTCTTCAAGATCTAGAATATGATAAGGTTTTTTACTTTCAAGATCTAAGTAAATAACCTGTTTGAATGAATGCATGTTCTTCAAGTTTTAGAACATGAGGCTCGGGGGTTGCCTACAGTATATATAGCTCTAATTTTCGAGGACGAAAATATTTTCCAAGGGGGGAAGAATGTAATAAAGTAAGTTTGTGATCTAGGGATCCGACTGGTTCAGAAAGATCTGAAATCGGACTCCGTTTGGTCATTCGTTTATGTGGCCAAAGATCTCGAGTCTAGACTTACTGGTAGGTCATTTACTCTTGTAACCAAGTAATCCACTTAGCCTAATGGTTAAGACTCAAGGGTGTGAAGGACGAGGTCTTGGGTTCAATCCCCATGGGATACATGGGAAGAGTATTTTGCCCAAAGAGCTCTAGAACCTTCTAGAAGCATCCATTGGACACTTGGCGCACATGCAGTTACATGGCTGACACTTGGATGATTAGCATTCACCTGCCCAAGAAGGTAGTCCCCTTGAGAGAGCTATATATAGAGGCATTTGGTTGGGAGGAGAGTCATTCATTCATGAGCAATTTCTGTCGCTA